>OX463859.1:1196967-1743271 GCA_949825065.1 Odontocerum albicorne
AGCACATAAATGTTGAAGTTATGAAAATGAAGACACAGCGCAAAAAACGGAATATAAAGATTTGTTGAGGAAAAGAAGAAAAACTTGAAATCATACATAAAATAATTGAAGGGCTTTGTCTGAAGAAGAATAGGTTCGTTCGAGATGGAATGAATATTTTGAAGAACTGTACGAGGGTTATGATACTAGAAGAAATAACACTAGAAATGGCGCACGTTTAGAAAAACTGAATGAAATTAATCTACGAGTACATGAAGTTCGAAAGGCTGTAGAAGACATGAAAAAAAAACATCAGGTGCGATGAAGTGAGCACATAACTAATAGTGTATGAACGAATGATGGAGTGAACGAACGAATGATGAAGTAAACGAATGATGGATTGACCGAATTATGGAGTGCATGAATGATGGAGTGAACGAATGATGGAGTGAACGAATGATGGAGAGAACGAATGATGGAGTGAACGAATGATGGAGTAACCGAATAATGGAGTGCACGAATGATGGAGTGAACGAATGATAGAGTGAACGAATTATCAAATGGCTAAGATAGATTTTTAACAAATGTTAAGAATCTGACTACACACCGAAAGACTGGAGGAGTGCATTGATTGTTCCGTTATATGAGTATATGAGTAAATCTTAGGATGTAAAAACGAAGTAAATTGACCGAGCCATTAGTTGACAGAGTTTTGTAACTAAACTGTATTACTACTGTAATACTCTGATTAAAGGGCTGAAAAAAATATTGGAAATAAATATGAGTTGCTCAAGGTGTATTTTTTAGTGAGAGTATGTATGCGTGGATTAGATTTTCTCTTTGCGTATGCTTGTTAAAAAATATAGTATATGACAAAAAATGTAAAGTATAATGTGCGTTTTTGGACATGGATAACACATATGACCACGTGATAAGAGATAAGATATGGGAAATATATGCCAAGAAAATGGCAAATATATGTCGAATGAGAATGTATGCATGTAAAATGCGTCTTAACTTGTTCTACGTCCATAAGTCTTCTCACACAACTTCTATAATTGATCTGACTTTCTACTTTACCTTCTTCCAGAATATCATTCACTTGATCCTCCTTTCACTCACATTCGTTATATATATAAATATATATATATATATAATATATATATATATATATATATATATATATATATATATATATATATATATATATATATATATATATATATATATATATATATATATATATATATATATATATATATATATATATATATATATATATATATATATATATATATATATATATATATATATATATATATATATATATATATATATATATATATATATATATATATATATATATATATATATATATATATATATATATATATATATATATACATAATATATATATATATATATATATATATATATATATACATATATATATATATATATATATATATATATATATATATATATATATATATATATATATATATATATATATATATATATATATATATATATATATATATATATATATATATATATATATATATATATATATATATATATATATATATATATATATATATATATATATATATATATATATATATATATATATATATATATATATATATATATATATATATATATATATATCATCATCATTGTCAACCAGGGTCAATCCACTGCTGGATGAAGGTCTCCCCAAGTTGACTCCAAACAGTTCGGTCCTTTGCTCGCCGATGCCACGTGATGCTGCCATGCTTCCTGATTTTGTCCAACCAGCGTACCTTCGGTCTTCTTCTAGGCCTCTTTATGCCTCTTGGATACCATTGGATTATTTCGGATGTCCATCGGGAGTCTGACATTCTGGCTACATGTCCGGCCCATTGCCACTTCATTCTTTTGCACACCTTTATAACGTCTTCTACCTTTGTTATATTGCGAATCCAGGTGTTTCGTTTACGGTCTCTTTTAGTAAATCCTAACATGCATCTCTCCATGCCCCTCTGTGCGGTCTGGAGCTTTTGCGTGTTCTTTACTGTGAGCGTCCATGTCTCGCAGCCATACGTAAGTACTGGAAGAATGCACTGGTTGTAGACCCTTCGCTTCAAGGATATTGGGAGATTACTTTTGAAGATGTTGTTCAAACGTCCAAATGAGCTCCACGCCAGTTTTGTCCTTCGTGCTATTTCCTCCGATATGCCACCTACAAAGGAAATAAGTTGGCCTAGATACACATATTCCTGGACAAGTTCTAGTGGTTTTCCATCTACGTTTATTGGTTTTGGGGTTGCAAAGCCGTTCATCATATATTTGGTTTTTGAAATATTCATTTTTAAACCAACTTCCCTGCTGACCTCTGCCAATTCTTGCAGTTGGTGCTGAAGATCATTCGGGTTTTGTGAGAATATAACGATATCGTCTGCAAAATATATATATATATATATATTATATATATATATATATATATATATATATATATATATATATATATATATATATATATATATATATATATTTATATATATATATATATATATATATTATATATATATATATATATATATATATATATATATATATATATATATATATATAATATATATATATATATATATATATATATATATATATATATATATATATATATATATATATATATATATATATATATTATATATATATATATATTTATATATATATATATATATATATATATATATATATATATATATATATATATATATATATATATATATATATATATATATATATATATATAAACAAACGAATGGTTTAGCTATTGGCTCACCGTTGTCTCCACTTCTCAGTGAAATATTTATGAACTATTTTGAAAAATGTATCTTTAGGAGTAATTTTAAGCTAACCAAAAATGTTCTGTGCTGGTTTAGGTATGCAGATGACATTCTTTGTGTTTGGACGGGTACCGATAGACAATTACACCATTTTCTTAAATATTTAAATTCTATAGAAAGTTTTATAAAATTTACATTAGAAACAGAACAGGACGGAAAATTAAATTTCTTGGACCTAACATTATCTCGGAAAAAAGGCACATTTGACTTTGATATATATAGGAAAAATACTTATTCAGACTCCATAATTCCAGCAACTTCTAACCATCCTAATAATCATAAATTCGCCGCCTTTAACTGTATGCTTCATAGATTGCTCAGTGTCCCATTAACCGACGACAATTTTAAAAAGGAATTAATAACCATCAAAAAAATTGCTACAAATAATGGCTATCCTGGAAGCCTCATTGATTCACTTTTAAAAAACAAAACAAAAAAGAAACTCATAAAAGATTATATATTTAACGACACCTATAAGCATACCTATAAATGGAGCAAAGTCCTATTTATAAAAAATATATCAAATGAAATAACCAAAAATATTCCAAGTCACATAAAGCCAGCTTTTTACACTAACTTCAATCTCCGGAAACTCTTATTTAATGGGAAAGGCAAAAATGGAATACTTAACAACAGCGGTGTGTATAAACTTTTATGTGCTGACTGTGATAATTTCTATATAGGAAAGACAGGAAGATCTTTTGAAAAGAGATTTCGTGAACACCAATCTGCCTTAACAAATCCTCTAATTTATTCTGAAATGGCTAATCATTGTCACCGTGAGAATCATACTTTTTCTATCAATGATGCCAAATTCTTACATATTAGCGACAACGGAAATAGATTGGACAGATTGGAGGCCCTAGAAATTTCTAAGTCAATATACAGATCAGAGCATCTGTTGAATAGTTATTTCCCCAAAATCTCCCCGCTCTTGGCCGAAATAATACCTAGCCTTCCCCTCACCCCTCCCGCCTCCAACCGTTGAAGTGTCTATATCGGTACCAGTCCGAACAGCATTTAGTCTTGTTTGCGCTCCCCTGAAGATGAGGTGAAAGCCTTGAAACCGGTAGGGTTATACCGTCATAAAAAAGTGGAATAAACAGTGTTTGTTAAAAATAAATTACAATATATATATATATATATATATATATATATATATATATATATATATATATATATATATATATATATATATATATATATATATATATATATATATATATATATATATATATATATATATATATATATATATATATATATATATATATATATATATATATATATATATATATATATATATATATATATATATATATATATATATATATATATATATATATATATATATATATATATATATATATATATATATATATATATATATATATATATATATATATTTATATATATATATATATATATATATATATATATATATATATATATATATATATATATATATATATATATATATATATATAATATATATATATATATATATATATATATATATATATATATATATATATATATATATATATATATATATATATATATATATATATATATATATATATATATAATATATATATATATATATATATATATATATATATATATATATATATATATATATATATATATATATATATATATAACGAATGTGAGTGAAAGGAGGATCAAGTGAATGATATTCTGGAAGAAGGTAAAGTAGAAAGTCAAATAAATTAAAGAAGTTGTGTGAGAAGACTTATGGACGTAGAACAAGTTAAGAATGTGTGTCAATATTGGAAAGTCTGGCGCTTTGTCCGCTTTATCTTATTTATTTATTCAACACTTTTATAGCAAATACAATCTGGTGGGCTTATTGCCAGGCGGTAATATCTTCCAACCAACCAGACAAAATTAAATGAAGGAAGTTACGTGGTTGCATAAATCATTCAAATGACTATCCATCCCCACGAAATCCATAAACATATACGTGAGCACATGCTCACGAACCCCACAAAGACAGACAATCACCCGAATATTCTTTTTCATATAAAGTGAGATATCATCAATCAAAAGGAAAAGAAGGCATGGTGAAGAGGAAAGGAAAACAAAAATCAGGAATGAAACACGTTATTTTACTGACTAGAAATTAAGAGGTTTTTCAGTAGCTTCTTAAAGCATGCCAAGGACGGAGCGAGTCTAATATTAGTTTGTAACTGATTCCAGAGTCTCACTGCATGAACAGTAAAGGACGACGTAAAGAAAGAGGAGCGGTGAACTGGAAAGCCAATAAACAATCTCTGTTTGAGTGTAACGCTAATCCATGATTGGAAAGACGCTGAAATTTCTTGATGAGATAAGAGGGGGCGGCGGGACAGTTAAGGATATAACACAATAGAGACAGAATGTGAATTTGGCGTCTATTTCTAACATTCAACCAGTTCAATGCCTTCTGGTATGAAGTTATATGATCGTACTTTCGTAGGTTGAAAATAAATCTTAGACACACATTTTGAAGACGCTGTAATTTGTCCAGCTGTTGCTCAGTAGCATCCAAGTAACATACGTCCGCATAGTGCAGAATTGGAAAGAACAGAGATTGTACGAGAAAAAAATTGGTTTTGGTTGAAAGGAATCTTTGCAGCACTTTAAGGGAATGAAGGCTGAAGAAGATCCTTCGGCTTATCTCATTTATTTGATCTCGCCATGAGAGAGTGTTATCTATTAGCACTCCTAGGTTTTTAACAGTTTTATGTAATGGTACGATAGAGCCATCAAGTAATATTGGAGGAAGTAAGTCAGTGTTGAATTTATCGAGAATCTGAGGGCTACCTTATCTGATGGCGAGTGAAATGGCGTGATGGTATGCTTGGACATGGGAAAACATGCGACCTTTTTAAATTGTGGTTTAGATTTGAAGTTTATTAAATTGTGGTTTAGATTTGAAGTTAATTAAATTGTGGTAGGTGTACTTTTAAATTATTTACGCTTTTGTGGTGAAACAATGAAGTATATAAAAAATGTATAATTAAAATGTTTCTTTCACATAAATATTGACACTTGGACAAATGCACTGACGGAAATTAAACATAATTTTTTTCTCAAACAAAATAATAGTTCACAAACAATTTTGTGTGAGGCCATTATTTTACAATATTATCGACTTTGTTCTATTTATTACGCTTCTGTTCTATATATTTATTAGTTGGTTCTTAAATGAAGTTCCTAACACAACAACTTGAAGTGCGTGAGTTGACTATCTAGTTAGTCTTTAGGTTTAAAAAACGTGCGTGATTTTGGGTACAAAACATTAAGAAAAGACACCTGTTTTCAGATGCCGTATCATAAGCGATGAGAGACTATTTTAAAGCTTTAAAAAAAAAACGATTCTAAGAATTTGTAAAGCGTTATTAAATGCAAAGCGCTACACCGATTATTAAAAAAAATAAATGTTTATAACATTAAATATCTTCTTCTTGATGTGCCTTGTCAGGTCCCCCCGACTTTGGCAATCACTCTGGCGAAGGCTTCTCTGTCTTGCGCGATCCGGAACAGCTCTTCCACACGTCTCATTCCGGTATATTTCGCAGCCAAGACGTCTGCCTTTTTCTCTCCATAGTGATATCCTGGGAATGATAATCAGGGTGGTTTCCCGTTGCCTTCCCTGATAGGTGTTTCTGTACATTAAATATAGACTGCTATTAAGTACCAGAAAAATAATAAAATACAAAGTAACAAGTCTGCAACAAATATTGGAAACCTATACGAGGTCTTATGAACACTTGCTTTCAAACTTAATGTTTCGAAGACAAAGATTCTATCCAACGATAATCCTTGCCTAAACATCAATATGCATTAACAGGCCAAAGAGTCAGTGTAGAACTTTAATTGATTGAGAAGCAGTGTGTATATCAAAGCAAATCAAGATTCGAGAGCGTTTTTAATCTTTCACGGAGTGTTTGATAATCACAATTCAGCACTGAAAACCAAACCGACGGAGTCTAAAGCTGTACGGCAGAGTATAAAGATGTATGTTATCTTTGATATATATGAATATCATATATGGATGTGAATCATATGTTCCCTGATGATGATACATAAAAGCTCTTGAAAAATGTCAGCTCCTACCCGTCAGGTAAATAATAATTCGATGGTACCATGGAATATCAGAAAAAAACTTACGAAGGACCGGACATGTGATACGCATGGGTAATCATATGCTCCCAAAACACGTCGTGTATGGAGAAGTAGTGGGTAAGCGAAGAATTAACGGCAAAGAAAATGCTATAAGGACAGGTTGTAAGAGTCACTGACTTTCTGCGGGGTGTCAGGAATGAGAGCAGGCAGCTCACGACCGCGGAGGATGAAGAGCCATCGGTGCTCGGACTGATGGCGTCTCAATTATTAAATGTGTGAGAAACAGTCAGCATGCAGCGAACGTGCGTCAGCATTGCCAGGTTTTTCACATAGTTGGATTTAATATTTGATGATACGCGATTACGTAATGTGAAGTTGCAGCAAATAAACATTTAACGAGAGGACTAATTCAACGAAATTTAGAAACTAAATGGACATAAGGCATTCTGCTGGTGCTAAAAACTAATATATAGAAAAAATATATATATAGGGCAAAGTGAGAAACCATCGCCGAAGCCTTTTAGATCAAGAAAGCTTGAGGATGTTAATGAAATACAATTTATTTAATTCCCTTGAGGGTTCTTGTTTGATATTTAAAAAAACACACCGATTCCCAGCCACCAATCCACTTTGCACCATTGAACTTCGAGTGGTTCACCCTTTAGCTTTGGATCGCTAACGAGCAATTGTACGTTGATATATTGAATAGAATTTTATAATTGACGAGCGAACACTCAAAATGCTCCAAGTTTGTTCGATTTATTTTTCGACCACGGTTTGAGTCCACTTTTAGCAAAAAATATTTTTGATACACGATAAATCGCGATTGAGCAATAAATTTCTGCAAAAAAATTTAATTGTTTTATAAAGTCTTCCGTAGTTTAATTGGAAATAATATTTACTGTAACATCAACTTTTATTTCTATTTTACAACCAACCGAAAGATTTATCTACTTATTTTCTCAAAATAGGCTTAGCTCAATTGCGTTGAAAAATACAAGAAATGTTAACATTAAAAAAAAGTATATAGCATAAAAGAATTGTATAAAATAGGTAATTAAGTGTATGCATACATATATACACAAACATACACATATATTCAAAGTCAGTTAAATACGTTGCAGAGTGCTTTTTAACGCGTTCAATCTTAGAAGAAAATTTACTTTTGCTTTTGGTAATGTGATATGAAATATGTCAATATCCGAAGCAGTCCCGTTTAAAAGTGTTAAGGCCATTCCAACAGGCATAGCGGCTGGAAGACCCGTTCTTGCGTACGTTATTGAGAACAGTTCTTGCCGGCGCAGTCTAGTGTAATTGTTAGGAACATTTAACGCTAATCTTTGTAGTAATGCTGGACAGCTCACAACACCTCGAACGAGTCTAACAACGTATATCAGGAGACGCAGATCGCTTCTTACGGTCAAGGAGGTATACACCAGCAGAAATTGAGTAGGATAAAGCCATGGGCTGACACCAAACTAACTAATATAGAGATATCGTAGATATTTTTTTTGTACCTTCTCCACCATAAGTAAGTTCTGCTCCCCCAGCGAGCTCCAAATGCAAGCATTGCTTTCTTGTTTGAAAGATGTTAAAGAATCCTTAAGTAAAAACCAGATTAGAACCCTATAAAATAAATATGGGTTTCAACAAAAATCAAACCTTTAAGCAGTGAGATAGAAAAAAAAAATCTTACAATTGCAATTTATTTTTATCAAACACTGTTTATTCCACTTTTTTGTGACGGTATAGCCCTACCGGTTTCAAGGCTTTCACCTCATCTTTAGGGGAGCGCAAACAAGACTGAAGATGAAGTGAAAGCGTTGAAACCGGTAGGGTTATACCGTTACAAAAATGTGGAATAAACAGTGTTTGATAAAAATAAATTGCTATGTCTTTGAACCTCCACAACGTTAATGCCTTAACTATTAACAACATATCTTACTAACTTTTCCAAAGGGCCGTCAGTTGGTGAATACATATTTTGAAATTACACATATATTTAAAAACAAAGGAAAATAAAATACACTTAAGACGTTATTTTTCAAAAGATTTGAGCTCATCTCATAACATCCCCCCAATTAATAGAGGGTGAGATCGGCCGGAAGGATACCAGATGTTTATCAGCCTACCCTTGTACACGTTGATTATAATAACAAAAAAATATGATTATAAATAACCAGTTAAAACAATTATATAGTTAATAAATATGCACGACATTTTTTTCCTGTTACCGGTTTCGCTCAACGAACATCGTCGGAATGCACAACAATCAGGATATTCATTGAGTGAAACTAGTCCAAATGTAGCGGAATGAAACTAAGGAAACTTTGTCGAAGGCTCCGAATTTAGCTTTGAGGAACTCCATTTTAAAACGTTTGTAAAGGAATTAGTTAAAAAATCACGAAGTCGTAAGCAAAATGAAAAAAATAACCAAAGAATGACAAAGGTTTTATGCCTCTCAACAATTTTACCTTAAAATACCACCCACACTTCAATTTGGGTGGTCAATAGTAACATGATACCAGTTTGACCTAAGCACAGCTCTCAAAACAAACCGTCATCATTCCGCCTAAAGAAAGTCTCGGGACAGGAGGTTGTGATACGTGTAGCGGAAAACGATGAAATTATTGGGCGAAGAAAGTTATTGCTAAAAATGCGAAATAACTTTTTATTATTTATTTCTTATTATTTCAGAGTAATAAATGTGAGAATTGAATTCATTGCTGTTTTGTATATAAACTGATTTTTTTCTTAAGAAAACAGCCTGAAAAATAACAACGAGATACTTTAGGCAACTTTTTCAGTAATTCTCTGTTCTGAAATATGAATATGTTATCATACCAAATAAAGGTTCCTGGGAAAAAAATATAAGAAGTCTTTTTTCAATACATTTTATATAACTTTAAAACAGTTGTCGACAAGTAACAAATACCGTGTTTTCTAAAATAGGGGGAAAAATAACCAATCTCAAATATTTGACTGCTTAAAAATATTATGTAAGGCATTTGAATTTAAAATATTGTGTAAGGCATTTGAATTTAAAATATTTTATATGCATTTCAATTTAAAATATTATACCTCTTCTTCCTGGCTCCATCCCAACTCACTCTCTGCGAAAACTGTTGGGGTCAGCTCTCTTCGTCCTCAGGTTGTATGCTCTTCTGTCCCGGACTACGTCCTTCAGGCCGTGCCTCTGCATCAGGTTATATTTTTGCACCACCCATGAAATATTTGGTCTTCCTATGGTTGTTATTCGAGGTAGATCCATGGAAATTGTCTGGTTTACAATGTGATCGGGTGCTCTGCGTCCAACGTGCCCATACCATCTCAATCGCCTCTCCTCTATCTTACTGTTGATGTTTGTAACACCAAGGCTTCCACGAATGCGTTAGTTTTTTATTTTGTCTCTTAGGGACACACCAGCTGACCATCTTAGCATGCGCATTTCAGCAGTTTCTAGTTGCCTAGATTAAGAATTGTACATCGTCCAGCATTCGGAGCCATAGAGGAGTGCGAGTCTGACAATCGTTTGGTATACTTTTCCTTTTAACTTTACTGGCATTTTCGTATTACATTGAACTCCCGTCATTGATCTAAACTTCATTGATCTAAATTTAAAATATTATATAAGGCATTTAAATTTAAAATATTATATAGGGCATTTGAATATAAAATATTATATAAGGCATTTGAATTTAAAATACTCGTAATAAAAAAATATGACACCTTGAGGCAGATAAAGATGTCAGACACAGGTTTGTTTTATAAAATTCTTCTTATTGAGATTCTTTTTTATAATTCCAAAAAAAATAACAATATAACCTCCGTCATATACGATATCAAGACGCCTGTATTCCGATCGGACGATTGCGGATTCAATTCCAACGTGAATTAACTCAGGTAAAAATAAAACTAGAGAATGTAGTCTAGTTTTCACCCGGCAATGAGTTTTGTTATAGAAAACAATACGATAATAATGTAACGACAATTTCGTAACTATTTTCAAAACATAGATTGTACTCGTAATCTTTTTGTGGTGGAGTACATTAAAAGTAATCACTACGATATTATTTAATGACATATCTCAAAAGGTGAAAAAAGTAAAATTGTTACAAAGAACGTAAATTCTCTAAAGTAAAATCCTTTATTCTAACTAATCTTAACCTCTCGCTGTTAATGTGTTCTGTCTTCTTGTTGAACTAATTGTGTTTAATTACTTGCCATATTTTGTTTTCATAAAAAACTACTAATTATCCTTATTAGATTGTTGTCTTTTGGATTATTGTACTGCGTGGGTTGGCTTATGGACATTATAAGCCAAACCATGCGGTACAAAATACCTTATACGACTTATACAAAGAACTGCAAACCATGCGGTACAACACTCCAAAAGGCCTTATACGACTTATACAAAGAACTGCAAACCATGCGGTACAACACTCCAAAAGGCTTATACGACTTATACAAAGAACTGCAAACCATGCGGTACAACACCCCAAACGGCCTTATACGACTTATACAAAGAACTGCAAACCATACGGTACAACACTCCAAAAGACCTTATACAACTTATACAAAGAACTGCAAACCATGCGGTACAACCCTCCAAAATACCTTATACGACTTATACAAAGAACTACAAAAGCCTCAAAACATAATCCAACTGAGAAGTCCCACAAGACTTACAGGGACAAAATATGCATCCTAGTAAAGAACACAAAACGAAAAAAAAACACACCTTAAAATAAATTGGAATTTTATATGAAGATATGAATAGTAGCTGAAAATTTTAAACACGCAAAATAATGCTAACTAAATGTTAATGCCCCTTTCCTACATATTTTTTGGCCATTGGATTTTGTTTAGAAATGCTGGCTCGTAGTCATAACATATATCCTTAGGTCAAATATGTATCGGATACAAAAGTTTTGGAATCTCTCCAACTTATCCTGCATTTTCTTGTCAGCATCCAAATATTAAACGTCAACGTAATCAAATAATGGAAGCATGAGACATTAGAACATATGTATTTGATTAAAAACAGACAGAAAATTACGCGATAATGTGGAAAAACAAAAATTTTGCGACTTAAATCTTAAACCTGTTTACGCCAAATCTGATTTTCATCAAGAAGAATTCTTAGATTTTTGACATATGATGGATACGAATTTACAATAATATCAACTTTGCCATGTGATGGATATGAAATCGATTTTGACATGTGATGAATTCAATATCACAGAGTTATCAACTTTAATAAAGGAAATATATTGAAAGGTCTTAGTATTAAGATTGTTTAGTATTCACAAGTAGACGGTTTTCTTTACACTATTGAGTAGTGCAACTGAGGACTTAATTAATACAATCAGCAGTATAAGAAACATCTCAGGGATGGAAGCAAGTGTACCACTGAAGATCATCTGCATACATATGTTATGATATTCGCTTCGCAACTTAACCCTTGGACGGGCGCATCTAATCTGTGAGATGAGGTACCTAGTTTTTTTTTTGTGCCAATGGGCGGGGTTTGCCGACAAGAGGTGAGGCTTATATTAGCTTCCTGACTCCCTACCCCTCACGCAAGGGTATCTTTGTTATTTCTCCAGTGCACCGTTGGTCTCCGTAATGGACGTTTTAATCTGCTGGATGAGTTGCGCCCGATTGCGTAAATATTTTTTATATCCGAAATTTCAATTTTTTTCTCAATATTTTTTTTATATATCATACCTGCAATAGTTCGTATATCTATGTTCCACACCCTGATTCAATGATATTGATCGTTATTTACTATATGAATACAAATATGTGAAAATTGTTATAAGAATGTTTTGGAAAATGTTCAGCATGAGCCTGATCAGGAATAACTTTCTAATCATATTTCGATTACTCCCTTTTGTTTTTGTAAAGACGTTTTATGATCACAAGTGAATTGAATTTTACATTCTAAATAATCTTTGAAAAAATGCTAGCATAGTGTTCTCTAATATTAAGTTATTGTTTTTATTTTCGTCACATGAACACCTACCTTATGAATATGTGACAGTTAATTCCGCATACTTTTTATTGTGCTAAATCTTTTTTTACAAACCTATTGTGGGTATTAAATGACTGAAAAAAATTGTGATGTTACCGAATTGCATCAATTAGGTTGATAAGCAGCCGACAAAAGACTGAGAATGTTGTCAACTAGTTGTTTTCTATTTTTAGAAAAATAATACCAGAAAATTTAAAATGTTATTGAAAACTGCAAAGAAATGTATAAATGTTATATATTCATGTTTGAGTAAAAATTTCAGTTTAATAAGCTTTCCCTTAAGTGTAAGCAGAAATAAACATTTTAATCTCACAGATGAGTTGCGCCTGAACGTGTTAGGATTTGTATTGCACCCGACGGAGGGTTAAGTTAAGATTCATACCATCACTTCCTATCGCAACACACTTTTCACTTATTCTATATCCACAAACTTTTTCATCCAGCTCCTACTGACTTTTTACTTTTTCTTCTCTCAAATTATCGTACACTTCATACAGCCATACTTTTTTTGATCTTCTATCACGCCTTCTACTCAAATTGGTTTTGTATATTTGTTTTCTTAACCTTTCTTCATTAATCGTTCCACGTGCTCAAACCATCTGAAAAATCATCCCTAACCCATTTTCCCCTACTCTGTTATAAATTGTCATTCCGTGTATTCTTCATAGTGGACGCTTTGCAACAGCATTTATTCGGCCCTTTACATTCTTGTTTCATGTCTACGTTTTACTTCCACACTTTAAGTCCATGTTTAACTTAGTCTGAAGTGGACACTTCTTGACACTGGCATTAACTCTTTCATATCAAGGAGTTCACGGCCATTATTCAAGAAGAAGACTTAATATGTAATAATCAATTACTTTGTCATTAAATATTTTATGGATTTCCACAAAATTTAAGCGAAATCTTCGATTAATCATCGAGTGAAATTTTCTAGTAATGTGTCCTAGCCCCTCATGTTTTTTTTCTTTTTTTTTGTTTAAAAAATATAAAATGACTCGGCGGCATCTTATTTCTTTGGACCTTTCAAATATTTACACCTTTTACAGGCTAAAAGCAACGAGATTTAAAGTCATCTCAATAAATTTAAAAGCAATAAAGGGGATTCCCTAACACAATGGCATTTTACATTTTCTAAAGGGGTCCCTTCCTCTTCCCTCGCCCATCATCTAGTTCCAGGGGCGGCGCATAAACACTCATAAAGAACCTAGCCACCGTACGAAAGGTTAAAATATACAAGAGTTTTTCATTAACATTTTCAGTAAATTAAATGTTGTCCACGATAGAAGCACAACCCTTTTAAATATTCATTAAATACATTTCAGCTTTGAGCTTTTTAAAAGCATTCTCTGAGTACGCTGAATAAAAATGCTAATGAAACGCTTCTACCGGATTTGTTAATTAAAACTGAATAATAATAAATCGCCGAGTACTGTTTGTTGCTTTCTTTTAAAAGAAAAATAAAACAATTGTATTATTCTGAGAAGAAATGGTTATTGAAATTGAGATTGATTCAGAAACTTGAGCACCTGTTGCTCTTTTATTATGAACGAAAAACAGATTTTTCGATATTTTTAAATTAATTTCACATTTAGATACACCTTTGATTCAATTACAACAAAGAAAAAGCAAAATCTATTAAGTTTAAATAAAGGATATTGACAACAGAAACAATGCCACTCATGCATTCCTGTAAACTGGGTCAGTTATACCTACAACGTTTATAAAGGAGTTCAGACCTCAATTTGTCCACCGAGATGTGAAAAATACTGATATCAGAAAATTTATTAAACTATTGTTCATCACTCCGTGTCCAGTGGTAATATTTTTGACTGTTCAGTCTGTGAATATGACTTCCAAATCAATCTAATTTCACAATTATTTAAGTAACTAGTTGCAACCCGTCAAACATTCACGGAAGTAAAACAAATTCTACATTTATGAAAATATATATTCATATTTTTAATCCATTTACCAAGAAATTAAGACGTCTAAAGCCCTCTATGCTGGACTTATTTTATTGTTAAATAATGCATTTTGACTCTGAACCTGAAATAGTATGAGCCGGGATCTTTTTAAACCGATCTTATGATATGTTCGCTGTGGTTTGTTTTTATGTATGCAATCGAGAGTTTATTTTGACTAGTTGCAGCCCGTGAAATATTCACGGAAGTAAAACAAATTCTGCATTTATGAAAATATATATTCATAAATGTAAAATTTGTTAAAATATATAATTTATACATCGTCCCCTTTTACACCGGTTCAAAAATTGTTAGCTAGGTATTTAAAATTCGTTCAGTTATCACGGACCCACCGAGATTCCAATTTCGAATTACTTTCGCAGAGAATTCAAGTATTCTTCTTTCGCTTTCTTGTATTCAAAATTCAATTCTCGTATTCTTTTTTTGACGACAACCATCGTATGGGTTTTGGCCTATTTATACTATGATTGTCCAGTACATTAAAAGTTTTAATCAAGAAATATCTTGATACTTTTCCTTTAAGCAATTTGTACACGTATAGGTTGAAGTATAAACTTGTGCGTATATCTCTTCTAACGATTAAGAAGCGATATCCAAGCAAAACTACAAAAAAAATTTCGTTATTCAATAGCATCATCAAGATTGATTCCAGTGTTTGATGTAGATTTTTTCTTTCCTCCTCAACTCGTTGTCGTACATGCTAATAATTGCTTCCAGACACTTTTCAGATCTCATTCAATCATCTTGTAAAGAGTCCCCCCATACTTAATCCCTTTGTCCTTGGTCACCACTTCAGTACTTTCTGGGTCCATCTATCATCTGTCCAGTTGGGAATGTATTCTGTCAAGTTCAACCATCGAGTAGCAACCGCATATAAAACTGTTGGACGGATAGAACGAGCAATATTGAATCGCGTTAAGTAAGTCCATGGACGCTTAAACCTGTATATTCAAATCGGACAGTTCAAAATCTTTTAAGCTCACTACATTATAATGCTAATTTTGATATACGGGAATAATAAGAAGGCGTAAAAAGGGACTGAAAGGAGCCAAATAAATTCTGTATAAATGAGTACACTGAGAAGAATAAATGGGGTGACAGTGTATGACAGAATACTGAATGAAATGATATGAGATAAATGTAACTTAAGGGTGCTAAGTTAAATGAAAAAGATTACTCTTAGTATGATTTCGATATCTTAAACGAATGAATTAAGAAAGAACTAAAAAAACTACTTTCAGTGAAGAGGCAAAGGAAGAATGCCAAATTCTTACATATCAGTAGTAACGGAAATAAATTGGACAGATTAGATGGCCTAGAAATTTCTACGTCAGAACATCGATCCGAACATTTAATGAACAGTTATATCTCAAAAATCTATCCGCGGTTGGCCGAAATTGTCCCATGCCTCCCTCACCCCTCAGCCCCCAACCGTTAAAGCGTGTATATCGATACCAGTTCGAATAAAATTTAATCTTGTTTGTGCTCCCACGAAGATGAGGTGAAAGCCTTGAAACCGGTAGGGTTATACCGTTTCAAAAAAGTGTAATAACAGTGTTTGATAAAAATAAATAACAATACATATTATATGTGTTTACAAGGTGTTCATTGCAACTCAATAGTTTATTTATAATAAATAAATGAGACCATCCTATCACAGTCTTTGTCCAGTAAAGGGATTATAAGTATCCACAAAACTATGGGTAAGAAAATAGAGATAGAAAATACATTTTTCTTAAGTTTGAAGTATCTTGTACAATTATTATCCTGAATTGACCATTAAAAATATATTTCAAACCGCTGTATTAGAGGAAATAAATCTCCTTTGTTAGATCCATGCTGGTCTGTGGCTTCACCGTGCAGCTCGCTCTTGCAGCGGGACCGGAGCAGAACTGCATTACAGAGGAACAGTACCAGCGGGTGAATAGTGGTCATTAAGCCCAGTCGGGGTTCTGCACCCCTTCTCCATCTAGCTGAGAGCCTTCTAGCGGTAAGGATTAAAATAATCTAAGCTGGACCGCCCCAGGGATAACAACGCCAATGTATAATACAACTAAATGTGGCATAAAATCAAATCACTGTAGCTGCTCGATTCGTCAAAGAGGCTACAAACATCCAAACAATAAATTGTTTAAAAACAGAGGCGCCAGATTTTTACTTTTGTCATTATGGTACTTAATAATCAAATCAAAGAATCAAAGGGACAAATAAATGGAAACTTCAACGTTTGTGGTAGCATCACAGGTTATTCTCCTGTAGTGAGACGGACACGTGTGCTTACGTTACGGTCGTGAGCCGGATAAACCGATGCATTGACGTTATGACTATGACTCCACTATAGACATAACTGTATACAACATGCATCCACGTTTGGTAAAGTGGACTACAAACAAGTCCTAAAGATGGAAACTGAAACGTTTTCGCATTAAAGAAAATTTGAGTGTCTTTATAAAAGAAATTTATGAAAAAAAAAAAAATTATTTACACATTTATTTGATAAATCAGTGCAAATAAAATCGAGTGGGATTATTTTCAGGGTCCAGACAAAGAATATTTTTTTATTTTTTTTTATTTAACACATGGCAAGAACTATGATATACATCATTTGTGAAAGAACAACAGATATACATCATTTGTGAAAAAACAACCTCTCACTGAGGACATATAGCATGAAAAAATAAATCGATTCTTCTTTCCGATTTTCGATTATACAATTCCCCGTTGCACATTCTCATCAACCCGACAAACAGTGACACTCAATTACACATATATACATCACGCGAAATTAAACTCCTCACATTTCATCACTCCAGAGAGACCAAAAACAATCACCCCACAATGAACCGCACATAATTATAAACATAAAAAAAAAAACAAAATATAAAAATAAAACAATAAAAAAACACCTCACTCAAGAGCTCACACAAACCACTTTCACAAGTCATTCTTCTTGCAAGCCCAAGTACTCAAAATCTTGTCGCAATAACAACCACGTTCCGATCGACTGCCTAAATTGTTATAAAATAAGGAATTGATAGAATTGACATTTTAAATAAGATGAAAAAAAAGAAAGAACAAATTACTGTAAAATAGCCAAGTGAGTATATATGGTAGAACAGAAGTGCAAGTTGTACGTAGAATAAGAAGATTGATGATAATTTGGTTAGATTACGTGAACTAGATTATAAAAGAAGGTAAAGAAAGAAGGTAAAGAAGGTAAAAGAGACGAACGTTATGTGCATGGATAGAAAAAGGTTGTGGCTACATTGTAAAGCACTCGGTATTGTGATATGTATGTTTTAATAAATTTGTTGATTACATAATTTCCTATATAAAACTGCAATTAAGAAAATAGAAGTCACCTTTGTGCACATCATATAGAGGGCATAACTAAGAAACATCCCTGATTGTGAAAGAAACTTCATCCACTGAAGGCGCTCGGTTCAGTAATTTTATAAAATGCAGCTGGGCTCTATAGTAATATTCCCTCAATTGCATCTCCTGTTTGCCGATTCAAATTAAACATTTCAAATTGACTCCAATTCATCCGACTGGATGTAAACAACCACCGCTTGGTCGCTTTGAAAAGGAAAATTCCTATTTACAATCTTAAAATGATTAAAAAAATATACAGAAGAAATATCTCAGTATGCAAGCTCAACAACACGGAAGAAGATCACTCGGAAGACTAGGACAGGGTTTTTTAGATAACTTGCAGCATAAACTTAGGAGGTACGTAATCAAAGAATATGAAATGTGGCAAATAGCCACCCTAGATAAACTGAACACTAGGATTAAATCCTAAAAAGTTGTGTGATCATCTCACGAAAGAGTGTATTGTATATATTTCATATAGATTATAAAAGAAGTTAAATAATTTATGTGAAAGTCTGTATGGAAATTGTATGGTGTGCTTGCGTATGCAAAGATGATTTCTTCATTGTTGCTGGCCCTCGTAGTCGAGAATCCCTTCATCATCAATCATTCCAACGTCAATTGAGCTGGAAAATGAAACTGTGTCGTGTACTTTATCTTTCTTTCTCATTTTCTCCCCTTTAAGTGAGTGAACCGCTGCAAACCAGCAAATTCACCGGTCTAACCGATATACTGGATCTGATGGCACACCAAAATAAGGTGATCTAAGCACAACGGCATATTTTTTCCTTTTTTTTTCTTTTGAATAAATAAATATCAATTCATAAATATCTTTATACTTTATAATACTGTCATTTTCATTGCGTTACCGCGCGACCATAGACCTCAAATGTGATTTGAAAGATGCAGTACAAGATGAACGTTAAATGACATGAAATAAACAAATTTCGTAAACAATCAAACTAACACTAATAGTAGATAAAGGTCGGGGAACAAGTTTACGCTGGTACGTGCGACGAGGAGATGAAGGGTCTACGCTATGCAGCTATGAATTGGGAACACCCAAATAGACGCAGAGGGAGATCCAAGAAAAGCCTACACAAGTAAGTGATAAGAGTAACCTCGAGAGTTTCCATAGAAATAGGTTTTACTATATACAAATAAAGTGTAATAAAAACAGGATTAAAATGACTTTAATGCTATGACGTGGGTGCACTCAGAAGATTTTGGGATAGCTAATGTTTGATAAAATGTTGACAGAAAGAGTTGAGTAATGAATGATTGGATAAAGTAAATGTTATAAGTCATTTGTGGTGGTGCACTGGACTTACGTGCGGAAGATCGCTGGTTCAAACCCCGCGCTTTGCTACTCCTCTTGAATGATACAGGTTTTTTTTTCTGCCCACTATTCGGGGATATAAAGACACCTATGTCTTTATATGGGATATAAAGATAGACACCTATGTCTTCTTTAAAAAAAGGAATAAAAAATATGGCGTTGTGCTCCCTTTGTTTCAGTTCGGGAATGCCATCGGGTCTAGTTCAGCGGCGTGGCAGGTGAGTTTGCTGGTGTGCAACAGATCACTCATTTAAATATGAGAAACATAGACTGCACTGCACAGCTTCGCTTTCCAAATACTTTATATTGGAATAGCGAGGGGATTCTTAACTGCAAGGCTCAGCAACGACAACAATTG
Source organism: Odontocerum albicorne (assembly GCA_949825065.1). Lineage (NCBI taxonomy): Eukaryota > Metazoa > Arthropoda > Insecta > Trichoptera > Odontoceridae > Odontocerum > Odontocerum albicorne. Next base: position 1,217,069 of record OX463859.1, read on the forward strand.
GCCATATTATAAAACAATATTTAATGTATGGTTGGGGCATTGAGAAGGCTGACAATATAATAATTATTGAAATCAAATACGAATGCATATTTAAAGTCAGATTGTCATGGTGAAATGGAGGAAGAAATGCCAAAATGGCTATATTATGTAGAAAATGAACAACTTTGTGAATACACGAACCATAAACGCTTCGTGCGCGTGGAAGAGGTAGAGTGAAAATACTTGATTGGATCAAGCGGATCAGAATTTGAAAGAATTAAAAGTAAGAAGCACGAGTTAAAAAATCTCGTATCACACATATTCCTTCATATTCATTCTAGAACATAATATGCGTATCCAGAAAGTAAGTGTACTGAGGCTCTCACGACCGGATGGATTTTATTTTCGACATGTTGGCTACACTTTCGTGTAGCCTGACCCTTCCTCACCGCAACGAGACCGTATCGAGGTCAGTACATTGAGAAGTGTTGACGCGACAACACGTTTCGTGAAAAATGTCAATCCAGTCTCCCGCCAAGTGTAAAATAAATAATGCCGGGAAAGAGTTTTTGAGGCGCTGCAAACTCCATGGAGATGAATTTCTCCGCTCCATCGTTACTGGAGATGAAACTTGGGTTGCACACTACACGCCTGAAACCAAAAGGCAGTCTCAACAATGGCATCACACCTCTTCACCCTCCGCCAAAAAGTTCAAAACCACAATTTCAGCCAAGAAAATCATGGCATCCGTGTTTTGGGACTGTCAAGGCATAATTTTAATTGAATATATGCCTCAAGGGGAGACCACCAACTCCGCAAGATACTGTGAGACCCTAAAAAAAATGCGGAGGGCGATTCAGAACAAGAGGAGAGGCATGCTGACAAAGGGAGTCTGCCTGCTGCACGACAATGCAAGACCACACACGCCCAACGCCACGAAGGAACTGCTCGCCTCGTTTAAATGGGATGTCCTGAACCATCCCGCGCATTCCCCTGACCTAGCACCTTCAGATTACTATCTCTTTACCTCCTTGAAGCTGCACATGGGTGGAAAAAGGTTTTCAACCAACGAGTAGGTAAAGGAGGAGGTGGAGAAGTGGACGGAGTGGTTGGTGTGAAATTACTTCGAGGAAGGCATCAAAAAGTTGATACCCCGCTTCACCACCTGCATTGAGAGGAATGGCGACTTTGTCGAAAAATAGCTTACATATGTACTACGGTAACCACGTAATTTTTTTGTTTAAATAAAAAATATTGTAAGCTACAAAAATTCAGTACACTTACTTTTTGGATATGCCTCGTATATGCACGAATATAAATGAAGCTAAATGATTAGGTCTTGATGTAGTTGCATGGAGACAGATACACCGAAAGGGGTGAGGTTTCACATGTAAAATACTCGTATGTATGAATTTATGAATAAAAACGCTTCATATCGCAGTTAGATTTATTTTTAATTAAAAAAATCGTTTGATTTAAAATTTATTGAATCTTAGAAAAGACGTTTGTTTCATTTTGTCGAATCATATTTCTAATAAGATTACTCTCCAGTAAACATTATCTGCCTAGATATGACTCGTATCTGCCCTATTGTTCTCTAATGAACGAAATTAGTTCCTAGTGATCATTTTCTGCTTCAAAATGACTTAACTCGGCATTATCTCTCTACAATGAATAAAATCAATCAACATTGAATTTTTCTTTAGAATGAATACAATCAATCCGCGGTGAACATTTTTACATGAGCATTTTACATAAAAACCGGTACTTTTATTTTTACCCTAGTCCCTTTGAAGAATTTCCAATACAAAGCCGTAGTATCTCCCTTGACGTACCCCAGTATTGATCTATTGACGGACCCTCCACCATCCGACATGAAAGAATCTATTCGCAGAAATATTCGGCACAGACAGGCATACCCACAGGCTGCCCTGCCCTATTCAGTGGGTACAAATTCTCCATTTTCCTCGACTTACGAGAGAAGGGGAAGAATTTTTCGCGAAACAAGGATTTTCCGATCGGTTTTTTTTTCTGTTTTCGTTTCGTTTGTTTGACATATATGAAATATATTTTATCAAAAAAATTAAACAGCGTAGGTACATTTCTTATTGATTCATTTTTTTACTTTACTACCTATATCAAAATGGTACTTTACTACCTATATCAAACATATTTAGTCTCCTTGTCGGGATAGGCAGAGCGGACAAAGCATCAAACTTTCCTATCGCGTAACATTTTTCCCTTTTTTTTCATTTATACAGCTTCTCATACAGATCACACATATTCTTCGACTTTTAACATTTCCCTCTTTCAAAATATTATACGTCAGATCCAGTCACACTTTACTTGGTAGTTTTTCTCCCTCATTCACTCACATTTGCACTTTATATTTATTTTCTCTTTTTTCATTAATTTGTTCCTCGTGTCCAAACCATCTCAGAGTGATATTCTTTATCATCAATAAAAAAATATAAATAACAATAAACACAATTTCTTGAGACATTTTATCAAATGTATAGAAATATTTGTTTAAATTCTAAATAATATTGCATTTTACTATTTTTTTTATATACAATACAACTTGAAGAATAAATTGCCATAAAACAATATTTTCTAACGAACCATAAAGGGTTTAAACAAACCTTGGGTGAAAACCAAATCGAAACCCTTTTTGAAAAATTTAACTATAAACGGAAATCGAGTCCGCAACCCCCAATTTGGAAAATAAATACTTAACCTTAAGCTCTAGGGTATAAAACACAGGGTACTTGTATTTTAAAGATAACTTTTTATTTTGGTGGGATAGTCAAATTTTCCTTATGATTTACCAAGCAATATTTTTACAAAACTCAAAGAATTAAAAAAAATGTGATATTAATTTTTAAAATATTTATAATATACTTTTCGTTTATGGCCTTTATCTCAAAATTCCCAATTGTTATTAAGTACAATTTTCGTAAGATATAGAAATAAATTAAAAATTTATTCAATGAACCCCTCACCCACATACGATGACTTCCGTGGCGTATTTCAGAGAATGCTCAATTTACAATCTGGGGGTTTGAGGTTCGATTCTAAAGAAAATGAGGCTTTTTGGTTATTTGGAAGGTATTTCTGGTTGGTTCTGAATAAATTGAAAAAAATTCAATCCATCAGTTGTATTTTAAAGAATAGAAGATAAAAATAATAAGCCATAAAGAATATATGATTCAAGGTTTTTAATTCAAAATATAATTGTTTTCTTTATTTTTTGTATCAGAAATTTTATCAAAATGATCTTTTTAAAATTTAATATTGATTTCAATTAAACACGTGAAAATTGTAGTGTTTCAATGGAACGTATTTTGTGGTTCTTAATCATAGTATAAATAAGCCAAAGCCCGTACGACGGTTGTCGCCAAAGAAAGAATACGAGAATTGAATTTTGAATACAAGAGAGCGAGAGAGGAATACTTGGATTCTCTCCGAAAGTAATTCGAAATTTGAATCTCGGTGGGTCCGTGATAAATAAAAAGATGGAAAATATACTGAACGAATTTTAAATACCTAGCTGACAATTTTTGAACCGGTGTAAAAAGGGACGATGTATAAATGATATAAATAAACAAATTCTACATTTATGAATATATATTTTCATAAATGTAGAAATTGTTTTACTTCCGTGAATATTTAACGGGTTTCAACTAGTATTATAAATATATTCCATTAAAACATAATTTTATAATGTGAGGAAAAAGAACAAAAAAATTCAAATATTTTAACAATCTCTCTTTATTAAAATATTTAACGAAAACACGTGTTTTAATTTCATTTAATAAACTTCATCACGTTGAAAAAAAATAAAAATACGGGTGTCTGTTATAAAGTGTAATGAGAAAGTGATTTCAAATAAATTCAGATTTCCGTAGAAAAAATATGATTAAAAGAATAAATAAGTTTTTTTAATAATTCTATATTTTAGAAAGTTACAGAAGATTAAAAAAAAATACATGTATGCATACCATCACGCCATTACCCTGTCAGAATAGGCAGGTAAGACAGAGTCTCATACTTTCCTATCTTAACACACATCCTTCGAATCTTCTTCATCCATACACCTTCTACGATTCCTTAGACTTTTTACATCTTTTTCTTTCTAAGATTTACTAACAAGATCCATCCGTCAATGGGTCACTTAAATGTAAATAAATATAACATAACTTACTCCAATCTTTCGTTATTCACCAATTTATGGCAGTTACTTTTCCTTTCACACTTTTCTATCATCATGGTACATATGTAAAATGAAAAAAAAATACTATGGGTTTGTAGGGAATACCGTCGTCCCTGAATATTGTCAACACGCACGGTCAATGACCGACGAACCAACCTTCGCACATGTCCAAAGGTCGCATACCAGAACATTAATATTGTTTTCCCGCAAATACTATTTACGTTACATTCCACAGTAGAAAGAGAACGCATCGCGTTGTCTCACCGTTTTCGTCAACAAATTACCTACCCACTATATTATTCGCAACGTCCGCAAACACCTCTGCACGCGCAGGAGTGAGATAAAGTATATATTGCGGGCGCATTCACGCACATCTATAAATACCTACTTATCGATAAATAAAGATTATTATTCACTTGACCATTCATTGCTGTTTACTATTCATTGATTGTTCACTCTCACTTTCCGCATTCCTAATCGACGTATTTTATTTTAAATACCAAACAATCATAATCATCACGACGTACCAGTAAAGCATTCCGCTAAAGGTTTAATGCAAAATCAAAGAGGTTTTTTAATAACAAGAAGGAATAAAGTCAAATATATTTATTAAATTACTTTCCCTTACATGGTTACTGAAATGATCGTCCCAAAAATTGGTGGAATTTAGCTTATTAGCGTTAGGACAACGATGAATTCAGATGACAAAAGATTTTTAAAACAAGGTCCGAGAACTTTTGAAAAGTAAACATAAGAATTTAATAAATATTTTAAAATAAGTATGACACCCTTGAAAATATCCTAATTGATAATATTGACATCTTGAAAAGTGTAGCCGGGGGACAAGATTATCTTTGACGACAGTAATCAAGCCATCAGGTTATGAACCACTGAAGAAGGCAAGGTATTGACCGTTCACCATTGCACGTGCTAGAAATACTATCGTACTTAGACATGATACATTACTTGTACACGTCTAACACGTGCAAGTATTATTATCAGACGAACCCTTTAATCTGAATCTTTTTGTTTGGTATTATCTAGATTCGAATCCGTGGTCTATTTAGTAAATAAATAAATATAGGTTTATTGATAGCAACATAGTATGTACATAATATATTTAAATAACACTTCAAAAAACACATTTCATAAATTGCAGAGAATACATTAAAGACAGAAGCTATCAAAATATCTGGGCTCATCTAATAACATATCCTTAGCCAAGATACACCCCACCAATATAGGGCATGCTCAGCCACGGGGACACCAGATGTTTTTCAGCACACCCTTGCACATGTAGAATAAAAAGAAGAAAATAAAAAATAAAACAGAAAATAAATGGATGACAGAAAAATAAACAACTCCACAAATACCACCTTAGATTAATTCAAACAAGTAAAGGTTCCTTGACAGCAACACATTGTGTACATATATAATAAACTCATCCCGAGTATCGCACATGCATCTGAAAACAAACTATTGAAAATTTGTTTCAGATAGAAGACAGGAGGCAAATCTCCTGGTTCTGCAATATACGTGATTGGACTAGCATAAGGGGCGTTGGAGCGTTCTTTGGCAAAGATATCTACTCTCAGGTGATATTCAACGTTGGGGGACCTGACATGACACTGAGAAGAGAAAGAGAGAGATAGAATACATTAAAAGGTCCGGGCTCATCCCATAAACATTCCCCTGGCCGAGATACACCTCACTAATGTAGGGCGAGCCCAACCGCAAGAACATCGGGGGCTTTTCACTCCACATCCCTATATATCTAGATTAAAAAAAAAACAAAATATATTGCAGAGACAAAATAAAAAGTAGTTAAATTTATTTTGTTTTTTTATTTATTTACATGACAAATAGTATTTGAATACATAATTTACTAAAAACAAGAAAATAGAAACAGAAAATTTTAAGTGGGCACTTAATTTATATGGATCTGGATTTGTTATCTTTCATTTGTCGTATCCCCAGTAAAATAGGTTTTTGTTTGTATGTCATTAGACATGCAAACGTGGAAAAATAAATTGATGTTTTTATCGATTATTGATTTATTATTTTATACGCCTGTCACAAACTTTCATTAACTTGGTTAGTTGTGAGACTAAATGATATGTTTGTACTTTATAGGAAAAACAAAACAAGAGAAAATTGCAATTTTAAAGTATTTTCATTGTTTCTGTATGCGCCATTAAGCATAATCTGTCATTCTTCAAAGACAGTTGAAGGGAAATCTCATTACACATCGTGGCCGCCATTTGTATCCCGCCTTCACCCGGAGGTAAACCAATTACAAAAGTATTTGTGGAGGAAGCAATAATGGGGGATGAGGCAGAGCAGAACAGGAGATTAAGAGAACAGGAGACCAGAAGGGAGGAGGAGTAGTGGAGGAACGATTTCCCATCGATAAGCTGTCGCCTTGCGCCAAATTAATGGTTTGCCCGCGACTCACTTTATATATAATGTTTCATATTAATATTTACCGTTACACCTGCTCCCTTACTCTTGAACTTTTCTTCGCTCTTGGTAACAACATGTTGATGTTCTACTGGTTTCTTATTTTAGTTATGATTAGGCCTCTGGGGTTATGCGCCTAGTCCAGTGGTTAGATGATTCTTGCATTTCTTAGTCTATGCCCTGATCACGCCTTTCGTTAATTTGCATGTTACCGTTTAGCATAGACAAATTTATTGATGCACACATATTAAAAAGCGTGTCTGAGTGACATCAACATGTTTGTATCCACTGGAGCAGGCACATAACTCAGAGATCATCATCGTACGTTTTGATAGTAGTACTGCATTATTTTATAATGGATGCGAAATGTAGAGAGTGATGCTTCAGACGAGAAAGGTGGTCCATATGATACTAAATGAAACTGTAGGGGATGAAACAGAGTGACTGGTCAATCTCAGTTAAAGTTTCTGGATAATCTTGCTGGTTTTTTATTGTGTTGAACTAGAATTGGTTTGTACTACTGCGTGAGACATAAAATGTTGCATTTATATCGTCTCTCGTAGACAAATTACCATAATATGTGTAACAACTACACGTGGAGAGGCAACAATACTAATACACATCTAGCACTTGCAAGTTTAGTAACCATATGAACATTTTAACCATATTTATAATAATTATAACAATAGAAGTCTCATCAAAGACAGATTAGTATCTTATTTGAGATTCCAACCCATTTTTCTTGACAGAGTTAAGATATTATAAAAAAAATACAATTCGATTTTTAAGAAAGGAAGGTTGCGGCTGCAAATATTGTCGTATGAAAACCCGGAAAAATATTATCGTCTGGAAACCTTAGAACATTTATCAAGAAAAGACGATCTACAAAAAAACCTTTGACGATCTTTCAATAATAAGTCACATTTTTTCAGTTCACTGGGAATTAAACCTACCTCAACTCTTCGTATCTTCAATTCAAAGGAATTTATCTATCGAATGTTTCGAAAAGTCACACCCCCCAAAACAATGTACATATTGTCTCTTTTCAGTTGTCTTCCGCCACTTTAAAGCCTTTGATATCTGCCTAGACTAAATTTGGCTGATATTTTTTTATTGTGCTTATAACAGAGGAGGAAACAAAGTTCTAAGAGGCTAATTGTGTCAGTTGAGAATTACAATTAAACAACTTATGAGAGTAGTTTTATTGTTGGCAAATATTTCTTCAGATCAACGGTTAAGATAGTGACGATGATCACCAACTCCCGAAAAGGAAAATAGTTTAAAGAATAAGAATGAGAGAATTTTCTATCTTAGAATCTTAGCACCAGCTGTAGAATGACAATAGATTTCTTGTACCACGGTTAATATTTTCAGCAATGGTGGGTGACCTTCCTAGACCTAATTTATAAGATATAAATCATAAAATAAACATAACGAAATATATAAGATTTTTTATAATGACTCATACGAGTAATAAAAATGAATTTACTAACTTTCTTCAACCGTTCTCTTCCTTGGTGATTCCATGTGGGATAATCTGTTTTTCATGTGGAACATCCACAAAGCGAATCTGTTTTATGTTGTGAACTGTTTTTTTATGTTTTCTACATTATCAGCACTTTTCGATTTTTTTTGGTTGTTTTAATATACTCGTATTTTCAAATACAGCTAAATTGTTGGGATGTTTTTTAAACATTTATTGACATTTTCGAAATTTTATTCAATGGATTTTGAAGGTTTTTGAAAATCTTAAGATGTGCTGTATTTTTTCATGTATTCGGCAAATTATTGAATTTGTCAAGAATTTCCGATGCTGTCAAGGTATTTTCAAATTTTTTCGATAATTTCCGATGCTGTCGAGGTATATTCAGATTTTACCGATAATTTTTGTAATATTTTTTAATTTGACGTACTATGACAATTGTTCAGTGCTGAAAACATTAAAAAAATGTGAGGTTTAATCTAGTTAGGAAGCGCCTACAGAAGATATTAGGATATCAGGAGTACAGAGTGAAGAAGGAGGTATGGAGGAACGATCTCCCTTCGACAAGCTGCCGCTGACAGGATATTATTGCCTCCGGCCAAATTAATGGCTCGCCCGCGACTCATATTCGATCATCTTGATATGAAACATTACACCTGCTCCCTTTGCTCTTCAGCTCCTTTGAGATCCTGGTCGCCCGGATAGAAATAAAACAATAAAGCTATTTTGAGATCTAATTTTCGGAGAAAAAAATATTGTAAAATGAATTAACGTTCGAATTGATCCATCCATCTGTAAAACCACGGATGTTTTATTTTATTGATGAATTTATAAATAAATAAATAAAGGATTATTGGTAGTGACATACTTGTAGTAATCATATATACTATACATATAACTATTCTGAAACATCACAAATATTTCAAGACAATGGAAAAAAATATTCTAACAAAACTTATATATTTCTTTACGTAGGTCACAGATATTTCTTCTTGTGAAAATCATTCCTGGAAGGCAGAACACTAGTTCTTTCTCTACCTTTTAGTTGGTCTTCCTGGTATACAATGCCCTGTAATAATATGTTGAGGGTCCATCCTATGCACATAATCACGTCAGTAACTTCTTCTCTTTTATCTTCAGTTATAAATTATTGTGGTTGAGAATGTCAAAGCCTTAATATTACATTTGAATTACTTGTTGAACATAAAGGTCAAGAAGCTAATACTGTTTTTGACATTTTGCTTGAAAGAATAAAATCTGGAAAAACTGATAATCACTGGAATAGTTGAGGAAAAATGAACAAAAGAAAGGTGCCCTATAAGAAGAACAGACTCAATATGTTAACAGTATTAACATCGTTTTTAAACGCTGCATTAAAAATGACCTAGGACCGCGAAGGCTGGAAATAAGTTGTGTAATAAGTCCCAGATGCTCAGCGTTAAGAAAGCAATAAAAAAGACTTGCTCAACTGGCTTACAATCGTTGGTTAGTTTAAATCACCTTGGTTGATACTGTGAGACTTTTCGTTATGTCAATTGAGGTACAGTACCCGGCGGTAAGTAATACACTTCGGGCTTAAGAAAGAGACTATTGGCCGTAATCGTCTAGCTTCGGCTTTGTTGAGCGTCGTCTCTGTCACACTCTGAACACGTATATAAATGACGGAGACGATGCTCTACAAAGCCGAATTTAGCCGATTATTGCTGACAGTCTCTTTCTAATATTTTTTTAAGCTTTTAAAAAATAGTCAAGCAAATAATAAAAATATTATCATCAAAGGTGTGAAAGTTAATTAATACTCGTACGATACTCATTATTTCATTTTAAGACGCGTATCACCCAATTTCTCTTTCGGTGTAGACAACGAGGACAGAACTCCATATTTTTCATTCTTGACACACATCCTTATTAGCCTCTTCTACATCCATACACTTTCTTATAAAACTTCTACGATTTCTCTTACTTTCTACGTTTCCTAATTTCAAAATATCGTTCATTTGATCCTACAATACTTTCCTTGGTCTTCTTCTTACACGGTTTCCAATCAAATTTACACTATATACCTGTTTCGTTAATCCATCTTCATTCGTTCGTTCAACGTGCTGAAACCATCTCAATGTGATCTTCTTTATATAAACACATCACATTTAAGTTCACATTCATCCCATATCACCGCATTTCGTATTCTGTCATACAATGAAATAATGTTATTCCCAAAGGTCTTTATTTATGTTTGTTTATTCAAGCTAGTCAAACCCATTAATTTCCAACTGATTCTGTTAACGTAAGAACTCAATTTAATCTCTTAAAGAAGTAAATGTAGTTCCCGTTCGAGAGCTCTCCTGAATGATTGTCTCTCATATAAGAAACTCTCGACATTAAGTCACGCTAACTTCAAGAGATGTCTGAGAAACCTTATTATTCCCGAGAGAATATCTAGAGTAATGTTCATATTGTATGAAAGGGAATTCAATACAAACCATAACGCTGCGCTAAACCAATTTTGCATCAAGTTGTGTTTTCTTAATCACCAAAATATTTCTTAATCCCTCTCATGAGGGATTTTGGTTTTGTGGTAAGTTTTAAAATTCATTTTCTAATGTTGTTTATAGTTAAGGCATTAACGTTGTGGAGGTTTAAAGACATTGTAATTTATTTTTAACAAACACTGTTTATTCCACTTTTTTGTGACGGTATAACCCTACCGGTTTCAAGGCTTTCACCTCATCTTCAGGGGAGCACAAACAAGACTAAATGCTGTTCGAACTGGTACCGATATAGACATTTCAACGGTTGGAGGCTGGGGGGTGAGGAAGGCTAGGGATAATTTCGGCCAAGAGCGGGGAGATTTTGGGGAAATAACTGTTCAACAGATGCTCCGATCGGTATACTGACTTAGAAATTTCTAGGGCCTCTAATCTGTCCAATTTATTTCCGTTGCCGCTAATATGTAAGAATTTGGCATCATCGATAGAAAAAGTATGATTCTCACGGTGACAATGATTAGCCATTTCAGAATAAATTAGAGGATTTATTAAGGCAGATTGGTATTCCCGAAATCTCTTTTCAAAAGATCTTCCTGTCTTTATTATATAGAAATTATCACAGTCAGCACATAAAAGTTTATACACACCACTGTTGCTAAGTATTCCATTTTTGCCTTTGTTTTGTGCTCCCCTGAAGATGAGGTGTTTGTTAAAAATAAATTACAAAATCATTTTCCAATATATTTGAAAATTATATTAGCAATGACATCTTTATGGCTGCCAAACAAGATGAATCGATTTAAAGTTACTTCAAGAAACATTAATTGATTAGATAGAACAACATCCGTGGTGCATTGATAGAACGCTCGACTTTCATCCTGAGGTTAAGAGTAAAATTCTTAATGGCGATAACATAATGTCCAAGCATTTTTTTAAATTTTAATTTAAAAACAATACTAATTTATTGCTCAAAAGAGACTAAGCGAAAAGGGCACCCATCCTCACCAGTGATATAATTTATTTTATTTATTTATTATTACACATGACAAGAAATTTACACAATTTGCGAAAAAACAACAGGTAATTTGATTTCGACATACAATTTTAATGAATCTGGGTTTGTTGCCTTTCATTTGTCGTATCCCCAGTAAACTAGGGTTTTGCCCGTATCTCACTGAGGATATTTAGCATGAAAAAATAAATCGATACTTCTTTCCGATTTTTTATTACACAAAAACAAAACCCCGTTGCACGCTCTCATCAACCTGACAAACAGTGACACTCAACTACAACTGGAAACATCTTGCGAAATTCAACTCCTCACACATCATCACTCCAGAAATACCAAAAATATTCATCCCATAATATACCGCACACAATCATAAGAATAAAAATTAAAATAAAAACAAAAAATACATAGAAACACAAATACAAAAACAACCAAAATTAAAACAACAAGAAGAAACCCACACTCACGAGCTCACATAAATCGTTCCCACTCGTCGTTCATCCTGAAAGCCCAAGTACTCAAAATCCTGTCGCAATAACAACCACGCTCCGATCGACTGTCTAAATGGTTTTCCTACCTTTACTTTTATTGAAGTCGGCACGCCATTGTATGTAATGGGAGCCAAATAAGCATATATCCTTTAGAAAAAAAAGGGCAAAAGAGGTTTTAACTCTAGGGATGGTGAACATTTCATTAGTTGCCATGCGTGTCATGTGTGTCTGCTGAGTCTGCATCTTCCCTTCCTCTCGATGGTAGTGCCAGAGAATGGATTTGAGATGTAAATTGGCTATATTCAGGTATACGGAGATGCTTTATCTCGATCTTAAATCAGAAGTCGTTAAGTGCCGGACTTTTCACTAACCTAAATGCTGGCATGAAGAATATTTAACAACTAGTTGCAACCCGTGAAATATTCACGCAAATAAAACGAAATCTTTTATACATTTATGAAAATATACTCTTATATTCATAAATGTAAAATTTGTTAATATACGAGTATATCATTTATACATCGTCCCCTTTTACACCGGTTCAAAAATTGTTAGCTAGATATTTAAAAATCGTTTAGTATCACGGACCCACCGAGATTCAATTTTCGAATTACTTTCGGAGAGAATCCAAATATTCCTCTCTCACTCTCTTGTATTCAAAATTCAATTTTAGTATTCTTTCTTTGGCGACAGCCGTCGTATGGCTTTTGGCCTATTTATACTATGATAACTTCCTTTGTTATTCCATGTATGCCCACTCCACGTGTTTCTTCCTCCTATCCCGAGTTTCACTTTAGGCGGCATGATCCCGGTTTGCTGCGATAACAGTGCTTCTATCAGAATGGTATCATGTTTCGATGTGTATGGACCATACACATCGAAATTGTGCAGTCTATGGACGCAAAGATTAAAATTTTCATAAATGAATTTAATTGTTAAAATTAATTTAATACATTTTTACAATATTTTAAATACACATTTTATATTCGTTTCACATTATTAATGGAAAGAAAAAAATGATAAGGAGGTGTGAAGTCTTTTTCATTCATTAGTTATTGATTTTGACTTTGCATAACTCTATTTTTTCTATATTCAACGTGTTTAATATATTTTTTCATATGTCTTTTGCGGACGGATCACTGCGTGGTGGTTAGTCACCTTTACAGAATGGGTATTGTAGATAATCCCAGCAATGAGTGTGGTCTGGATGATGAAACTATAGACCATGTATTGGATGTCCTTTGCGAGACATACTTGATTTACTAACAGCCATAATACTCGTATATCTTTACCGCGTCCAATTTATTTTGCGTTTCTTCTTCCTTCGATGAACTTTTCTATTTCTTAATCAATCATTATTTTTTTTAAAACTTAATCAGTTGATACTTTGATTTAAAAAAAAAATAATAGATATGACCGAAGTCATAGGTATCCTCATACTCTCGAACACTAGGTGGAAAAAAGTGCCTATGTCGTTCGAAAGGAGTAACATAGCGCGGGGTTCGAACCGACGATCTTCCACACGGTCGTCGGTTTGAATCCCGTCCAGTGCGTTACCACACGGCCATGCACCATTCATTATCTAGAATGCTTGTTTTTTAAATTGATTTTATTTAATTTGATGGCACAAATCATCCTAGTTTGGATGGATGGCCTATTAAAAAAAATATACGTACATTTTTTAGACGTTTACAAAATTTTTCTTTTAGTATTTTTTAAATTACGATTTGATATAATTTCAAAGACAGAAAGATAAATCAAAATATTCAAACATATTGCTTGAACATTACTATCATGTTAATTATAGTAATGTTCAAGTTTTGAATACGTCATAAAAATTATATAAAATGATGAATTTAGAAGCATAAGAGATTCATGAATCCATAAGCAAAAACAAAAAATTGTACGTTGCGCCTGAAGTGGTAGAAACACGTGTTGCGAGGATTCATTCATTTTTAGTAGAATAACCAAGTAGTTTATTGATATACAGTTGTTTATGGTTAAGGCATTAACGTTGTGGAGGTTTAAAGACATTGTAATTTATTTTTATCAAACACTGTTTATTCCACTTTTTTGTGACGGTATAACCCTACCGGTTTCAAGGCTTTCACCTCATCTTCAGGGGAGCGCAAACAAGAATAAATGCTGTTCGAACTGGTACCGATATACACGCTTCAACGGTTGGGGGCTGAGGGGTGAGGGAGGCATGGGACGATGTCGGCCAAGAGCGGAGAGATTTTTGGGATATAACTGTTTAAAAGATGTTCGGATCGATGTACTGACTTAGAAATATCTAGGGCCTCTAGTCTGTCCAATTTATTTCCGTTACAACTGATATTCTTACATATCAGTAGTAACGGAAATAAATTGGACAGATTAGAGGCCCTAGAAATTTTTAAGTCAGTACATCGATCCGAACATCTGTTGAACAGTTATATCCCAAAAATCTCTCCGCTCTTGGCCGAAATCGTCCCATGCTTCCCTCATCCCTCAGACCCCAACCGTTGAAGCGTGTATATCGGTACCAGTTCGAACAGCATTTAGTCTTGTTTGCGCTCCCCTGAAGATGAGGTGTGCACCTTGAAACCGGTAGGGTTATACCGTCACAAAAAAAGTAGAATAAACAGTGTTTGATAAAAATAAATTACAATTATATTGTTATACATTTAATGTTGAGTTTCACAAAATTGTAGTCAAAATTTTTGATGCACTATAGAATTTTATTTTAATTATAGGTAGCTGACAGTACTCTGTCTACTACCTTTAATATTCAGAATAACTATTTACGTTAAAATAAATCTTATTTAAAAATGTCAACTTTATTTTACAAAGCAGATTAAATATAATTATATCATGGATAAGGCGTAAAGGGTAAAAAGTGATAGACCAGAAAATCCGAAAGGCGATACTTGCTTAACAAAGCCCAATGTATTTAATGAATCATTACATTTTGAAAATATTCGGAATAAAACGAACCAGAGTTTTCCTCGAAGGAGTCAGATAAAAGGATTACATTATATGGAGCAGAAATCATCAAGCTTTAAGTTTATTATATGAGAGAGCCTTTTGTTGAAATCTTCGTAGAAAGTTTAATCTTCAGGTCGTTAGATTACCATAGAGTTACTTACATTCATTACTTCTGCCCTGGTAAAGTTACTGAATTTATATTTTGTAGTAACATGTAATATATATTAGTCTAAATGACAATTCATAACAGTGTGTTGGTATCCGCCTTGACGTATGGTAGGGAAACATGGACTTTGCAGAAGAAGGATAAGAGTAAGATTAATGGTGTGGAAATGTTTTCACAGAAGATATGTTGAGTGTTGTTGTATACATATAAAAGAAGACGGAACGAAGACATCAGAAATGAATGTATATATCAAATTGATGCTTTAATTAAGATGAACAAAAGAGCTTTACTAATTAGAAAAGTTGAAAATTATTTCTTACTTCTTCTTCAGTTTCAATCATGGGGATTGGTTAACAGCAAAGCTCTGCATCACCTCCTCCACTCCGCTCGGTCCTCAGCAATCTTCTTGAGCTCTGTACTCGTATAGGAGGTGCAGTTCATATCGTGGCATATTTGCTCCAGATACTCTCGGCGAGGACGTCCTCTGCCAATCGATCCCTCAATCATTCCTTCCAGTATATTTCATGTCGCAGTATATGACCCATCCATTCTGCACGCCTTTCCGATATGGTGTTTGACATGTGCCTGGTTTCTTCGATCCTGCTGAACACCTCGTCATTTGTAATGTGGTCTCTCCAGAAAATCCTTAGGATTCGTCTATAGGTACACATCTTGAAGGCCTCCAACCTTTTTCGATCCCTTTCGCCTACGCGCCAAAATACTCCACACATATGACATATGTTTTGACCAATTGCTTGCGGAGCTTCTGGTCCATGTTGTTGGATTCGAAAATCTTTGATTTCTTATTAAAGGCGAGTTTTGCTTGGTGGATGCGACTGGCAACCTATATTTTTGTACGGCCATCCCATGTGATCTTGCTTCCAAGATAGACAAACTCTTTTGAGTTGTTAAGTAAAGTTCCTGACATAAGTGTGTTCACTGGGTGTTCGTGTCTACCTACGGTTATCACTTTTGTTTTGTCCTTGTTTATTTTCACGTTGAACTTGGTAATTAGGACATTCTCCATAGTTTACAAGATCTCCTTTAGTTTTTTTTCGCTATCGGCGATCAAGGCAATGTCGTCTGCAAATCTTATCATATCTGTAGGATACCTACCTAAATAATTGTCAAAATAAATAAGTGAATTGTTAAACATAATTAAATTAAATTAATTATTGTTAAAATAGTAAACATACAGGGTCAATGACCGATGAAGTATTTATAGGTTGTCACACGCCAGGAACGTCAACAATGTTTAATATTTTATAGTATTTGCGACCTGTCTAGCCGTCTGCAAATACAAATAAATATCTACCCGCCAATGGACGCGCTAGAGTAAGACAGAATATGTATCGCGAACTGGTTCACTCATTTGTATAAATTACCTACGCGCCGAGAAATAAATATTGATTATTATTTTACATTCAACTGTCAAAGACTTGTTATTAATTACCTGCTGTTCACTTTCGCTTTATCCGCATTCCTGAGTATTTATATTTAAATAAATAAATACAAATCAAGATCATCACGACGTATAAGGATAAGCAACTCGCTATATATCTATTATACTTTTTTGGCCGTTAATTCGGACGCCTCTTCTATGGTCCATTTCTTCTCTTACTTCGTCTATCGCACATTGGATATTAAAATTCTACGTATGGTTAAATAACACTTCAGGTGTACATACTTTGATGTTTTAATAATTGATTTGTTAGGAGAGATGTGCTTGATTTTAATTCATATTTCTGTGCTTATGATGATAATTGTTAATGTTTAAGTGTTAATAGTTGTTCATGGTACAAGTGTTAATGAAGAAATGGATCTAAAAGTTACATTTGTAAATGTTCTGATGGTTACGTTAGTAAATGTTTTAATGGTTAAATTTATCAATGTGTTAGCGATAATATTCATCAATGTTTTAAAAGGAATATGAGTTAATGTTCTAATGGTTTAATTTGTAAATGTTCTGATGGTTACGTTAGTAAATGTTTTAATGGTTATACGAGTATTTATCAACGTTCTAGCGATAATATTTATTAGCGTTCTTAAAGGGATATGAGTTAGTATTCTAATGGTTTAATTTGTAAATGTTTTGATGGTTACGTTAGTCAATACTTTAATGGTTATATTTATCAATGTTCTAGCGATAATATTTATTAACGTTGTAAAATGAATATCAGTCAATGTACTAATGGTTTAATTTGAAAATGTTTTGATGGTTACGTTAGTAAATATTTTAATGATTATATTTATCAATGTTCTAGCGATAATATACATTAACGTTGTAAAACGAATATGAGTTAATGTTCTAATGGTTTAATTTGTAAATGTTCTGATGGTTACGTTAGTAAATGTTTTAATGGTTATACGAGTATTTATCAACGTTCTAGCGATAATATTTATTAGCGTTCTTAAAGGGATATGAGTTAGTATTCTAATGGTTTAATTTGTAAATGTTTTGATGGTTACGTTAGTCAATATTTTAATGGTTATATTTATCAATGTTCTAGCGATAATATTTATTAACGTTGTAAAATGAATATCAGTCAATGTACTAATGGTTTAATTTGAAAATGTTTTGATGGTTACGTTAGTAAATGTTTTAATGATTATATTTATTAATGTTCTAGCGATAATATTTACTAACGTTCTAAAAGGAATATGAGTTAATGTTCTATTGGTTTAATTTGTAAATATTCTTATAGCTTTATTTGAAATTTGTATTGTGTTTAAAGACAATTTTAATAATAAATAAATAATAAATAAATAAAAATTTAAGGTCTACCTCTAAATATCAAAAGTATTTTTTGTTATTTAAATCGGTTGGGTTTCCATATTAGTATAAAAGAACAATATTGCAGAAGTTACAATTCTAATTATGATTCTACAAAAAACTATTGTTAAAATAAAACTCTGTCTGAAAAATAAAGGAATGGACTGTATGCAAATTAACAAAATTTCAGTTAAATAAACTGGATGAAACGGTTCATATTGCACAGTGTATTTGCCAAACTGTTGATCATATCATTGCAATCCGGTTGCAACGTTAAATTAATAACTAACGAGATGACCGAGAGAGGAGCGATGCTTCTATAAGTTGGTTATTTTCGTGGATATAAAATTAATGCATCTGACCACATTGTTTCTGACAGTGAATTAAATAATTCAAAATTAATTTAATAATTGGAAACTTTGTTGTAAAATATACAAATGGCGAGTTATTTGCTATACGGAAATCTCGTCCAATTAACCAAACAACGATTATACAGATTCGAGCCAATTACCAGGTAAAAAGTATCCACATTAATTCCGAAAATAAAGAAATCTTTAATACACTTTTAAACACAAGACTGAGTAAAGAAAAAAATATGGTAAAGAGCAAATAAAAAATTAGACTTGGAGAGACGTTTCGTCATTAAAGAAATATATTGTGTTTTTTATGTTGCTGTTTAAAGAAAGCCAACGAAGGTGACAGTCTTATGGCAGCCGGTAACTGATTACGAAGTTTGACGGAATGCACAGCTTAAGGTATTGAAAATTGTATAATTTTCTTTCATTAAAGTAAGTTACTGCCTTTAAGCTCACTAAATGATTGACGAACTTGGTAGTTTCAAAGAAATGTCGGTGGCATGTGCACCTTTAGGAAATGCTTGAAGACAACCCTTTTTTGTCAAATATATCAAAATTTATGATGGTATACATACACATGAGTGGACATGGATAGTGACTGATAGAAGCAAAATAAATGCTGTATTAATGTGTGCATTGAGATAAATACACGCGGTGACAATGTTTATGATGGTATATACACACGAGTGGACATGGATAATGACTGATAGAAGCAAAATAAATGCTGTAGTAATGTGTGCATTGAGATAAATACACGCGGTGACAATGTTTATGATGATATATACACACGAGTGGACATGGATAATGACTGATAGAAGCAAAATAAATGCTAAAGTAATGTGTGCATTGAGATAAATGCACGCGGTGACAATGTTTATGATGGTATATACACACGAGTGGACATGGATAATGACTGAGAGAAGCAAAATAAATGCGGTAGTAATGTGTGCATTGAGATAAATACACGCGGTGACAATGTTTAGGATGGTATATACACACGAGTGGACATGGATAGTGACTGATAGAAGCAAAATAAATGTTGTAGTAATATGTGCATTGAGATAAATACACGCGGTGACAATGTTTATGATGGTATATACACACGAGTGGACATGGATAATGACTGATAGATGCAAAATAAATGCTGTAGTAATGTGTGCATTGAGATAAATACACGCGGTGACAATGTTAATGATGGTATATACACACGAGTGGACATGAATAATGACGGATAGAAGCAAAACAAATGCTGTAGTAATGTGTGCATTGAGATAAATACACGCGGTAACAATGTTTATGATGATATATACACACGAGTGGACATGGATAGTGACTGATAGAAGCAAAATAAATGTTGTAGTAATATGTGCATTGAGATAAATACAGTGACAATGTTTATGATGGTATATACACACGAGTGGACATGGATAATGACTGATAGATGCAAAATAAATGCTGTAGTAATGTGTGCATTGAGATAAATACACGCGGTGACAATGTTAATGATGGTATATACACACGAGTGGACATGAATAATGACGGATAGAAGCAAAACAAATGCTGTAGTAATGTGTGCATTGAGATAAATACACGCGGTAACAATGTTTATGATGATATATACACACGAGTGGACATGCATAATGACTGAAAGATGCAAAATAAATGCTGTAGTAATGTGTGCATAGAAATAAATACACGCGGTGACAATGTTTATGATGGTATATACACACGAGTGGACATGGATAATGACTGATAGAAGCAAAATAAATGCTATAGTAATGTGTGCAATGTTTATGATGGTGTATACACACGAGTGGACATGGATAATGACTGATAGAAGTAAAATAAATGCTGTAGTAATGTGTGCATTGAGATAAATACACGCGGTGACAATGTTTATGATGGTATATACACACGAGTGGACATGGATAATGGCTGATAGAAGCAAAATAAATGCTGTAGTAATGTGTGCATTGAAATAAACACACGCGGTGACAATGTGTATGATGGTATATACACACGAGTGGACATGGATAGTGACTGATAGAAGCAAAATAAATGCTGTAGTAATGTGTGCATTGAAATAAATACTCGCGGTGACAATGTTTGATAGAATACAGAATAAAGTAATTAGGGATGAATGTCAACTTAAGACTGATGTGTTAAGCAAGATGAAAACGAGCACTCTGAAATGGTATGGGCATGTAGAAAGAACGAAAAAAAGGAAGACTTACAAAATAAATTTATGCAAATATTCGTGGAACACGTGTGAGAATAAGACCAAGAAAAGTATGATTGGATCATGTAAATTATATTTTGAAAAAAGGGAACTTAGAAATTCAGAGAAATCGTAGAAGTTGGATAAGTATGAATGACGCTAAGGATGTGTATGGCGCTGTAGCCCGACAAAGAAATGGCGTGATGGTATATATCAAGAGTTCTTAACCTTTTTTCGGCCGCAAACCTCTTTAAAAAAACCGTTGACCCCCCTAGTAATTGACTTTACTTACTCAAATTAATAAGTTTGTACTGTACTCGATATTAAATATTTCACTAGATAACATGCTACGGTTTTTCATGTCCGCACTTGTTTTGATACGTTCGATAAGATAATGCACAGACATGTTTGACCTACATGTATCATAGTTTCATGCATTTTTACGTGTGACTCTTTTAATGACACATTTTACCTTTTCATTCACAAGTTTTATATGTAACGTGTTTTTATCAAAAAAGTGTTTTTTTTATTATTTTACTTCTTAATTAGGTACCTATTAGAATCATAGATATTTTAAAGTAACACACAGATAGCAGTAATACGGGGGTCTATTTTTGTTGTCATCGACTCCCAAATTTTATTTTTATTGAAACTATCGACCCCTAGAGAAATCAAATCGACCCCATGTCGACCACTTTGGGAACTCTTGGTATGTACTAGTATCTATGTATACACACGTTAAACTCCATCTAAAGCCGAATGTGTAACTATCACATTTAGGAAAATCCACGAAAGTTTTATTTAAATTTTCTTAACAAACTCTTTTTTTTTCTAAACATGTGAAGATGTTCCCAATCTAATGGCCACATACACTATTTTCCTATTTTTATAGATATGACCGAAGTCAAAAATATCCTAATACTCCCGAATACTAGGCGGAAAAAATGCCTATGTCATTCGAGAGGAAAAGCATAGCGGAGGGTTTGAACCGGCGACCTTCCGCACGGAAATCTCATGCGGTCATGCACCTCTAACTATAGCAACAGGTCCAAGACATTATTTTAAATCTCCAAGATATTATTCAAAATCTACATTTTTTTCTTCTGTGGCAGTCGCCCACTCGGCATTCATACATACGGTCAATGACCGATGAAATGACCTTCGGATTCCTCGATAAATCTAAGTAAACAAGTCCGAAGGTCACCCGCCGGCCACTCATCCCGTAGCTGAGCGGACCGCACTCCATACTAGAGAGAGAACGCACCACGCTGTCTCGCCGGTTCCGTAAATAGATTGTTACCTACATACTACAATTAATCGTTTTTGCATTTACAGAAACGAGACGCAGGCATATCGCGAGCGCATTCTTGCGCACATTCTAAAAATATATAAATACCTACGTTACTAATGAAATTGGACAGACTCTCTTTCCGCATTGCGATCTAACGTGTTTTATTATTTATCAACAAATCATCATCATCTCTTCCCTTAAGGACCGATCTGCTAAACTTCTTTTACTTGCGTCCAACTAAGATCCTGATCGTGACAATTCCAAATATTTCGTGGATGCTTAGAATATGGTTAATTCATCCGATTATTTCCTGTTTCATAGGGGTAGAAAGTCTTTTTGATGTTATAAAGCTCTTTATTACGAGTATATATATAACTCTCCCAAATTCTCCATTTTGAAACGTTTTAATATTAAATTAAATAATAAACCGATTTTGTAAGATGTTGGAATATCGAATTCGGTTCAATACCCTCATTGCTGATATTTTATAAAGTACTGAATAATATTCTGACGTTTCCATAGTTAGTTGGCACAACCCAAGGTTTAAGTAGCTTAGTTAACAACCTTCGTGGCTTAATTGGCAAGACACAACTCTACCTGTCTGGAGATTATGGGATCGATTGTTATTGTTATTCATATTATATATTGTTCGAGTGGGTTTCATGAGAGTTTGCACTTTTTAATACATTGAGAAGCTTAGTGCGTCATATACAAAATGTATCAATGTATTAGTAAGTATCGTTGCCGTGATTGGTTGATGTGATCCGTTAGTATTCAACTTTGTCGTGATTGGTTGATGTGATCCATTTATTTGTCGAAAAATACGGTGATCATAATGTCTGAAGTTACAAAGTTAGGAAAAGGAAGAGCATTGTGTGGACAAACTAAAGAAGTAGTAAGCTATCCACTTTTGCATTGCATATCTATGTAAACACTTAATGAGGAAGAATATAATAATAATTATTTTTTTTAATCAGTGTTAGGGTCATTTATTTATTTTTACAATACATACATACCTAGTTATAAGTAATTTTTAATTGGTCTTAGAATTTATTAGTGTTAATTATGTTTTCTTTGCATATTGAATAAATAATTAGATTTTATATTGACCATTGATATCATAATTTTCTTTAGGTACATACCAGCATCTGATATTATATTATTATTGTGGTAAGTATTTTATTGGAATATAAAGTATAAGATAGACAATATTTGAAAATATATAATAATATATTACAAAATAAATCAAAATATAGTCATCTTAGACCAGCAGTGCAAAATCTCGTGAAACCCACTCTAAACATATTCGTAAAGTTTTTAATTTCTGAAATAAGTATTATCTATCTTGCGTGTTTATTGTAATAATACGGCTTATATAAAAGCAGAAGCTCGAAGCTTTTTTATTAAAAATAACTCCCGGTTTCATTGGGAATCAAATCCGATTTTCTTTAAGTACAAAATATGTATCTTTTCAACAAGTTCATGAAAGTCATAGTTTTTATTTAGTTATTGTAATATTTTAATGACGAAATAATTAATTTGCCCACAAGGATTCGGTCAAAAATATAATCAGCTGAAATGAGATATAATAATTATTTAAAGAAAAAAATATACAGCGCAATTTAAAGAGCAGACTAAAATAATACAAAATAAATATATTAAAGTTGAGAGGGAGGATAGGAAGGTAGTGGCTGAAGTCATTGAATTATGTAATTCTCCATGTCTGCATCTGTTAAAAACATGTTTGGTAAGAAAACCACAGAAAATTACCCAAGAGTAAACGAACTACAAAGAAACCTTTGTAGATATTTTGATACTCATTCTCCTGTATTCTTTATTAATTACTTATTGTTTAACACTTTATGGTAAAAAAATAATCAAGTGGGCTTATAGTCAGGCGGCAATCTCTTCCAACCAATCAAACAAAAGTAAATAAAAACATGGTTGCTAAAAATATCCAAATGGTTATTTATATTGATGAAATTAATACAAAACACAGTAAAAATAAACGTGTGACATCGTCAATCAAAGTTAAACGAAAGGATGGTGGAGAGGAAATAAAAATCAGAAATGAAACACGTTATATTACTGACTAGAATTTGAGAGTTTTTCTTGTCGCTACTTAAAGCATGCCAAGGACGGAGCGAGTCTAGCATTAGTTTGTAACTGGTTCTAGAGTCTCACTGAATGGACAGTAAGGACGACGTGAAAAAATAAGAGCGATGATCTAGGAAGTCCAATCTGAATAAAAATGAATTCTGGCAATAGGGTCGAGCGACATTTTTTCCGATGTCTTTGCAGAACATTCTTCGATCTGTTTTGTCATAATTTTGTTGAAATACAAAAAAATTGATATCTTTCTTGAAATTTTGACTTTCTAAAATTAATATTTTTAATACACTGTTGTCCAGCTGTTCATTTGTAATATCCAAATTATCGGAAAGAGCAGAGATTCCACAAGTAAAATTTGGGTTTCAGTAGGCAGGAAATGTTTGCAACACTTTAAGGGAATAAAGGCTAAGGAAGATCCTTCAGCTTACCTTATTTATTTGATCTCGCCATGAGAGAGTGTTATCTTTTAGCACTCCTAGATTTTTAACTGTTTTATGTAATGGTATGATAGAGCCATCAAGTAATATTGGAGAAAGTAAGTCAGTGTTGAATTTACCGAGAAGCTGAGGACTACCATGAAGATCGTTTGAGACTTCGTAAGATTAATGAGTTAGCAATGCTCCTTAGTCCATTCGGAGATCGATTGAAAGTCTGCATTTAAGTCGTTAAATGCCATGGTGCGTAAGCAATTTGGATCAAAACTAATATGTATATATATATCTGCAGGTCATCCAAATATAGATAATACGAATAATTATATGTATGCATTGCTCATATATAATCACAAACTTTGATACGACCTTTAAAAAAGGTCGTCTTTAAGTATTTACCAAAACCGCACTACCATCCACATTTCCAGCACCTTCCAGTCGACGAAGGCCAATCCAGTTGAGATACTACTCGAGAAATCGAACATTAACTTAAAATAAAGATTATCAAATTAAAAGCAAAATAAGAAAAACATCAACAACAAAACAAACTTGTAAAAATGACTAAAAACACACAACAATATAATCACAAAAACCATTTAAAATATATTTTAAATACAATAAAGTATTATTCACTGCTTTAGCAGCACCCAGACAGCCAAAAATCTAATCTAAGAACTAATTACAAAAATGAAAAGATAAATCCACAACTTAAGCCTATAAAAATATTGAATATAAGTTTAAGTTATACTCGCCTTACTTAGTTTATTTTTCATATCTGGTTTGTTTAACATTGGGAATGAAATGTTCCGAAAGAGTCATAAATAAAATTTATCCTAAGTAGGTTTGTTACTAATGTGTTTCCGATCAAATGGAGTGGAAACATGGAAAACATCATAAATAATTCATTTCATCACATGTGTACACAATTGGCTTAGCCAAATCTGTAACAAATATTATATTACAATAGTATCCTTGTTTATTCGCCTCAAACCGCTGGCGGGTTCCATTATTCCCGGGATAGTTTCACTTGGTTAACTTTATCGCAAGCCGGAATATGGAGTTACGACGATGACTCGATATGTAAAAGATCCTGCAGGATTCTGTCCATGTATGCATTGAAGATCCTTAAGTCACAGACACGAGTAGGTTGGGAATGTGATGTCTTTTTATCGACTCTTGTAGACCTCTCAATTTCTAGTCAGTAAAATAACGTGTTTCATTCCTGATTTTTATTTTCCTTTCCCCTCCACCATCCCTTCCTTTCCTTTTGATTGATGATATCTCATTTTATATGAAAAATAATGTTCGGCTGACTGTCCGTCTTTGTGGGGTTCGTGGGCATATGTTAACGTACGAGTATATGTTTATGGATTTCGTGGGGATGGATAGTCATTTGAATGATTTATGCGATCACGTAACTTGCTTCATCTACTTTTGTCTGGTTGGTTGGAAGAGATTGCCGCCTGGCAATACGCCCGCCAGATTGTTTTTGCAATAAAAGTGTTAAATAAAATAAATTGGGTTATATCGTCTCTCATAGAACATAATAATTATAATAATGAAACAATTTAAATGCCACCGTTTAGAGAGCAAAATATCCTCAGAGGTGCTCTATCTCAGGATACGAACCCATTTATAAATTTCGATATGACCTCCTACAAAAGATTGTCTTTAAGCACTTCCTAAATCTACGCACACTATCTGATACAAGGAGACAGACCATTCCACGCCACTGAACCGCAACAGCAAAAAGCTCTATCATAATACCCAGTCCGATTGGATTGATTTGTAACTACCAAATTATTAGATAATAAATCGATCTTAAATGTCTACTTCTCCCCAAAGAAATATCCCTAAGACACATATTCGCAAAATATAACACAGATATACCGTGACTTAAATACAAAGAGACAACATTTGACATCAATCCGTTTCTGACATTTAAACCAGCGTAGATTTTTTAGAAGTCGACTAGTATGGCAATATTTATGACTTCCAAATACTCATATTAGCCTAGCAGCCGCATTGAAAACTGACTGAAATCTAGAAATTTGTGAATAAGGTAAAACAGACTAGATTTGAAAAAAGTACAGGCGCGAGACAACTAATGAATTAATGAGAGTTTTTATTTACCTTGTTGGAAGACATCGTATCAATTTTAAATCTCTAAGACTGTAGAAACCTGAACAAACCGTTTAATCAATTTTTCTACCGAAATAAAACTTATTATTAAAATAGACACTAAGAAATTTGATTCTTTATTTTGCAAGAATACTAACAACCATAACCGATAAAGCATCACCATCAAAAAGATATGCGATGAAGCCACCCATAAAAAGGTCGTTTTTCATGGGTTTAATTAAAATTTATCATTCGACATCCAATTTGAGACTTTGAGAATGTAGTAATACCACATACAAACATATCACACCGTTTTTTTTCGAGGATATGCAAAGAAAACAAATCTCTTTTTTTGTATGTAAACACACAACGTTCGTCTATTTTACATTCATATTCTTTGTCGAGAACAATATTTTATTATTCATTAACTTTTGAATTTACACCAATTCCCGAACATGTTTCTAATATTCTACAGTATTTGTTTTTCTTGTATTTTTTTATCTTTTAAAATTACACATATGCTAGACAGTCTTATTTTTTAATAGTATGCTTTAATAAAGGATAATATATGGCTGCAAGATGTATGAAGAAATTTGGAATTGATTCAATAATAATTAATGTGAACCGAGAACTGACGTTATATGCGTAATGAACAAAGAAATTCTGAAGTGTTACGGGCAAGTACATATATAAAGAATAAACAATGATAATTTGACATAATGAACAAAGGCATTCTGAAGTGGTACGGGCAAGTACATATATAAAAAATAAATAATGATAAATTGACATAATGAACAAAGCCATTCTGAAGTGATACGGGCAAGTACATATATAAAGAATAAATAGTGATAGTTTGACATTATGAACAAATGCATTCTAAAGTGATACGGGCAAGTACATATATAAAGAATATACAATGACTAATGACTAGATGTCAATAAAAACCAAAAGGCTTCTCTGGAAGATGCATATATACGTTAAAAATATTAAATTATTATGTCGCTTTTGATAATTACAATGCCCAGTCGCCTCTACCGACCCAAACATTGGAACGATTTTTTGGTGTGTATAAAATACAAACTCAACAAAAACTTAATTTTCCTCATCCCTAGCGTGGGTACCCTTCCTGCCAAAAGTCAATAATGCCTACTTAGTCCCCATGACACGCAATGCATATAAAATTTAATAAAGAAAGGGAAAAAATCAGGCAGGGGATTGGATCGTGATTGTCATGACAAGAGTTTGAGTACTTTAGATTATAGGAGTAAATCGTAGTGAATATTTGTGTAAACTCTCAAATGTAACGTGTGTTTGATAAGTGTATGGAAGGTAACTATAAGAAGGACTATTTGTTTTTACAAAATTGTGAAGTACGTCAAGGGTTGACTTACGTAGTACATATGAAGAATTAGATGTTACAAATTATCGAGTTAATGAGAATTTTGACAGAGATAACATAAATAAAAAAAAATGTAATATATTTTTATCAAACACTGTTTATTCCACTTTTTTGTAACGGTGTAACCCTACCGGTTTCAAGGCTTGCACCTCATCTTCAGGGGAGCACAAACAAGACTTCCTTATGTTCGAACTGGTACCGATATACATACATCCCCAACCAACGGTTGGGGGCTGAGGGGTGAGGGAGGCATGGGACGATTTCGGCCAAGAGCGGAGAGATTTTTGGGATATAACTGTTTACCAGATGTTCGGATCGATGTACTGACTTAGAAATTTCTAGGGCCTCTAATCTGAACAATTTATTTCCGTTACTACTGATATGTAAGAATTTGGCATCATCGATAGGAAAAGTATGATTTTAGCGGTGACAATGATTAGCCATTTCAGAATAAATTATAGGATTTGTTAAGGCGGATTTGTGTTCACGAAATCTCTTTTCAAAAGATCTTCCTGTCTTTCCTATATATAAATTATCACAGTCAGCACATAAAAGTTTATACACACCACTATTGCTAAGTATTCCATTTTTGCCTTTCCCATTAAATAAGAGTTTCCGGAGATTAAAATTAGTGTAAAAAGCTGGCTTTATGTGACTTGGAATAAAAAATAAAGTTTGATAAAAATAAATAACAATGTCTTTAAACCTCCACACCGTTAATGCCCTAACTATAAACAACATATAAAAAAAATATCAAGAAACGGTAAAAACATCAGTCTATATTTCATGTTTAAATGTTCTCAGTGAGATACAGGTAAACACCTATTTAATTAGATATATGACAAATGAAAGGCAACAAATCCAGATCTATATACTCGTATCATAAATGAATTGTGCCCACTTTAAATTACTTGTTTTTTGTAAATACATAATACATAATAGATTTACCAACTTTTATGCCCCTGTTGGTATGATGCTTTATTTTCACTCGAGGATTCGAGTTCAATTCATAATCATAGCTGGAAAAAAATATACCATTCTGATAAAAAGTAAGTCTAAAAACAATATTAACGCGATATAGAGTTCTGCGAGTGTTTTGATGAATTTTGTATAAACTTCAGTGATTCTAAACTCAAAGATTCAATTAAAAACGCCGAAGATCACATTGTTTTCCGGTCATTTTATTTAATATATCTGCATTTTTAATTCGGATTTGTTAACAGATACCATACAAATGAATAAAAGAACATATTTATTTCGACTACCAATAAAAAATCGATTTTCACAGCCCTATTTAGAGCTTCTCTTTTTGATGTATTATTCCAATAACTGCAGTGCCCCACATACCACTTACTGGACCACTGGCTCGGTGTCAGGATATTAGACCACTACGTGGCCGAGACTCCAAACTAATTAGGGTGGCTCTCTCCTAAACAAGAAGAATGGGCAAGCCGTGTTTTGACCTCTTACTTTATTGAAGTTTCTGCATCAGGTCAGTGAATTCTTCTAAATTGAAGTTGGTTTTATCACATATTTGGGTTAAATATATTATATAATAGACGTTGTATGAAGAAACATAAGCAAGAGTGTGCATTTTTCAATGATTAAACTCCTGGTAAATGACGATACTTGTATATTATTGAAATCCTTGTAAATAACGATACTTGTATACCATGAAAATTTAATTGAATAACAAAATATTCCCAAATATTGTTACTTAATTCAAACTGCAACATGATTTCAATTTACTTATAAAACAGATGAGACGGTTAAGTTTGAATTTTTCGGGGTCAACGTAAATGATTTTTTTCGTTTTCGACCATTTTTTTGTTACCAAAAGTAACACATTACATTTTTTAATTTGTTTATATTTTTAATTTTTTTTAATAAAATGTTCAAAACACTTCTGCCTAATTAGGAGTATTTCCGTTCTAAGGCAGATGGTTTACATAAAAAAAGCCAAATAAAAACTAATAAAAAATAAAAAAATGAACATATAAAAAGTATAATAAATAAAAAGTATAAAAAAGTAGGTAATATACAAAAATGGTGTAAAAATAATAAGTATAAAATATGGTACCATAAAAAAACGGTATAAAAATCATAAGTGTAAAATATGGTACCATAAAAAAACAGTATAAAAATCATAAGTATAAAATATGGAACCATAAAAAATCAGTATAAAAATCATAAGTGTAAAATATGGAACCATAAAAAAACAGTATAAAAATCATAAGTATAAAATATGGTACCATAAAAAAACAGTATAAAAATCATAAGTATAAAATATGGTACCATAAAAAAACAGTAAAAAAATCATAAGTATAAAATATGGTACCATAAAAAAACAGTATATAAATCATAAGTATAAAATATAGTACCATAAAAAATCGGTATAAAAATCATATGTGTTAAGTATGGTACCATAAAAAAACAGTAAAAAAATCATAAGTGTAAAATATGGTACCATAAAAAACAATATAAAAATCATAGTATAAAATATGGTACCATAAAAAATCAGTATAAAAATTATAAGTATAAAATATGGTACCATAAAAAAACAGTTAAAAATCATAAGTATAAAATATGGTACCATAAAAAATCAGTATAAAAATCATAACTATAAAATATGGTACCATAAAAAATTGGTATAAAAATCATAAGTGTAAAATATGGTACCATAAAAAAACAGTATAAAAATCATAAGTATAAAATATGGAACCATAAAAAATCAGTATAAAAATCATAAGTGTAAAATATGGAACCATAAAAAAACAGTATAAAAATCATAAGTATAAAATATGGTACCATAAAAAAACAGTATAAAAATCATAAGTATAAAATATGGTACCATAAAAAAACAGTTAAAAATCATAAGTATAAAATATGGTACCATAAAAAATCAGTATAAAAATCATAACTATAAAATATGGTACCATAAAAAATTGGTATAAAAATCATAAGTGTAAAATATGGTACCATAAAAAAACAGTATAAAAATCATAAGTATAAAATATGGAACCATAAAAAATCAGTATAAAAATCATAAGTGTAAAATATGGAACCATAAAAAAACCGTATAAAAATCATAAGTATAAAATATGGTACCATAAAAAAACAGTATAAAAATCATAAGTATAAAATATGGTACCATAAAAAAACAGTTAAAAAATCATAAGTATAAAATATGGTACCATAAAAAAACAGTTAAAAAATCATAAGTATAAAATATGGTACTATAAAAAATCAGTATAAAAATCATAACTATAAAATATGGTACCATAAAAGAACAGTATAAAAATCATAAGTATAAAATATGGTACCATAAAAAAACAGTTAAAAAATCATAAGTATAAAATATGGTACTATAAAAAATCAGTATAAAAATCATAACTTTAAAATATGGTACCATAAAAGAACAGTATAAAAATCATAAGTATAAAATATGGTACCATAAAAAATAAGTATAAAAATCATTAGTATAAAATATGGTACTTTAAAAAAACAGTAAAAAATCATAAATTTAAAATATGGTACCATAAAAATCAGTATAAAAAAACCAACAAAATCCCATTGTATAGAGAAGAGTATTGGAAAAGGAGACCGCGAAAGGTTTAGGAAAAGGAGACCGCGTAAGTTTTAGGAAAAGGAGACCGCGTAAGTTTTATGAAAATGAGACCGCGTAAGTTTTAGAAAAATGAGACCGCGTAAGTTTTAGGAAAAGGAGACCGCGTAACAAATAATATATTTCTCCGTTGCGTGATTTCGATTGAATTTTAGTTTTCATCTTGTTTCAACATTATCTCTTACTAAATCTGGGCTGAATTCTATCTGCCAATTCTGAATTCCAGTTTTATATTTTTCATACATTTTAATACATTTTACGGATTTTGAAAACGCATTTAATATCTTTGAAACTTAATACACGAAACTTCTCTATTCGAAAGTCGTTCGCTAATAAGGTATTATTTTAAATCTAAACTTTCTTCTTCTTGTTTTATAAATGCACATTCAACGATGCATTATTTTCTCAATGCGTACAAAAGAATTGAGTAGATTTTTCGCATGTGACAATCACTGTTTAGTGCCTAAATGCATAAAAACAAACTTTACTAAACAACATACGTATTTGAGTATCAAAATACAGTGGTGTGACGAAAAAATGCAGTAAAAAAATAACGGAAAACAAAAATAATTTCTGTCATGATGGATACGTTTATCGATCGATGCACTTTAATTATTCATTTCCAATAAAAATATCGGAAATATATGATAAAATAAACACTTTGCTATGAAGAGTTTACTGTTCGCCGTCAAATTAGTGGTTTGACGGGTATATTGCATTTTTGACGCATTTTTAATCATTGCTGAGGTTACATGTAACATTAAAAACTATTTATGGAATATAAAATAATTAAATATATTAATTCGATATTTGAGCTCTTCTCATTTTAAACTTATAACATAAAAAAATGATTTAAACATAGGCTGTGACTACACAATTTTTCTGTTATTTGTAAGAATTAAGACTGCCTTCAGCGGATTATTCAGCGGAACAATTATTTAGAGCTGCGCAGGGTTGACATAGCGTACCTTCCTGGATGTTCAAACGGCTTACCGCGCCTTCTTACTCTTTGTATATTTACCTTGTGAACGTTGAATAAGAAAATGGCATCGTTTTGTTCAAATAATTTATCAATCTTGATTTTATTTAATAAACAAACATTTCTCTGACAACCTTGATGTATGGAAAGGAAACGTGGACGTGGAAATAAGTGGATTGAAAAGATATATGTTATGGGGTGACAATGACATAAAACTAAATGAAGGGCGTTATTTATTTATTTATTAAACATTTATATTGCAAATTCAATTGCCCGGCGATAATCTCTTCCAACCAACTGGACAAAAGTAAATAAAGTAAGTTTCATGGTCGCAAAAAACATTCAAATTACTATCCAGCCCCATGAAATCCATAAACACATACGTGAGCATACATACGCCCACAAACCCCACAAAAACAGACAATCATCCAAACATTCCTTTTCATATAAATGCAGATATCATCAATCAAAAGAAAATGAAGGAACGGTGGAGAGGAAAGAAAAAAAACTGGAATGAAACACGTTACATTACTGGAGCGTTACGTCACTGTCACTGAAGAGATTAGGGGTGAATGGGAACTTAAGGCTGATGTATTTAGTTAAGTGAGGAACAGGACTCTGAGATGGTTTGAACATGTAAAACGAATGAATGAAGAAAGAGTTGTACAAGAGGTGTATGAATGTAGAAGAGGCAAAACAACCTGATGGTGAGTAGGTATAAACAAATATTCTTAAAATAATCAAGCAAACGCGGTGCTTTATGTTTCACATATCGGGATATAATTTATTCGTGAGAATATCTGGAACCAAAAACCCTTTTTCTTGCCGACAATTTGTTTCGTTTATTTTATGTGCCTTTTCAATTCGAGACTTTAATGAAATATTTTTAAATGTTTCCGTTAACCTTTCCTTCGCTGTGATGTGTAAATAGTACACATTGCTTCTAAAAACTTGAATATCTCTATAAATATAATAAATACTGGGTTCAGATTTTAAATATTACTCCGTAATACATTTACGCATTGAATAAAAAAAATAATATTAATAATAATTAGCACTCATCGGCCACATCAGAGTTATTTTGTGAAAATCAGGAATAAATTCACCGATACAATCAAACGTGTGCCAGTGTGTGACGTAGATATACTCATTCTAAAAAAAACGCTATGGGTGAGGAAGCGACGCTATTCACATCTCACTCTCACTACTTCGGTTTATGGGAACGCAAGAAATATAATCTCAGTTCGCTCGCTTCAGTAGCTTTCGGGCAGCCGTTTGAGGTGGTCGCATCGCCCATTTCGTGAACGTCGGCTGATATTTTTTTTCATGTTTTCAGTAATAAATTTTCAATTATAATCCCTTTAGACTTCAAATTTAATTAATTAAAGCGATTGACTATGACTATTCTTATTTTTCCGATTTTAAATCGCCCATTTTCAGATGTCTATTGAATACACAGCACCGGAACGTGAGGATTTTTTTTAGCACAGGAAGATAAAGGTTAAACACAAATTTGTGTATAAGTAATAAATTTTATCTGAAATAAATGTCTATTGATAACAATAAATCAAAATAAATAAATAGGCCAAAACCCATACGATGGTTGTCGTCAAAGAAAGAATACGAGAATTGAATTTTGAATACAAGAGAGCGAGAGAGGAATACTTGGATTCTCTCCGAAAGTAATTTGAAATTTGAATCTCGGTAGATCCGCGATACTAAACGAATTTTAAATACTCAGTTTACAATTTTTGAACCGGTGTAAAAGGGGACGATGTATAAATTATATATATAAACAAATTTTACATTTATGAATATATATTTTCATAAATGTGGAATTTGTTTTACTTCCGTGAATATTTCACGGGCTGCAACTAGTCAAAATAAACTCTCGATTGCATACATAAAAACAAACCACAGTAAAAATATCATAAGATCGATTTGAAAAGATCCCGGCTCATACTACTCGTATTTCAGGTTCAGAGTCAAAATGCATTAATTAACGTTAAAAGAAGTCCAGCATAGAGGGCTTTAAGTCCTACTTTCTTATTAAATGGAATAAAAATAAATTAAGATGCATGGAGCTGCTATCTAGGAAATTTTAAAGGTGATGTAAAAAGTTATATTTCAACGCCTCAATCAAAATTCGATTCACACTTGACGAAAGTGTACTTTCTAAATGGTGATATATAAATATTGGTTCCTTTACTTAACCGATATCACATTATTCTCTTCAAAGCTCCTTCCCTTTTGAAGGCGGCAAAGATCATGGATATCTTGATCTTTAAGTCGCAGCTTTGATCTAAGTAAAACAACACCCGAAAGTTCTTCAACCAGATGATGCCTTCCTTTTCCGCACTTCTGCCTCTTAAAGAATCTCATATTTTTTTCTCGCATTACATGTTCAAAGTTCTCAAACTATCTTTCTTTGATGGAGAATAATACTTCTCCATTTTTATTCATCTGTTACAAGATGTTACTATAATAAACTTTATTAATCTACGAGACTTATAACATATATATC
Organism: Odontocerum albicorne; assembly: GCA_949825065.1. Taxonomy (NCBI): domain Eukaryota; kingdom Metazoa; phylum Arthropoda; class Insecta; order Trichoptera; family Odontoceridae; genus Odontocerum; species Odontocerum albicorne. The sequence continues at coordinate 1,252,152 of OX463859.1, forward strand.
ACGTCTCGATAGCACCACATTTCAAAAGCTTCTAGTTACTTTGTGGTGACCTAGATAAATGTTCATGGTTTAACATAATTGAAAAGTTCTAAGAATATGTAGCAACGCAAATATCACATACTCAAGTTGCAATTAAAATCCTTGTTTAAAACAGAATCCTTAGAAACAACTACTTCAATTTCGACTTCCCGTTACGAATTTCACAGGATGTTTCGCATTTTGAAGAAGCATCTTCATGCTCTTACTATGATCTTTAGAGATCGTTTCGATTGATCGTTTACCCAGCATCCATGATATTTATATTAAGATCAAATTAAGATAATTTTATGAGGGTTTATATCATACAAGCAGGGGTGGTTCGTGACTTTAAAAACAGGTGGGGCGTGATGAGGCTGAAATTCCCCCTTCCCCATTATTTTTTTCAAAAAAAAAATTAACTGTATATATTTTAGGAACTTGTGTTTCGAATAGAAGGATGATGGTTGTTTGAATAAAAGTCGTCGAGATCGGAATAAGCAAAGAGAAAGTATATTGTAAGCTTCTGTATTTATAATGTATAGAACGGCGCAGAGCGTGTCGCTGTCTCGCTTCTGTTGAACACATGTTTATTGTTGCACGTTCTATATATATTTCATATTACGGTCTGCAGGAGAGGCAAGATATATATCGGTGTCTCGCTCTTCGCTACTAGTGAGTTCAATGACCGCGCGGGCAAGGGTCGCCTCAGTGGGTTCAGTGACCGCACGCACGGTCGCTACATATTTTTAGTACAGTGAGGTCTAACCAAGAAAATACTAAGAATTATCAATTTTTTTATTACGAAATAAAACAAATATAATTTTTATTTAAAGATTAACATTAACAAAACTATCATTATAAAAAAAACATGTATTTTTCACAAAATCACATGAAAATATTTTTTATTAACGTATAAAAATTAAATAAACAAAACTCTAATTATAAAAATATGAATTTTACACAAAATCAAATGGAAATCGTTTTTTATTAATATAATACAAGTACATGAACATGAAAAACAAAAAAATAAATGTCGCTCATTACAGCGCGGGGCAGGCGTGCTCCTGCCTCAAACAGGCCTTTACGCAGCAAAGGAAAAGTGACCTTCTGTGAACAGTAATACGGAACTTTTCTCTTTACCTCCACTGACTGACCAAACACTATCAGATCTCGCGTCATAGCAACAGCTTAACTGAAGCTAGCGACCGCCTGACCACGGCAGATACAAAACTGCCCCGCCGCAACTCGTTTGGTTGTATGCGTGCATCGTATTTCGTACTTCGTGCGCGTATATATTTCACGCCTACTTACCAGTAATAAGTTAATATCGTTTTCATTTAAATATTTATAAATCATTTCGTGCAAATAATATTCAGAAAAACTAAGAATTATTACAATTATACCAATAATAAAAACACGTTTCAAAAACATTTCAGATTTTTTTTTTTTTTTTAAGAGAAATGTGTGTGGGGCAGTGCCCCGGTTGCCCTTAAAGACGAGCCGCCCCTACATACAAGTATAACGTTGGGAACACCAAAGATCTGACATGTATACTTACTTTTTGTAAGCAGTAACCCTACTGTGATTTCAGAATAAATTCATCAACCACACCTTCCACGCCCTTTCCACAGGATATGATTAATAAAACACAAAGTTTTCGCTATAAAACGTTTTATGATAAATTCAAACTCATACTCAATAATGCTATGAAGAATTTGATGAGCAAACTTGAGCAAATACATAATATTTATCTACCTTTCGTGTTAACCCTACAAAAATACTACAAATTTTCACCTTATCACAAAAGACTCGATCGGTTGAATATGAGAAAACTTAGATATTATCTTGTGTTGTCACTACATTGCTAACGCCCTTAACTCCCATATCACGTCTTTAATATTGTTGAATATCTTTAGCAACTCTCCGACACCGTTCTCTCGTTAGGCTCAAGTAGACATTGGTTTTCCCTTTTTTGCAGTTCCTCGCTCTTATCGTTTCACATTGTTTTCTACTGACCATGCTGTTAGACTGACCATGCCCCATCGTTGACGAACTCCAAGCAGTTTATTTAAAAAACTAACTTAACGACGTATCGCGTTTTTCCTGGTTTTCTAGGACATTTTTTTTTTTTCAAAATTCTGTTAATTTTTATTGTAAAGTTTATATTTAAATTTTATTGTTTATGTTTTTTTCTCGTCCTTTCAATTCAATCTATCTTTTTTACATAAACCAAAAGAGGATAAATTCACTCAAAATAGCTTTGTAAAAAAAGGATACGTTTTGTGGAAATAGATTCGTATTCGCAAGAAATTCACCGTATTTTAACTTATGTATACAGTACTCTAAGAAATTATTTCAGTAAATGGTATATAATCAAGTATTGTATATAATCAAGTATTTAAGTAAATTCTATATCATCAAGTATTTAAATAAATTGTATATAATCAAGTATTTAAGTAAATTGTATTGTATATAATCAAGTATTTAAGTAAATTGTATATAATACATAATCAAGTATTTAAGTAAATACCATATAATCAAGTATTTAAAAAAATATTTACTAAACTCATAAAAACTATATGTAAGTTGATGTATTGTTTATAGTTAAGGCATTAACAATGTGGATGTTTAAAGATATTGTAATTTGTTTTTATCAAACACTGTTTACTCCACTTTTTATAACGGTATAACCCTACCGGCTTTCACCTCATCAACAGGGGAGCACAAACAAGACCGAAGAAGTCTTGTTTGTGCTTCCCTGATTTTGAGGTAAAAGCCTTGAAACAGGTAGGGTAATTACCATTATAAAAAGGTGGAATAAACAGAGTTTGATAAAAACAAATTACAATGTATTTAAGTTGAATTTTATTTGCGAAATACTGTAAAGTCTTCCTTGTTTTTACTTATCTGCGATACAAAAAATAACTTTCATATAAAATAATCACCTTATATCGTTTGTTGATTAAGTTCCCTTGTTCCGCCCGCTCTTCCTTTATATTGGACTTCATCTCCCCTCCCTATTTTGTATAAAGGGTGGACACCGACACTAAAGAACTAAAATAGCTTGCCCGAGGCGCTGAGTAACGAGCCAAGCTCTATGCAAGGAACAACACTTTACCGGGATATTGACGATGGTATACAAGAAAGACGATGCATTTACCTCAAGTTTCAGAGAATTGGCAATTTCATCTATGTATATAAAGATCTCTGTAACTCGAAAAGATTTCACATAAGTGAGCCCCTCCATTTCAAAAACCTGTATTATAAAAGATACCTCATATATTTAAAAAATCTAACTGATGAGTGTGTGTTTCATGTCAAGAATCGAAAGTGGAAAAGGTCATTTACACGGGATAATTAGTTCTTTATAACAATAAAACATAGTTTATAAAGCGCCGTTCAGAGAGAAAACTCTCATCAAATGCGCTCTAATTTAGAATTCGAAGCCATTATTATTGATTGATATATTTAAAAAAAAAACTTGAGTGTTAAGATAGGGTAGTAGTGGTCACTACCATTAGTTTGAGTGTTAAGATAGAATGGTAGTGGTTACTACTAATAGTTTGAGTGTTAAGATAGGATGATAGTGGTCACTACCATAAGGTTAGATACTTCCTTGCATACACACGTTCGGTGAGAAAACTGTAGGAAACTTTTCAAGAGAATATTGTATAAACTACAAAGAACCGTTGTGAAGTGTAGGTCTGTAGTATTTATATACAAAATTTCATGGTAATGAAAAATCATGCTTATATCATAAGCTCTGAAAGGCATTGAATTATTTCCTCCCTGAATTTTGCCACTTCCAAGGCACTTTGAGTGTTTCACAAATCAAGTCTTCTTTATGCAAAACACCGGGTTCCTCACATTATGTGATGGATATTATATGATTTTATGTTCCTGACAATTATTCAAAGAACAGAAAAATTAATGTAATCAGACTGACAATAAGTTGAATTCACTGCCAAGTGCTCTGTCTTTTTTAAAGGGTCTCGGATATTTATATCCACGTTTTGGAAAATGTTTTTAAAGAAAGCATTTTTAACATTATGAGTAATGCGAGTTAATTCTTTCAGGGTTACTTATATTTCTTATTGTTAATTTATATTTATTTTACTGTGTATAATCTCTCTTTAAGCTTTGTATGTAATTTCAATTAACCTGTAAACGTAAGCTACGTAAAATAAATACAACTCAGCTCCTTACCGCAGGTAGAGATAGTCTCGCAATTCCTGTGCGGAGATTTCCAGGTTCTTCAGAATAGCTCAGAGCCTGGCAGGTTGTACTGTATACAACGAAAGTGCAGTACAAAACAAGAAGAATTTGAATACTTATAAAACTAATACACATAACATATTTTAGTAGAAAGATAATGTGTTGACTAACATGAAAAAGAGTTATCTGCAATGTTCTAGGCACGTGGAACGAACAAAACAAGAAAAAATAACAAAACAAATAAACAATGCAAGTAAATAGAAGACGTGACAGAAGATAATCAAGGAAAATATGGTTAAATCAGGTGAATTATAGTTTTGACTAAGGAAAAGTAAGAAGGAAGAGAAATCTTAGGAAGTGAATTGAAATATGTATATTTGTGGAACAGATGAAAGATGTGTGTCGAGATAAAAAGTCTGACGCTCTTTTCTGTCTGTCTACCCCAGCAGGGAAACGGTGTGATAGTATATTTAGACCTTTATGTATGTGCATAAGAATTTAAAAACTTCTTCTTCATAGTGTTATGTCAGGTCCCTCCAAAGTTGACTATCACCTGAGAGTAGGAATCCTGTCCCTTGCAGCCCGAAAAAGATCCCCAACGCTCTTTCTACCAGTCCAATCACGTATATTATTGCAAAGCCAGGAGATTTACCTCCTGCCAACACCTCTTCGACCCTCATTTAAAAACTCGTATTAAAAAAAATCTGTGGGTTTTGTACTTTTTTTAAATTTACCTCCTCTAAAGTATTAATTGTTCCGGGAAATTACCAAGAAGTTAAGTGAAGTTGTAAATAATATTTATCTCAATCTCGAGAAATATTTTCATCTCAGACATAAAACAACGAAGAAGAAAAATGTGAAATAATATTTGTCGATTGAACATTTTCGTGCCGCATGTTTGTAAATATTTTTGCGCCTTAACTAATCAACGGCGATCGAGCAGTACAGCCTGAGGCAATACAAACAGTATTGCTTGGAAACAAAGCCTTCCCATTATGATTCTACAGCATACACAGAATACCAGAGGGCTACGTAGTAATTGGCAGCGCTGTGTTAAATTATACCTGCCGTGTGTTTTTAAACCATCATCACTGTGGTCCATAAGTTATAATGAGTTTTTATAGTTTGTAAATAATCATAATCGTAAAAGGAAAAATAAGTACAATAAAAACTTATTTAATATTTTTTTATTCAACCCAGGTTTATTATAGGTTCACAACTTGTTCCGAAGTCCACCGCCTTCTTTGTCAGGTGAAGATAAGTTTAAATATCATTAATAACCAAACCAATTTTCATAATAGCCCTTTGCTTAATATGTTTCCAATTTAAAATCCCGCCCTGTCTTAAAGATATAAAGAGCAAATATGAGTGAAGTGTGAACTGAAGGCTGATGTGACCAAGATGAACAAGGGAACTCTGAGATGGTTTGGACACGTGGAGCAAATCAATGAAAAAGCCTAATGAAGCAAATATAAAGAGCAAATATGAGTGAAGTGTGAACTGAAGGCTGATGTGACCAAGATGAACAAGGGTACTCTGAGATGGTTTTTGAACTAAAGGCTGATGTGACCAAGATGAACAAGGGTTCTCTGAGATGCTTTTTGAACTAAAAGCTGATGTGACCAAGATGAACAAGGGTACTCTGAGATGGTTTTTGAACTAAAGGCTGATGTGACCAAGATGAACAAGGGTACTCTGAGATGGTTTTTGAACTAAAGGCTGATGTGACCAAGATGAACAAGGGTTCTCTGAGATGCTTTTTGAACTAAAGGCTGATGTGACCAAGATGAACAAGGGTACTCTGAGATGGTTTTTGAACTAAAGGCTGATGTGACCAAGATGAACAAGGGTACTCTGAGATGGTTTTTGAACTAAAGGCTGATGTGACCAAGATGAACAATGGTAATCTGAAATGGTTTGGGCACGTGGAGCAAATCAATTAAGAAAACCTAATTAAGCAAATATAAAGAGCAAATATGAGTATAGTGTGAACTGAAGGCTGATGTGACCAAGATGAACAAGGGTACTCTGAGATGGTTTTTGAACTAAAGGCTGATGTGACCAAGATGAACAAGGGTTCTCTGAGATGGTTTTTGAACTAAAGGCTTATGTGACCAAGATGAACAGGGGTACTCTGAGATTGTTTTTGAACTAAAGGCTGATGTGATCAAGATGAACAACGGTATCCTGAGATGGTTTGGACACGTGGAGCAAATCAATGAAGAAAACCTAATAAAGCAAATATAAAGAGCAAATACGAGTGAAGTGTGAACTGAAGGCTGATGTGACCAAGATGAACAAAGGTACTCTGAGATGTTTTTTGAACTAAAGGCTGATGTGACCAAGATGAACAAGGGTACTCTGAGATGGTTTGGACACGTGGATCAAATCAATGAAGAAAGCCTAATAAAGCAAATATAAAGAGCAAATATGAGTGAAGTGTGAACTGAAGGCTGATGTGACCATGATGAACAAGGGTACTCTGAGATGGTTTTTGAACTAAAGGCTGATGTGACCAAGATAAACAAGGGTACTCTGAGATGGTTTATGAACTAAAGGCTGATGCGACCAAGATGAACAAGGGTAATCTGAGATGGTTTGGGCACGTGGAGCAGATCAATGAAGAAAGACTAATAAAGCAAATATAAAGAGCAAATATGAGTGGAAATTGTGGTTGAGGAAGACCAAGGAAAGTATAATTGGATTAAGTGTGTGTTATTTCGAAACATGGAATTGTTAAAAGTCACATCAATTCTACGAGCTGAATGAGAAAGTGTATGGACGTAGAATATGTGAAACATTTGTGTCGCCATATGAAAGTTTGGCGCATTTTTCTTTCTGCCTACCCCGATAGGAAGGCGGTGTGATAATATTTATGTATGTATCAAAAAACCAAATTTTATAAAATGCAGCGTCAAGTTCATTTAATCTGAATAAAGACGCAGTTTAAAGTGTAAAATAAGTACTTTCAGCGAGCAAACACACATTTTATCACAAATTCAAATGAAATAAAATTCTGGCAAAACATCTATTACGGCGACCGTTCTAAAAATGTGCTAATGTCAAGTAACGAGCTCATTTACAAGCCGTGAATATGGGCGTCCATTAAATCAACCCTCTGTGGAAGCAGGCCCGTGGGACGGCACATAGGATGAACATGAACAGAGCCTCCGATAGGGGTAGATGAGCCAGAGAGCGAAAATTAAAATGGACCATTACTTAAAGAATCACTCAACGAGTCTTTTTTATCTTCAACAAGGGATTTATTTAACCATTGATAATTCTAGTATCTATTGAATTGACAGACTAGACACATCTAACTGTAAATATCGAACTGGTGGGATGGGGATGAAGGGAGGCATGAGGTGACTTTGGTCAACAGCGGTGAGATCTTGGGAACATATGTGTTGACTCGGGGTTTATGCTAATAAACTGACTTTGATATTTCCAGGACTTATATGGTACTCGTATATACAATATATCGAATATATATTTATTTCCAAAATCATTGATGCGCAAGAATTTCGCATTATCGATAGAAAATGTGTGATTTTCTCGGTGACAACGATAAGTCATTTTGGAATAAACTCGAGGATTCGATAAAAAATATTTGTGTTCGTTACACCAAGTACCGTTAAATAGCTCAAAGAATTTAAGAAAATTTACTTTTAAATGAAACGCCAGGACAAAAGTTAAGAGACACTAGCGAAAATCTTGGACCTTGTCATTTTGATTTGTGGTGGGGGATAAAAGTTCATATATCGAACATTAAGTCTTGAATGAAGGTAAAACCTTCAGTGATTGATTTCATTTGTAATACGAAAAACAAAAGGGGCTTTGGTCAGATTTTTTTAACAATTACAAAATATTTATAGCGCTCCTCCGCTGAATATATTGTATTTCGTAAATATTGCAACTTTGTGAACTGTACGTCGTCGTTGCCAGGCCTCGTAGTCGAAGATCCCTTCGCCACTTCAACGTCAGCAGCTGAAAAGCGTAGCTGTGCCATGGAGTATGCTTTAAGTGAGTGAACCGTTGCACACCAGCAAACTCACTGGATCCGATAGCACACCGAGTTGAGACGATCGGAGCACACCGACATGTTGGGTTACCGTTTTGTATAAGGACGGGGCAAAAATAAAATGAGTAATTAGAGGATTGAAGGTGGGAGGTAAATTTATAGAGAGGGGAAAAAATCAGGAAAAGAGTCCTTCCTCCTTTATCCGGGCTAAGGACCGGCTCCGTCGTTCGATAAAGGCCATTGATCTAGGTATGGATGCGGAGTTAACAATGCCAATGTTTACTGTACACTAACCATACCAATAAAATTTGAGAGTGATTTTCGAAGGATTTAGTTACTAAGATCGCATCTTCAGAGCTGAGTTAACCATATTTATTAAACTTGAAAAGTTTGATTTGTCAGTTTTAAACCGTTTTATTGCACTTATGTGCAGCGCATCTTGGAGTTTAGTTCGGTATTTTTTTTAAAGAATAGATATCACTGAAGTCATAGGTATTCTTATATCCTGGAACACTAGGCGGAAAAAGTGCCTTTGTCGTTCGAGGAGAATAGCAAAGCGCGGGGTTCGAACCGACAAACTTCTGCACAGAAGTTCAGTGCGTTATCGCGCGGCTAGAATGAAGAACCTCTAACTTAAAGGTTAAATTAACTGCGTAGAGGCAAACAATAAAATGTATTTCGTATCTTAATTTCGTGATTATAGTCTTATATAAATGTCACGGGTCTTGCGTTTCTCACTATTCATAGACCAAAACCCGATATTTGTTTTTTGTTCAAACTGTTTAATATATAGATTGATATATTTTCCTTGGTTTTACTGCAAACAAGGCGTTTTCGTTGTCTCATTTGTTCAACTAGATGGAATAAGTTGTTCAATGTTCTCAGAGCAAATAAGTTGTTCAATGTTCTCAGAGCAAATACAAATTATCTTAATCAATTCATTTATACATAGAAGTGACTCAGCGTTCATGAATAAATTCGTAAAGTTAGACAGATTTGAGATTAGAGTTGCGACATTTAAGATAAATCAAATAAGTATTTTGCTACACACCGAATAACCTGATGGCAAACAATATTTCTTAGTTACTCTTTTTTTACTTTTGTTTACTCTTTTCGAGAATTTTTCCGATATTTTCTTATTTGTTTTTCGGTTAACCTTTCCCTTCCTGTGCTAAAAAAATCCGCGCGTTCCGGTGCTGGGTATTAAATACACATGTAAAAATGAGCGATTTAAAATCGGAAAAATAAGAATATTTATAGCGAATCGCTTAAATGAATTAAATTTGAAGTCAAAAGTGATAATAATTGAAATTTAATTGTTGAAAACATGAAAAAAACATCGGCCGACGTCCACAAAATGGGTGAAGAGACCACCTCAAATGGATGCCCGAGAGCTACTGAAGCGAGTAAACTCAGATTCTATTTCTTGCGTTCCCATATACCGAAGTAGAGTGAGAGTGAGACGTGAATAGCGTCGCTTCCTCACCCATAGTGGTTTTTTAAAATGAATATATCTACTTCACACACTGGCACACGTTTGATTGTGTTGGTGAATTTATTCCCGATTTTCACAAAATATCTCTCATGTGGCCGATAAGTGCTAATTATTATTAATATTATTTTTTTGATTCAATGCGTAAATGTATTACGTAGGAATACCTAAAATCTGAACCCAGTATTTATTATATTTATAGAGATATTAAAGTCAATGTGTACTAGTTACACATCACAGGGAAGGAAGGGTTAATATTGTTTTTAGTACACCACTTTCAACTGTGTTTTTTATATGAAATCTTCACTGGCCTAGATTAAGTAATGTTAAATCATAGATTTCCAATTATATTAAATATATAAAACTTACTTCAAGCTGATTTGTTTTTTTAATAAACCATATGAAATTGAGAAAAAATAAAGAAGTGCGATGACCTAGCCCCACAAATGAGTCACCCACGTAGAATGTCTAAATTTCAATGAAACATGCATCGGTCCTGAAACATCAAGTCCAGGAATGAGGGTGGACTCCAGGGGTGAGGTCAGGGTCCGCGTAGGATCCTTTCGAGAGGACAACGGTCAGTGCCACGTCAGCGATTTTAAACACGTCAGAGTACAAGCCTAACGTATCCAAAAGACACTTGGAATTCATTTCAAATGTTGGATATACGCAATATTTGTATATGTCTAATTTCTAAAAAGGTTTTTTTATTTTGTAAGATCTTTCGTGCATTTCTTAACAGTATTCCGTAAACGTATATCAAGAAATCAAGAATTATCGCTTATTTGTTATGAATGGGAATGTTGTTTCGTATTACATTTTCGTTGAATACAGTTCAACTTATCGGGCTTATTATAAAAGGTCAATCTTTTCCCACCAACCAAAAATATGTAACAGAAGCATTAAAAGAAAACTAACTGGAATATATTTTATTTTTAAATCTAGGTACCAACGAGAATCGAACTCGTAAATTCCGGGCGGGGTAACAGTCATCTTGCTAACTTAGCGATGGAGGTTGTCTATATTATGTTAAGAAGTGAAACGCTAAGATGGGAAATGAATGAAATGCGTGCATTAATAATAATTTGTGATATGTGAAAAAATGAGAAGTGTTTAATAAGAAAGATAAAAACTGGTGTGCTAAGAAGTAGGTTAGGAAAGAGGAAGTTGACGTAGTGCAGACATATTGAATGGATGGGTGATAAAAAAATGACTCAACAAATTTCATATGCAATCGTTAATATAAGTCATGGTGACTTGTGAGTGAATACCACCCAAAGAACTTGTGAGTGAATTTTTGAAAAAAGCTGACGAGTAATGTAAACTGAAACAACTGTATGATAATATGTATGAATGTGGAGAAGGTGAAGGAAATGTATCATATTTATTTAACACTTTTATTGCAAATACAATTTGATGCGCTTATTGCCAGGTGGCAATCTCTTACAACCAACCAGACAAAAGTAAATGAAGCAAGTTACGTGGTCGCATAAATCATTCAAATGACTATCCATCCCCACGAAATCCATAAACATATACGTGAGCACATGCCCACGAGCCCCACAAAGACGGACAGTCACCCGAACATTATTTTTCATATAAAGTGAGATATCATCAATCAAAAGGAAAGGAAGGGGTGGTGGAGAGGAAAGGAAAAGAAAAATCAGGAATGAAACACGTTATTTTACTGACTAGAAATTAAGAGGTTTTTCAGTCGCTTCTTAAAGCGTACCAAGGATGGAGCGAGTCTTATATTGGTTTGTAACTGATTCCAGAGTCTCACTGCATGGACAGTAAAGGACGACGTAAAGAAAGAGGAGCGGTGAACTGGAAAGCCAATAATCAATCTTTGTTTGAGCGTAGCGCTAATCCATGATTGGAAAGACGCTGAAAATTCTCGGCGCTATAAGAGGGGGCGGCGGGACAGTTAATGATAATACACAATAGAGACAGTATGTGAATTTGGCGTCTATTTCTAACATTCAACCAGTTCAATGCCTTCTGGTATGAAGTTATATGATCGTACTTACATAGGTTGAAAATAAATCTTAGGCACACATTTTGAAAAAGCTGTAATTTCATAATAGGTTGTTAAAAAGCTGGAAAATATATATGAGTAGAACCAATAACATCACCACAAAATTACGCAGGAAACTTGTCTTCGTAATATTTATAAACTCGTACATAGACTCTGAAAGCAAACGAACATTTGAAATGTGGTACTCGAGAAGAATGTTTCGAATTCCTTGGACAGTAAGGTGAATTGATACCTAAGTTCTCGAATTCCATGGACAGTGAGGTGAATTGATACCTAAGCTCTCGAATTCCATTGACAGCAAGGTGAATTGATACCTTTTCCTTCCGTGGTTGCAGTCCTAAGACTGGTTTGCAGCAATTTTAACTCTTCTTCTCCATTCCCCCCTGTCCTGTGCGGCTCTTTTTAAGTCTGTATATGTTGAGCAGCGCACGTCCACCAACAGGTCCTCCAGGTACTCTCGGCGTGGGCGTCCCCTAGAGTTTGTCCCCTCGGTCATACCCTCCATTATGGCATGCAAGAGGCCCTCTTGTCGTATTATATGACCGATCCATCTTGCACGCCTTTCGGACAGGATCCTGAGCAGGTGCCTTCCTCCTTCGATTCGTTGGAGAACCTCTTCATTTGTGATGCAGTCTCTCCAAGAAATTCCTAATTGTCTTCTATAGGACCACATCTCAAAAGCCTCTAGTCTTCGTCTATCTCTTTCGGATAGGCACCATGTCTCGCAGCCGTACATCAAGATACTCCATACATAGGTCTTGATGAGGAGTATTCTCAGTTTTAGGTCTATATTATTTGATTCTATTATTTTCGACCTTTTATTAAATGCAAGTCTAGCCTGATGTATACGGCTGTCGACCTCGCTCTTGGACCGACCGTCCCATGTTATTTTGCTCCCGAGGTAGACAAACTCCTTGGTGTTCTTTAGTGGTTTACCCGACATCACTATTCTCATCTGGTGCTGCGCTCGGCCTACAGTCAGCAGCTTTGTTTTGTCTTTATTTATCTTCATACTGTAGTTATTTTGAAGAATGCTTTCCATAGTTGTTAAGGCCTCTTGTAGTTCTTTTTCACTTTCAGCAACCATAGCAATATCGTCAGCGAACCTTATCATTTCCACCTTTTGCCCGTGTATCTTTACACCTTCTCTGTGCCTTAGTTCTCGAAAAAGTGGGAATCATCTAAAAAATGTTGACAATATGCCTCCGATTCATAAGACACATTGCTCGTGGCGATGGAGATAGTTTGAAAATGCTTATGGTTGCCTAAAGCGTGAAAAAATAACGCACATGAAGAAAAGTCCGAATGCGTTAAACTGACTAAGTGAGAAACGCAATATACTATAACTACTCCTTTCAACTAATATTTGAATCGCTGAATTTAGATATGGATGGATAAAAGTCATTTAACCTTTCCTTCCCTTTGTTGGGTATCTTCTACACGTTGCTTCTAATAACCATCAATATCTCTATAAATATAATAAATACAAGGTTAAGATTTTAGGTATTCCTCCATAATATATTTACGCATTGATTTAAAAAATAATATTAATAATAATCAGAATTTATCGACTACATCGAGGTGTTTTGTAAAGATCGAAAACAAATTCGCATTTAAACGCGGCGAGTGCCTCGTCTTGACGATAGGTGAATAGTATGCGGGAAGCGCGACACTATATTCGCATCTCACTCTTGCAAACTGGACTGAATTGCGAGGAGCTGAATTTTCTCAACGTCGCAAGCAAAGGCGTATGCGCCGGGGTATGCGACTGACGTTCCACGCAACTTGCCTCTAGGCTTGCAAATAGGTTAGACGTACGCCAGTTCCGTGAGCGTTTTTTAATGTTTTCAGATGGTTTTTTTATGTTTTCAGCAAATAAATCTCAATTATTATAATTTTTAACTTCAATAATAATTAATTAAGGAGATTATCTATGAATGTTCTTATTTTTCCGATTTAAAATCGCTAATTTTTGATCACGTACTCACTAGCCAACACCGGAGCACGCGTTTCAATTTTAAGACGGTAAGGGAAGGGTTAAGACTATCAAGAAGTCACGATGCTGACATGAGCTACATAACAGAATGATGATGAAATTTGGTATTTTGTTTGTTTTTTTTCTGCCTAGCAGAACATCGATAATGGGTGATACTGTGTAAGTGTGCTCATTTATATTTTAAATAAAGTTTAAAAATATTTTTTTCTTTATTAAAAAAATCGACTCATACACGAAACATGCGGAGTTAGCAGATATTATGCAAAGAGACAGTTTAACCCTTCCCTAACGGTGATAAAAATAATACGCGTGTTACGGTGTTGGGTAGTGAGTACGCAATAAAAAATTAAGGATTTTAAATCGGAAAAATAAGAACATTCATAGATAATCCCCTTAATTAATTATAATTGAAGTTAAAAATTATAATAATTGAGATTTATTTGCTGAAAACAAAAAAAACCATCTGAAAACATTAAAAAACGCTCACGGAACTGGCGTACGTCTAACCTATTTGCAAGCCTAGAGGCAACTAGTTGCGTGGAACGTCAGTCGCATACCCCGGCGCATACGCCTTTGCTTGCGACGTTGAGAAAATTCAGCTCCTCGCAATTCAGTCTAGTATGCAAGAGTGAGATGCGAATATAGTGTCGCGCTTTCCGCATACTATTCACCTATCGTCAAGACGAGGCACTCGCCGCGTTTAAATGCGAATTTGTTTTCGATCTTTACTAAACACCTCGATGTAGTCGATAAATTCTGATTATTATTAATATTATTTTTTAAATCAATGCGTAAATATATTATGGAGGAATACCTAAAATCTTAACCTTGTATTTATTATATTTATAGAGATATTGATGGTTATTAGAAGCAACGTGTAGAAGATACCCAACACAGGGAAGGAAAGGTTAATAACGTTCAAAAAATATTAAAGAAATAGTTTAAATATTTTCAGATATTGTAAATAATGCTTAAAATCAAATATGTGCACGGTAAAAACCGTCTACAATTTTTATATTTAGTATATTCGAAAAGGCATGATTTATTATATCATAGTGAAGTATAATAACCCCACGAAAAGTCGTGATGATTTAAGATCACCAAAAACCAATATGGGTTTCATATGTAAAGGCTAGGTTTAAGTATTGATTTAAGTGGGAAAAAATAATTGTATGATTTCAGATTTCGAGAAATATGTATGTCAGTTAATTTTATTTCAAATAATATGTAATTATTACTTTTATTCAAAACAAAACATAAAACGTGATCACGGTATGTTTTATTCGAAATAAGCCGACCAAAAAATCTCACAACTTAGTTGATAAACTTGTTTGAGTAAGGTTTTCATTTTTACGACTTGCCCATGCTTTTATTAATTTTACTCAAAACATCAGCCTTAATTGACTCCTACTCACATTGTTGCATTTTGTGTCAAACATTGTCCCCCCATATATTCTTCTTAGTGCACGCATTTTAACATCATTGACTTTTATCAAAGTCAAATGTGCCATTTTTCCGAGATAATGTTAGGTCCGAGAAATTAAATTTTCCGTCCTGTTCTGTTTTCAGTGTAAATTTTATAAAACTCTATAGAATTTAAATATTTAAAAAATTGGTGTAATTATCTATCAGTACCCGTCAAAACACAAAGAATGTCATCTGCGTACCTAAACTAGCACAAAATATTTTTAGTTAACTTAAACTTACTCCTAAAAATACATTTTTCAAAATAGTTCATAAATATTTCACTGAGGAGTGGAGACAACGGTGAGCCAATAGCAATAGCAATAGCTAAACCATTTGTTTGTTTATATATTTTATTGTTGAAGTTAAAATAATTTAGTTTGATGCTTAAGTCTATCAGTGAAATCAATTCCCAATTTTTAACAGAGTCCTTACTATTATCATTTACGATATTTTTGCTCACTCTAAGGATCTCCTGAAGATCTGCCGAAGATCCTGGTATACTTGGATAGAGATTAGTGACATCAAAGGATACTAGTTAAGCATTATGAGGTAATTCCATGTTTTTTAGTTTATCAATTAATTCCAAGGAGTTTTTGATTGAGTATTCAGCTTTAAAATGGGTTAGATTATAAAATTGTTCTTTGACAAACTTAAATATTTTATAGGTTGGTGACGGGTTATATGTGATGAGACTACAGGTCTTATAGGTATATTGTGCATGTGTCATTTGGCCGTAGCCATATAATTGAGGTATTTGTGGATTCATTATACACAAATTCTTTTTAAAATTTTGGTTCATGATGGAGCTAAAATTTTTAAGGATGGATTTTACTTTAGTCTGTAGAGAAATCTTTCTATGCCTCCCTTACCCCTCAGTCCCCAACCGTTGAAACGTGTATATCGGTACCAGTTCGAACAGAATTTAGTCTTATTTGTACTCCCCTGAAGATGAGGTGAAAGCCTTGAAACCGGTAGGGTTATACCGTTAGAAAAAAGTGGAATAAACAGTGTTTGATAAAAATAAATTACAATTTCTTTAAACCTCCACAACGTTAATGCCTTAACTATAAACAACAGAATATCAAGAGAATTTAACAGCATCGATATCCTCCGAAACTTATATAATTATCTAATTAGAACCAAATTAGAATATGCATCTACAGTTTGGGCACCTCATCAGCTCAAATATAAAAACAAATTTAGAACAAATACAAAAAAAATCCTCAGATATCTATGGTACAGAACAAAGGGCGATTACCCAAAATATGCTCACCATTCCGAACTTCTCACGGTGTGTAACTATAGAAGCCTCGAAACAAGAAGGCAAGAATCCATTGCGATATTCCTACTCATGGTTTTTCAAGGTTGCTTTAACTGTCCCGCAATAAGTGTATATGTATCTAATAAATATAGTCGTGCAAGGAATCACCCTCTGTTCTACATACCAACTTACAGGACGAATATCAAGGCTAAGCACTCAGTCACGCGTGGTATAGAGATATTGAACCAACTGAATGACACGGTTGATATATTCTCGTACCGCCTAGCAGTATGAGAAGAATCCTGGCTGATATTCTTCCTAACAAATAAGCTAACGCTTGAACCAGACCCTCTTTGTGTAACAGGAGAAATCCGTGCAAAGTGAATAAAAAAAACGTCTTTCTACAGTATTAATTCGGATCAGCACGAGCTAGAAATGAAAAATAAATGATGATGCATGTGATTGCCTTAACCTTGAAATGTATTCAAACGTTGTTTTTTTTTTCGTTTTAAAAATGGCACTCATTAACCTTCACATGTGCTAACATGAATGGCACAAGTCCCAAGCGCAGGAGAAGGAGATGAAGATCTTCTCTTTCTGTCTAAAAATGCTGACGAGTTTTAGTGCCGCATCTCGGAAAACGGACAGATTTTTTTTGAATAGAATACATTAGAACACAAAGGACCGCGCGAGACACCAATTATGGACCTCTGGGGACCAGGGATCGGTCTAGGTGTGGGCAGATTAAAGTGAAAAAAGAAAAAAACGATTTAAAACTATATATTAGGTGTTAACATAAGTTGTGTCCGTTTTTTTTTTCAGATTTAAAAATGAGCATCAAAAGTAAAACAAAATGGTAAAGATTATACTTTATTGAAAAGGAAATTTTCTGCTCTATAAGATATTGTGTTTGCTTTTATGTTACATGTATTATTTTATTTGATTACAAGCCTTCAAAATGGAATGTCAAGTAGACGAAAGTGAGTATTTTCGACATCTCCTTCTGTTCGTGTTCAATCGAAGGAATAAAGCTGCTCGCGATATTTGCGAAGTGTACGGTGAAGATATTATGAATTAAAGGACAGCTCGTCGATGGTTTTAGCGTTTCAATGACGGTAATTTCGACCTGAAAGACATAGAGCGTTCCGGACAACCAATGGATTTCGATGAGGACCGCTTAAACCATTCATGAAGATCCCCTTCAAACATTTTTCATCACCAATTTTTTTTCATCACTAGTAATGATGCGGTAAAGGAACCTTTGCTTATGGCCATGCGTAGCTCGATGACGCGCGAGCAAACCAGCAGAAATTGTCAAACGCTGGTTTTTGTCGTTTTCACTCAAAACATGTGGAACCCAAGCCCCGAACTTCTGGACTTTACCTATTGATTTAAGATGGTGGTATACAATCATGTGACTACAATTCATCTGCTTAGCTAATTCTACGGTGGGTTGAAGGGGATCTTCATGAATAATATGGTTTAAGCGGTCCTCATCGAAGTCCACTTGAGGTGTCGAAAATGCTCACTTTCGTCTACTTGACATTCAATTTTGAAGGCTTGTAATGAAATAAAATAATATACGTAACGTAAAAGCAAACACAATATATTGTAGAGCAGAACATTTTCTTTTGAATGACGTACAACCTTTACCATTTTGTTTTACTTTTAGTGTTCATTTTTAAATTGTAAAAAAACGGACACAACTTATGTTAACACCCAATAGAATAACGGATTACAATAAGATGCCCGAATAAGTCTCGACATACATTCTTAGCCACTTATACAATCATAAACCTTTTCATACAACTTATGCGATTTCTCTGACTTTCCACATTTCCTTCTTTCAGAATATCATTAATTTGATCCAACCACACTTTCCCTAGTTTTCCTCTGACACGCCTGCCACTCACATTTGCGCTATATATTTGTTTTGCTTTCTTCATTTATTCGTTCCACACACCCAAACCATTTCATTGGGCTCTTCTTTTTCTTACTTAAAATATCAGCCTAAAATTCACATTATTATTCAAACAATGAAAATTGAACAACATAAACTGGATATATTTTTTTCTTCTTTAGCAATGTCAACAGCAGATCCATATCAACAACAATAGATTAAGACTTAATTGATTGATTCATTAGGGGTATATAATAGGGATTAGGTTATATTTTGATCCCTTAAGCTTTAACATTTTGAGCCACCTCTGAATAATTCGAACATTTCGCTTATATTGCAATATGGTTATATACTGTGATTGAAACTGCGTGTCTGCATCATTCAACTGAACAGATCGCGGATGGTATGAAATTAACGTTTCCGTATTTGAACATATTTTCACGTGCAGGTAACAAATTGGCGGTCAACCATTAATCAATTATACACGTTAATTGAACTCTCTGAATGTCATAGAATTCGAATTTGCAAAATGATACTAATAATAAAATGTTATTTAAGGACTCACAATTATTTTAAAGTATTTATGCTTTCATTATATAAAGTGCAAGCTGCTGTATTTACTATCATGAAAAAATATCTTTTTTTTTTTTACCTGGCGAGTTTATTGCCATGTGGCAATCTCTTCCAACCAACCAGAAATATGTTTTTTTTATAGGCCCTAAGTGTTAACCATACTGGAATCCTATTTTAAAAAATCTGGGTTCCAGCGGGGATCGAACCCGCAACCTCCGGATCGGCAGACAAGTGTCCTTACCACCAGGCCACGGAGGTCATCATCTTTCAACTTCCTCTAAATATGCACCTTTTATTAAAAGGCTTTAAAGCAGTTCTTGATTAGAACCCTTTTTAAAAAGTTGAGAGCCAATGATAATTAAACCCACAACCCCAGAATTACAATATAGGTGACTTACTCATTAGGGAATGAAAGTTACTATTCATAGTATTCTTACGAGATAGATAAATTAAAAAGGTAGAGACTGCTAGTGTTCTATTATGGGGGGAATGTTTTTGGTCTGTCTGGATGTCTGTGTTAGTAGTTAGATTTCGCGTGATGTATACATGTGTAATTGAGTGTCACTGTTTGTCAGGTTGATGAGAATGTGCAACGGAGTTTTATATAATCGAAAATCGGGAAAAAGTATTGATTTATTTTTTCATGCTACATGTCCTCAGTGAGATACAGGCAAAAGCCTAGTTAACTGGGGACACGACAAATGAAAGGCAACAAACCCAGATCCATTAAAATTGTGTGTCCAAAGTAAACTACCTGTTGTTTTTTCACAAATGATGCATATTTCTTGTCATGTGTAAAATAAATAAAATTAATAAATAAAAGTTTACCATGATACGGGGTTTCAGTTCAGCTGTCGATATACGAGTAAGTGGAGAATTGCGGGGGCGAAGTTGTAACACTGACCTGAAAGAACAAGGAACAAAAATCAAGTTTATTATAAAAATATACTGTTAACAAATAAGTAAAATCGATAATGTCCTTTAAAAATTTTCACCAACGAAAATCGAATTAGCAAAATCTGAATCGACGGGTGTCTTATCAACCAGTCCACGAGGTCATCGTAGGGTGTCTTAAAAACCAGTCCACGAGGTCATCGTAGGGTGTCTTATCAACCAGTCCACGAGGTCATCTTAGGGTGTCTTATCAACCAGTCTATAAGGTCATCGTAGGGTGTCTTATCAATCAGTCTATAAGCCCATCGTAGAATTTCATTAAGATAACAACTAAATCTTAAACTTTTCTTTTACATTCCTCCTCTTCCTCTTTTTTCCTAAAGGGTGTCGCTCACAAGTATCTTAACACATACAAAAAATGAACTGTGAGTTACGTGCCTTCACTAGTGCTTTTTAACCTATGCATGTTTCCATTGGAAATATAAACAACTAGTCTAGTATGAAAAAAAATATTTTTTTTTCAGTTTAGGAAATAATTTTCAACTATTGTTTATTAACGTGTTTCATTTCTGATTTTTCTTTTCCTTTCCTCTCCACCATCCCTTCCTTTCCTTTTGATTGATGATATCTCACTTTACATGAAAAATAATATTCGGGTGATTATCCGTCTTTGTGGGGTTCGTGGGCATGTGCTCACGCATATGTTTATGGATTTCGTGGGGATGGATTGTCATTTGAATGATTTATGCGACCACGTAACTTGCTTCATTTACTTTTGTCTGGTTGGTTGAAAGAGATTGCCGCTTGGTAATAAGCCCACCAGATTGTATTTGCAATACAAGTGTTAAATAAATAAATAAATTTTAATATAATTAACCAAAATCTATAATCTCATATACTATAGATAAACTCAAATAAACATATAATTTCTCTTAAAAAATACTGGATTCTCTGCTTTACATATAAAACACATAGACAACGAAACGTTGGGATCCTCTCGGCTTCTCTAATACTTTCTAGCATTTCATTAAAAATGTTGAATCCTTTGAAGTAAAAATCATTTAGACCCAGTTCCATTTTTATTTTTAGAAGCTGGAAGCCACCTTAACTTTTTAAAGGTAATTATCGACCTCATAAGTATACGTCACACCTTGCCAGATATCGACCTCATAGAATACGTCACACCTTTCCAGATATCGACCTCATAAGTATACGTCACACCTTGCCAGATATCGACCTCATAAGTATACGTCACACCTTGCCAGATATCGACCTCATAAGTATACGTCACACCTTTCCAGATATCGACCTCATAAGTATACGTCACACCTTGCCAGATATCGACCTCATAAGTATACGTCACACCTTGCCAGATATCGACCTCATAAGTATACGTCACACCTTACCAGATATCGACCTCATAAGTATACGTCACACCTTTCCAGATATCGACCTCATAAGTATACGTCACACCTTGCCAGATATCGACCTCATAAGTATACGTCACACCTTGCCAGATATCGACATCATAAGTATACGTCACACCTTGCCAGATATCGACCTCATAAGTATACGTCACACCTTGCCAGATATCGACCTCATAAGTATTCGTCACACCTTGCCAGATATCGACCTCATAAGTATACGTCACACCTTGCCAGATATCGACCTCATAAGTATACGTCACACCTTTCCAGATATCGACCTCATAAGTATACGTCACACCTTGCCAGATATCGACCTCATAAGTATACGTCACACTTTTCCAGATATCGACCTCATAAGTATACGTCACACCTTTCCAGATATCGACCTCATAAGTATACGTCACACCCTGCCAGATATCAACCTCATAAGTATACGTCACACCTTTCCAGATATCGACCTCATAAGTATACGTCACACCTTTCCAGATATCGACCTCATAAGTATACGTCACACCTTGCCAGATATCGACCTCATAAGTATACGTCACACCTTGCCAGATATCGACCTCATAAGTATTCGTCACACCTTGCCAGATATCGACCTCATAAGTATACGTCACACCTTGCCAGATATCGACCTCATAAGTATACGTCACACCTTTCCAGATATCGACCTCATAAGTATACGTCACACCTTGCCAGATATCGACCTCATAAGTATACGTCACACTTTTCCAGATATCGACCTCATAAGTATACGTCACACCTTTCCAGATATCGACCTCATAAGTATACGTCACACCCTGCCAGATATCAACCTCATAAGTATACGTCACACCTTTCCAGATATCGACCTCATAAGTATACGTCACACCTTTCCAGATATCGACCTCATAAGTATACGTCACACCTTGCCAGATATATTTTCGGGAATAAATTAAAACGATCCGAAACGTTCGGATCCTCTCGGCTTCTCTAATACTTTCTAGCATTTCATTAAAAATGTTGAATCCTTTGAAGTAAAAATCATTTAGACCCAGTTCCATTTTTATTTTTAGAAGCTGGAAGTAACCTTAACTTTTTTAAGGTAATTATCGACCTCATAAGTATACGTCACACCTTGCCAGATATCGACCTCATAAGTATACGTCACACCTTGCCAGATATCGACCTCATAAGTATACGTCACACCTTTCCAGATATCGACCTCATAAGTATACGTCACACCTTGCCAGATATCGACCTCATAAGTATACGTCACACCTTTCCAGATATCGACCTCATAAGTATACGTCACACCTTGCCAGATATCGACCTCATAAGTATACGTCACACCTTGCCAGATATATTTTCGGGAATAAATTAAAACGATCTCGAGGAGAGTCTATTCTCTAAACGGCGCTGTATAAATTGTGCTTATTATAAAACATAAAAAAAAAACAGTTGTCGTTGCTGGGGCTCGTAGTCGAAGATCCCCTCAATATTCCAAAAATATAGTTGTTAAGTGAAGTTGTGCCGTGGGTTTTTTTTATAAGTGAGTGAGTCGGTACACACCAACAAACATTGAAGTGAGACGATCGGATAATAAATAAATACAGGGTTATTGATAGCAACATAGTATGTACATAATACATTTAGACACATTTCAAGAACACATTAAAAAGAGAATACATTAAAAAACAGAAGCTATCAAAAGATCTGGGCTCATCAAATAACATCCCCCCGGCCAAGATACACCCCACCAATATAGTGCAAACCCAGCCACGGGGACACTAGATGTTTTTCAGCCCACACTCTTGAACATGTAATAAGAAGAGAAAAAAAGCACGGAAAGTAAATAAATGACAAAAAAAATACATTCAAGAGAGAAGACGTTAAAAGGTCCGGGCTCATCCCACAAACATTCCCCCGGCCGAGATACACCCCACCAATGTAGGGCGAGCCCGACCACCGCAAGGGCATCGGGGGGCTTCCAGCCCACACCCTCGAATATCTAGATTAAAAAATAAATAAAAAACAAAAACACGGGCATATGTTTTTTTTTAACAATATATATGACCGAAGTCATAGATATCCTTAAGCTTACAAATACTTGACGGAAGAAATGCTTGTCTCATTCGAGGGTAGTAGCACAGCGCGGAATTCGAACCAGCGGCCTTCCACACTAAAGTCCAATGCGTTACCGCACTATCATGTACCTCAAAAAATAAAGACTAAGACATTAATTATTATACATTGTTTTGCCTTGCACATTTCTATGATAGTTTATAAAATATATCCTAATTCTAGTGTTTATTATTCTTCTTCCCAGTGTCATGTCAGGTCCCTCCAACGTTGAATATCCCCTCAGAGTAGACATATTTGTCCCCGGAAGCCCGAAAAAGATCTCCAACGCCCCTTATGCCAGTCCAATCACATATATTGCGGAGCCAGGAGATTTGCCTCCTGCCAACGCCTCTTCGGCCTAGTTTTTATACTTTTTTTTAATACCCTCGTGTATCGAACCTAGCATATCGCGGTTTATATACAATAATTTTACCAACTAGGTCCACTCTGGCATGGTGATAGAATGTCTGAATGGATAATTTACGTTTTTGTGAAAATTATTAACACACAGTTTGCTGGTCCTCAATGTTTTATTGAATATTTAATTTCACTCGCGCTTAGTCAGACAATACGAGTTCAAGACAGGGATACGGGCTCCATGCCTAGTTAAAACTAGGCAAATGAGAGGCAATGCTGGCGCCTTCATGCATCTCCCTCCCTACCACGCGGTCGTGACTGGGGCATTTTATAATATAAAATTATTCATTTATTGCAGTTGGATTGCACACTCCTTACA
The DNA here is from genome assembly GCA_949825065.1 of Odontocerum albicorne. Lineage (NCBI taxonomy): Eukaryota > Metazoa > Arthropoda > Insecta > Trichoptera > Odontoceridae > Odontocerum > Odontocerum albicorne. Next base: position 1,276,296 of record OX463859.1, read on the forward strand.
TTTTTCCATGATTTCATTTCACAACACATTTCCGCGCTCGTTGCATCCACTTTTACTATTATATCTCTAGGTTAAAAATTTCATTTTAAACTCGCATGAAACGTTCATAAATAACATAGGTTTAAATTATTGAGGTTGCTTATTGCCTGTGGCATGGAATGACCTGGTTCTAAAATATGAGTGGCGTGTGTAACTTTAGGTAGCACTTGAAAACGGCCCCATTTTGGAGGTCTTATCGAAAGTTATGATTATTTATTAATTTTTATTTATTTATTAACACTTCATTGCGAAAACAGTCTTGCGAGCTTATTACCAGGCAGCAATATCTTTCAACCAACCAGAAAAAAAGTAAATATAGAAGCCTTGAAACAAGAAGGCAAGAATCCATTGCGATATTCCTAATAAAGGTTTTCCAAGGTTCCTTTAACTGTCCCGCGATTCTAGAAGCACTAAGTTTATATGTACCCAATAAATATATCCGTGCAAGGAATCACCCTCTGTTCTACATACCAACTTACAGGACGAATATCATGGCTAAACACTCAGTCACGCGTGGTATAGAGATATTGAACCAACTGAATGACACGGTTGATATATTCTCGGTACCGTCTAGCAGTATGAGAAGAATCCTGGCTGATATTAGTCCTAACGAATAAGCTAACGCTAGAAGCAAACCCTCTTTGTGTAACAAGAGAAATCCGTGCAAAGTGGATAAAAAAAAAAAAAAAAAAAAGCAAGTTACATGGTTGCAAAACATATTCAAATAATTACTCATCTTGATGAATTTTTTGAGCACATACACAATAAAGTAAAATGATGTGTAATCAATCAAAGGTAAAATAATGGATGGTTGAGAAGATTACATAGGAATACTATACATGAACACGACTCAACGCCTTAAACCAAATGTGTTGTCTTAAAAATAACGAACTGATGTGATAATGTTTGTAGTTCATAATCATATATAATAGGTTAGTCAATAAGTTTTGAAAGCGACATCTATGGAGCAGTAGAAACACCAGAATTTACGCCATTTTATTATTTCATCTTTCATAAGAACGTACTCAAAATTTCATTTTGATCTGTCAATTCATTCTTTGTTTACAAGCCATTTGAAGTTGACGTGTCAGTGTATTTTTTAACAATGGAAAAATCCGAATATCGTGCAGTGATTAAATTCTTTGTTTTGGAAGGTTTATCGGCTACTGAGATCCATGCAAAGATGGTAAAAGTATTAAAGGAGTCTTCTGCTTCATTTCCAACCGTTCACCGATGGGTTTTGGAGTTTAAGCGTGGCCGTACAAGCATTGAAGACGATCCACGCTCAGAACGTCCAAAAAGTGCATCATCACCAGAAATCATAGCGAAAATACAGGATATGGTTTTGGAAGATCATCGATCGACTGTGGATGTGATAGCTGACACCATAGGCATCTCACATGGAACAACATGGCATATTTTGGCTGAAGTTTTGGGTTTCAAAAAACTGTGTGCACAATGGGTGCCGCATTTGCTAACAATGCTACCGCACGTTGAACAACTATTCCAGACTAGTGCATTTTTTATTTTTTGGATACCATCGTAAATCGCAATCAAAACTCCTTGGATGAGAGATAAGCGTCTTAGCAACTAGACAACGGAAATCGTGAATTTGATCCAACTTAGAGAAACAAAGTACAAATTACTGCATCTGATCATCTAAGGCAAAATAGAAGGCCGAAGAGGTGTTGGCAGGAGGCAAATCTCCTGGCCCTGCAATATACGTGATTGGACTGGCATAATGGGCGTTAGAGATCTTTTTCGGGCTACCGGGGACAAAGATATCTACTCTCAGGTGATATTCAACGTTGGGGAGACCTGACATGACACTGGGAAGAAGATACAAGCAAAAAATATGAAATTATTTAAACATAAATTATATTGACCCTCGCCATAAGTGTTTCTTAATCCCGTTTCGAGGCTATATTCAAATTTTCATATGAAATTATACAAAATTAAAGCAGAAACAGTTGTTTAAGGTCTTCTGGAGTGTTAACCGCGTGGTTTGGGTTTATATCGGCGTTTTGAAAACGTTGCAGTTTTCATTTTCAGGGGTTTTTAATAGTTTATTATACTTCCTGATAGCCTTTATAATACTTCCTGATAGCCTCAAAACATATGTCAAACCAAAACTTTAATTAGTTATAAACAATTTAAATAATTGGTTGGTACTTCTGAAAAGTAATTAAATTATCAAAAATCTTAGGATTTTGTAAAACGGGATGTCCCGCTAAGAAATAATAAATATGTCAAATTGTAAAACCCCTTTACCTCTGTACCATTTTTTTTCTGTTCACAAACTTTTGGCAATAAAACACCATAAATTTTTTGAAAATGGAGGATTTTTCAGTTTCCCGTTCCGAATCTCCTATTTGCTTTGCATGTGCAATCGGTCAGAAGAGACTCGATTTATTGGAGAATTGGGTTCGTGCTAGATTTTTGTATTTATTGTTCGTGAATATTTGAAAATCTTTTGTAAAGTTTTTATTTTTCTAAATAAATGTTTTCCAACGTTTGCGCGCTGAATTGCACGTAAGCACAAAACAAACAACTATACTCAAAATTTCCGAGATTTATCATTAGAGGTTGTCTGAGGTTTTAATATGTTGTTTTGTATCTCACAATTTTAACTCACATTTGCACTGTTCGCTGAAGACTTGAAAATTTTCAACAAGATCAATTCACCTCACGACTGTGCACAGTTACAACAGGCCTTAGCCCCCCTAGTCTCCTGAACTGAGCTAAATCATCTTCTTATAGTCGATCGTTTTCACCAATCCACCATCAGTATACTATACAGGGAGTAACACTAAACAGAGTTTCTGAATTCAAAGATTTGGGCGTAACGTTTGATGTCGGACTCACGTTCGTTAACCATGTCGCACGTTTGATATCAGACTGTTACAAACTACTCGGTTTCATAATGAGAATATCAAGAGAATTTAACAGCACCGATACCCTCCGAAACTTATGTAATTATCTAATTAGAACCAAATTAGAATATGCATCTACGGTTTGGGCTCCTCATCAGCTCAAATATAAAAAAAAATATAGAACAAATACAAAAAAAAATCCACAGATATCTATGGTACAGAACAAAGGGCGATTACCCAAAATATGCTCACCATTCCGAACTTCTCACGGTGTGTAACTATAGAAGCCTCGAAACAAGAAGGCAAGAATCCATTGTGATATTCTTAATAAAGGTTTTCCAAGGTTGCTTTAACTGTCCCGCGATTCTAGAAGCACTAAGTTTATATGTACCTAATAAATATAGCCGTGCAAGGAATCACCCTCTGTTCTACATACCAACTTACAGGACGAATATCATGGCTAAACACTCAGTCACGCGTGGTTTAGAGATATTGAACCAACTGAATGACACGGTTGATATATTCTTCTAAAAAAAAATATTTGTGTTCGTCTTTCTTCAGTTATTCCTTCCCCATGTCCAAAATATCTAAGAGTGCATTTCATCATCGTATTAGGTTTAAGTTCACATTCATCCCAAAATCCCTTAGTTCCGTATTATGTCATAGATTTGTCCACCGATATATTCTTCTCAGCATATGCATTTTCACAGCATGTATTTGGCTTCTATCATTCTTTTTCTACGTCCTCATTCATCTTCATACAAAAGCAATACTTATAAAGAGAATGCACAATCCATATCACCACTAAATATCTCACTCATTCTTTATAGGTCGCAGTCTGCCTGGAGAAGTGGTTTTGAATCACCAGACCAAATAAAGAATAAAGAAGCCGCATATTAAAAAGGTTGACACAATTGAAATAATCTATGGTATGTCATATTATCATAGAAAATATTGTGTTTGTTTGTTTTATCATTTCTCTTGTTAGGACTATATTTGTTAAATTGCATACTTCACGTCCTCGAAATTGTTAATTCGCGACATATCATAATTTATGAAACTTGTGGTGTCGAGACCATGTGCTTGCCTTGAAAACAGGAAGATTAAAATATTATGAAATACTTGAATATTTTAAAATACTAAAGACAATAAAATAAGGGTAGCTACCCTTGCAGTCAGGTACATTTTTATTCAATGACAACTTTGTCACGTACGACTTAGGCCGAGAGTGGCACCCCTGTCGCTTGGTACTTCCTGGCGAAGGGGAAGCGGGCGCTTGCTGGCTCGTCCTATTCCGTGCTGATCGTGTTGAGATACAGACGTGGGTCGACTCTGCTCTTCCTCATATATCACAGAACTCCAGAACGCCATCTTGATTACGGGTGAATATTATACCTCCTATTTTTAATGTGAATTTCGTCCGCACATTTTAACCATCGCTCAACTTTAATTCTAAATTGTTATTGGAATCTCCCTTGCTAAATACAACACATTTTTATATTTGTTGCCAATTTTAAAAACTTTTTTTCTAGACATTCGTCTAGTTTTTTTTATATATTTTTTTTCTTTTTTCTTTTTTTTTACAATATAATAAACTGTTTGATTACAAATTGTTCTTGTTTAATTGTGTCGCCTGTCCCTGCGAGAGTTGAAAGAGAGTTATTCAGAGTCAGAGGAACCCAACATATCCCAGAGACCTAAAGAGTACTTGTCTCGTTAAGAAGCCGACTGACCTGTCCGGCCCTGTCACCTTGGTAAGATTGATATTTGGAGAATTGATTTATGTAATCAATTGTGTACATATAATTATTGTTTCTTAAATTTAGCAAAAAGGCGTGACACTCTTCTTTTTTGTAATCCTTCGAAAAATGGTTCTCAAAATATTTTAAGATAATTTTAGGGGAAAAAATCCAACAGCAGCTTTTCAGTATTTTTAAACTCAAGTGACGTCGCGAACTTGCCTAAGTCTTGCGAAATTTGAGTGTAATGTATAACAATTATAAAAATGGAGTCGTATACAATACAACAACGCGTTGAAATCGTTGAATTATTTTATGTATTGTAATCTCCGGAAACGGTGATATTAATTGGACACCAAGATCATGTGATCTGACACCGTTGGACTATTTTCCTTGGGTTTACGTGAAAAGGCTGGTCTATAAGAACGACCCCCGATCAATTCCTGAGCTGAATGACGAAATTATTCGCGTTATTGGTGAGTTAGAACCGCAATCATGCCAAAATGTCATCAAAATTTTTGACAAATGAGGTGATATCTGTGAAACTGCAAGAGGTGGAAATTTGGCGGATATTATTTTTTTGTGTTTAAATATCATACATTATACTTCAATGACCAATAAAAAGTTTTTTGAAATCAAAGCGAATTGTGTGTTTCATTCAAGAGTTAAAAAAATTTGAATAAAAAAAATCGCTCAATTTGAACGACCCTTTACCATGTTGTTTATATGTTGTTTATAGTTAAGGCATTAACATTGTGGAGGTTTAAAGACATCGTAATTTATGTTTATCAAACACTGTTTATTCCACTTTTTTATGACGGTATAACCCAACCGGTTTCAAGGCTTTCACCTCATCTTCAGGGGAGCGCAAACAAGACTAAATGCTGTTCGAACTGGCACTTTTTTTACACTAATTTTAATCTCCGGAAACTCTTATTTAATGGGAAAGGCAAATATGGAATACTTAGCAACAGTGGTGTGTATAAACTTTTATGTGCTGACTGTGATCATTTCTATATAGGAAAGACAGGAAGATCTTTTGAAAAGAGATTTCGTGAACACAAATCCGCCTTCACAAATCCTCTAATTTATTCTGAAATGGCTAATCATTGTCACCGCGAGAATCATACTTTTTCTATCGATGATGCCAAATTCTTACATATCAGTGGTAACGGAAATAAATTGGACAGATTAGAGGCCAACAGTTATTTACCCAAAATCTCTCCGCTCTTGGCCGAAATTATCCCATGCCTCTCTCCCTTCCTCCCCCCCCCCAGCATCCAACAGTTGAAGCGTGTATATCGGTGCCAGTTCGAACAGCATTTAGTCTTGTTTGCGCTCCCCTGAAGATGAGGTGAAAACCTTGAAACCGGTAGGGTTATACCGTCATAAAAAAGTGGAATAAACAGTGTTTGATAAAAATAAATTACAACGCTTTACCATATATTGGAATGAAAGGAAATCTAAACAGTTCTTACTAGGGATTTATATCAAAAATGAAAAAAATAATAGATTTGAATTTATATATTGTCCAGTTGGGTGTTAACATACATTGTGTCCGTTTTTTTATTTCAAATTTAAAAATGAGCACCAAAAGTAAAACAAATTGGTAACGGTCATACGTCATTCGAAAGAAAATTTTCTGTTCTACAAATGTGTTTGTTTTTACGTTACATATATTATTTTATTTTATTACAAGCCTTCAAAATGGAATGTCAAGTAGTCAATAGTGAGCATTTTCGACACCTCCTGTTCGTGTTCAATTGTCGAACATTGATTTTTGTTGTTGTTCACTCAAAACATGTGGAACCTAAGCGCCGAACTTCTGAACTTTCCCCATTGATTTAAGATGGTAGTATACAGTCATATGACTACAATTCATCTGCTCAGCCAATTTTACGGTGGTTTGGAGTTCAAATGAGCAATTGAAACTTCTTATACTGTCGATCATCTCCACTCCACATATTATTTTCAAAACACGATTTCCTTTGCATTTACTCTGCCCCTTTTGTTAATGTTTGCGTCCACTTCTCCCTCATATCGATTTTGGCTCTAAAACGTTGCTTTTGCCCATCATTTTGCCCGATTTTAATGTTTTCTGTCTCTCGAACTGGACCGAAAGAAAATAACGCGACTTTTCTACCACGACACACAGATATTATGCCTATTCTACACACGTATACCGTATCATACTATACAGCTTCTACTGTATTTATTTAATTTTTCATTCTAATAGGTAAGTCCAGAAAGTAAGTGTACTGAATTTTTGTAGGTTACAATTTTTTTTATTTAAACAAAAAAATTAGGTGGTTACCGTAGTACATATGTAAGCTATTTTTCGACATAGTCGCCATTCCTCTTAATGCGGGTGGTGAAGCGGGGTATCAACTTTTTGATGCCTTCCTCAAAGTAGTTTCCCGCCAACCCCTCCGTCCACTTCTCCACCTCCTCCTTTACCTCCTCGTCGGTTGAAAACCTTTTTCTACCCATGTGCAGCTTCAGGGAGGTAGAGAGATAGTAATCTGAAGGTGCTAGGTCAGGTGAATGCGCGGGATGGTTCAGGACATCCCATTTAAACGAGGCGAGCAGTTCCTTCGTGGCGTTGGCCGTGTGTGGTCTGGCATTGTCGTGCAGCAGGCAGACTCCCTTTGTCAGCATGCCTCTTCTCTTGTTCTGAATCGCCCTCCGCAATTTTTTTAGGGTCTCACAGTATCTTGCAGAGTTGATGGTCTCCCCTTGAGGCATATCATCATGCACAGACGTACGACCGTTTTTAAACTCGCGACACCACTTGTACACACTCGTACGATTCATAGCTTTATCACCATATGCAGTTTTCACCTCATTATAAACCTCAACCGTGGGTTTTCCCTTCCAAACGAGATAACGGATGAAGCCCCGTATTTCGCACTTGGCGGGAGATTGGATTTACATTTTTCACAAAACGTGTTGTCGCGTCGACACTTCTCAACGCACTGGCCTCAAACCGGTCTCGTTGCGGAGGGGAAGGGTCAGGCTACACGGAAGTGTAGCCAACATGTCGAAAAATAAAATCCATCCGGTCGTGGGAGCCTCAGTACACTTACTTTCTGGATACGCCTCGTACATTGAAATTTAACTAAATTGTTATGAAACAAAACCTGGTTGGTTAGAACCGACTGCTTTTAAAAATAACACAACTTCACCAGATGAAGACATATTAACATTATGGTATAAAGTAACAATAATAATACATAATTTCTAAAATAGCTAGTTTATATTATTTATAGTGAAGGCATTAAAATAGCTTGTTTATAATATTTATACTGAAGGTGTTAAAATAGCTAGTTTATATTATGTATAGTGAAGGCGTTAAAATAGCTAGTTTATATTATTTATAGTGAAGGCATTAAAATAGCTAGTATATCTTATTTATAGTGAAGGTATTAAAATAGCTAGTTTATATTATTTATAGTGAAGGCATTAAAATAGCTAGTTTATATTATTTATGTGAAGGCATTGAAATAGCTAGTTTATATTATTTATAGTGAAGGCATTGAAATAGCTAGTTTATATTATTTATAGTGAAGGCATTAACGCTGTGGAGGTTAAAGGACATTGTAATTTTTTTTTATCAAACACTGTTTATTCCAATTTTTATAATACAAAAAACATTATAACTAGGAAATCTTTATATTTTATTTTTGTGCATAGCTTTTAAATATTAGTCTTGGTTTTTTTTACAATATGAAACGGCAATTTAAGTGACAGAAGTATTGCCTAAAGCTACGGTAAACTATTTCTAAAAATCGTCTTTGGATTTTGTGATTGGCTTAGTTAATAGTAAAAAAATAGCTTTTACGAAGCTTTCCCTCAGACTTTTATCCTATAGCAAAATTATTCCTGAATCATATTAGAACTTTACACAGAATAACTGAACCTCGATGCGTTTCATTAAAAAAGATGATTAAAGGGGCTTTTTACAAGCAAAAATATAAACGCTTAGCTAACGGGTGTTGTGAGTTAGATTCCAGTTGGAATCGATAATTTAAAAAAAGATTCGAGTATGGTTCAAACTTAAGATTTCTTTAACACGTTTTTAGTTGATTGAAAGAAATCGCCACTTGACAATAAACCCACTATAATACAGTTCTTTATAAGTCACCGACGAAATATGTAAACTTGTAGGTCCTTCCGTGGTTGCAGTCCTAAGACTGGTTTGCAGCAATTTGAACTCTTCTCCTCCATTCCCCCCTGTCCTGTGCGGCTCTTTTTAAGTCTGTGTATGTTGAGCAGCGCACGTCTACCAACAGGTCCTCCAGGTACTCTCGGCGTGGGCGTCCCCTAGAGTTTGTCCCCTCGGTCATGCCCTCCATTATGGGATGCAAGAGGCCCTCTTGTCGTATTATATGACCGATCCATCTTGCACGCCTTTCGGATAGGATCCTGAGCAGGTGCCTTCCTCCTTCGATTCGTTGGAGAACCTCTTCATTTGTGATGCGGTCTCTCCAGGAAATTCCTAATAGTCTTCTATAGGACCACATCTCAAAAGCCTCTAGTCTTCGTCTATCTCTTTCGGATAGGCACCATGTCTCGCAGCCGTACATCAAGATACTCCATACATAGGTCTTGATGAGGAGTATTCTCAGTTTTAGGTCTATATTATTTGATTCTATTATTTTCGACCTTTTATTAAATGCAAGTCTAGCCTGATGTATACGGCTGTCGACCTCGCTCTTGGACCGACCGTCCCATGTTATTTTGCTCCCGAGGTAGACAAACTCCTTGGTGTTCTTTAGTGGTTTACCCGACATCACTATTCTCATCTGGTGCTGCGCTCGGCCTACAGTCAGCAGCTTTGTTTTGTCTTTATTTATCTTCATACTGTAGTTATTTTGAAGAATGCTTTCCATAGTTGTTAAGGCCTCTTGTAGTTCCTCTTCACTTTCAGCAACCATAGCAATATCGTCAGCGAACCTTATCATGTCCACCTTTTGCCCGTGTATCTTTACACCTTCTCTGTGACTCATTCTCTCTCTCAAGTCGTCAATCGCGCTCTGTATATAGGCGTTAAAAAGAACAGGTGACAGAGAGCATCCCTGCCTTACCCCTTGTCTTATATTGGCTTTCTTTGTGTCTTCGTCACATCTGATTATAGCGGCCTCATTCTTGTATAGCGCCTGGATTATACGTCTATCTCTGTATTTGATATCAATTCTCTTCAAAATCTCGAAGAGTCTTTTCCATTCTACTTTGTCAAAAGCTTTCTCCAGGTCTATGAATGCGATGTATGTGTTTTGGTTTCTTCTTATTCTATTTTCTAGCAGTATTCGTAGAGACAGTACTGCTTCTCTGGTTCCCACACCTCTTCTGAAGCCATACTGGTCTCTGGAGAGGATGTTCTCTACTTTTGGTTCAATTCTCTTTAGAATGATATTAGTCAGTATTTTTGAGGCATGGGATATTAGGCTAAGAGTTCTGTGTTGCTCACATTTTGTCGTACCTGCCTTCTTTGGTAATGTGACAATTAGGCATTTCTCGAAGTCCTCTGGTATCTTTCCGGTCTTATATATTGTCTGTATCATTTTAAACAGGGCATCTGTGATTCCTTTTCCTGCTGCCTTAATTAGTTCGGCCGGAACGTCATCGATTCCGGGTGCTTTCCCGTTTTTGAGGTTTTTCAGTGTGAGGTCGAACTCTTCTCTAATGATTGGGTCTCCCAGATCATCCGCGTCTACCTCATTTTCTCTCTCTATCAATGCTTCACTGTCAATATTTCCCTTGTCATTGTACAGCATTTCGAGATATCTTTTCCATCTCTCTCCTATTTGGTCATTTTCGAATAGTATTTTGCCGTCTTCTCCTTCTATTGCATTGCTCTTTCCGATTCTCATCCCAAAGAAGTCCTTCACCGCAGCGTGAGCTCCCTCTGCATTTCCTCTCTTGAGGTCGTCATTTATCTCAACGCATTTATTCTGATAGTATGTTTCTTTTGCTATTCTTGACTCTCTATTTATTTTGTTTCTTAGCATTTTGTATTTCTCTTGTGATTCATCTCTTTTATCATTTTTGAGCTCTCTTCTTTCTTTTATCATATTGAGAATTTCATCGGTAATCCATTCCTTCCTTGCTTGGGGTCTTTCTTTACCTATAATTTCCTCTGCCGTAGTTTTTATCTTCGACTTTATCTCTCCCCACATAGCATTCACGTTCTCCTCTTCCAGTAGGTTACACTCTTGTGTCTTTTCCCTAAAATTGTCACTGACCTCTTTTATCTTTAATACCTTTGTATCCCATTTGAAAATATTTCTCCTCTTTAATTTTTTCAGTTTTAGAAGACTTTTGGCCATTACCATATTATGATCACTATCTATATCTGGGCCGGAATAATTTCTGCAGTCTTTTATTTGGTTCTTAAATCTATATCTAACTATTATATAATCTATTTGCAGTCTTTGTCGGTCTCCAGGGGATTTCCAGGTGTATCGCTGTCTTGGGTGGTGTTAAAAACAAGTGTTTGCTATCACTAATTTGTGTTTTTCGCAGAATTCTGTTAATCTGTTTCCTCTGTCATTTCTTGTACCTAGCCCAAAGGGCCCTACGCAAGTTCCTTCGCTTCCTACTCCTACAACAGCATTCCAATCCCCTAGGAGAATCAGATTTTCGCCTGCTTTTATCTCTAATATAAGGTTATCCAGCGCACTGTATACATCTTCCACCTCTTCGTCGCTATGACCCGACGTTGGCATATATACCTGGATAATTACAGTGTCAACGGGCTTAGTTTCTATTTTGACTAGAACAATTCTTCCACTATATTACACGTATCCTTTAACCCTTCTTCCCCACTCCTTGCATAGCACAACGCCCACTCCTCCTTGACCAGGTCTGTCCTTTATGCATCCTATGTGTATGATTCTGTAGTCACCACTCCAGAAATCTCCACAATCGGGCCATCTCATCTCTGCTATACCTAGAGCATTCAAATTTTTGTTCTGCATTTCGACTTTCAGATTATCCAGTTTGCTGTTTTGCAGTAATGTGCGGACATTCCACGTTGCCCATCTCGCTATTTGGTTTTTTTTTTGTATTTGGTTTCTTTGGTTTCATCGTTGATTTTGTGAATCCACCATCTCGAGCAGTCCCCACCCGGAGATCCGAACGGGGGACTATTTTACCTCCGGAGAATTTTACTTGAGATTGAATCATGTTTTTCTGGTTCTTGGGATGCCACTTGGGCCTTTAATTTGGTAGTTTCCCGTTTCTTTCCACATCCTATGCCGTTGACCACGAAAGTTCTTCCGCCTTTGGAGATTATTTACTTCTCCAGGACAAGAGGGTGCCCTAAACAACAGACGAAAGTTGGTGGTCAGCTTATTCCGGCCAATGCTCGGTCCCTGTCTATATTTGCCGACACGAGGTCGTTGCTCACTCCCCACCACGAGAAGGAAATAGATCAGGATTTTCCTTTCCTCGAACCTGAGACCAGAAGGCATTTCTCAGAGTTCTCCAGTACTTTAGGGGAGTAGGTAAAAAGGTAGGTAAAAAGTTAAATTTTGAGCCCATGAGTATCGAATTCGATTTTTGATGAAATACAAACAAAAAAGGACAAAGATTTTTATGATTTTGAAATTTACGAGTATTTTATCAAATACTGTTTATTCCACTTTTTATAACGGTATAACCTTACCGGTTTCAAGTATTTCGCCTCATCATCAGGGGAGCACAAACGAGTCTTGATTGTGCTCCACTAAACAGTGTTTGATAAATACATATTATAGAGAGCTAATTCATTTAAACAGCGGTATTTTTTTTAGCAATATAATTGCAGGAGGAAATAGATATGTCGATTTATTTCCAATGACTTTTATTGCTTGTTCTTCACTTTGACTTTTTTAATTAATTTTTATTGACAACTTAACTAAAATCGTCAGCTCTTCAAATCTTTCATTTGATACTTGGAAGACATTGCCCTTATTAAACATCGTTCTCAAATTTATTTTCAACTTCGAGTTGAATAAATGTTAAAAACTTTGATATAGTAAGAAAATTAAATGATCATTTTAAGAGGTGCCTAGCTGAAATAGTTTAAAGATCGCAGCCTTTTAAGAGGTACCTAGCTGAAATAGTTTAAAAATCACAGCCTTTTAAGAGGTGCCTAGCTGAAATAGTTTAAAGATCGCAGCCTTTTAAGAGGTACCTAGCTGAAATAGTTTAAAAATCACAGCCTTTTAAGAGGTACCTAGCTGAAATAGTTTAAACATCGCAGCCTTTTAAGAGGTACCTAGCTGAAATAGTTTAAAAATCACAGCCTTTTAAGAGGTACCTAGCTGAAATAGTTTAAAGATCACAGCCTTTTAAGAGGTACCTAGGTGAAACAGTAAAATATCGCAGCCTTTTTAGAGATACCTAGCTGAAATAGTTTAAACATCGCAGCCTTTTAAGAGGTACCTAGCTGAAATAGTTTAAACATCGCAGCCTTTTAAGAGGTACCTAGCTGAAATAGTTTAAAGATCGCAGCCTTTTAAGAGGTACCTAGCTGAAATAGTTTAAACATCGCAGCCTTTTAAGAGGTACCTAGCTGAAATACTTTAAAGATCGCAGCCTTTTAAGAGGTACCTAGCTGAAATAGTTTAAACATCGCAGCCTTTTAAGAGGTACCTAGCTGAAATAGTTTAAACATCGCAGCCTTTTAAGAGGTACCTAGCTGAAATAGTTTAAACATCGCAGCCTTTTAAGAGGTACCTAGCTGAAATAGTTTAAAGATTGCAGCCTTTTAAGAGGTACCTAGCTGAAATAGTTTAAAGGTCGCAGCCTTTTGAGGTAGTTGCTTAATTAAATTGAATCGAATTTTGTGGCGAAAGAAATTTCTTTTAACGTCAAAATAAATTCAAACCTAATATATAATATATTGGAGAAAAGGGCGGCGATAAATTGAGACGCAGGTGAAATAATATAATAAAGGAAACGTAATGTTGATTCAGGACTTCTAATAATATTTGTTATATTTTTAGTTTTGCTGTTGTCAAATAAGGATGTTAATAAAAACCAAACACCTTATAAATGTGGTCTAGCGAAAAACACTAGTTTTCAAATGAAATATTTCGAGTTTGATTTCCAGCGGTTATCGAGCAAAAATGTAACAAGCATTGTATACGAGTATTACAGTAGATTCAGACACTTTTGATTTGAAATAAATATCAATCCATTAGCAATTGTTTTGAATTTATAAAACCCAATTTGAAAGCGCTACGTAATAAATTCGGATGGAATGGTATTTGAAAATGTGATTAAAATTGAAATACAAATAACTAATTATGTATTTAATTTAACCGAGGTTATTTGTACTATTAATGCCGCCTACTTTCCGTATATCTAGATTATTATGTGGGATAACAAATTCATTGAAATATATTTTCATCCAATTACCGCCTAAACATACAAGTATTTTAAAAACCGCCTTCGAATAAGAAGTTACTTTAGTATTTTTCATAAGCTCGCAGATTTTGTTTTACAGCATTTCATAATACAAAGCATTATGCAATAATATTAATATTCCTCCGTAATAAATGTATTACGGAGGAATACCTAAAATCTGAACCCAGTATGTATTATACTTATAGAGATATTAAAGTGTTTAGAAGCAATGTGTATTGGTTACACATTACAGGGAAAGAAGGGTTAACAATCCACGTGTGATGAAAATCCACAAGTGGTTCTTCATTTTAAGGCTCGATGTGTTTGCTTATAAAAAAAAACATTGCATTGTATTATATAAAACTTTCGTTACCTAACCCTCGTAGAAGGTATGAATGAAGAAAGACTCACCAAAAAATCAAGGGTGACAAAAAGATCAAGGGACGTATGTTTGCATTTAGCGGAAAATATTTTGCAAGAAAATAACGTAATTATATTATTAAGATAAATCGCAAGAACTGTATAAAGGTATTTGTTGTGGAAGAAGCGAAATAATATTGTCGAGATAGGAAAGTCTGCTGATAGACATCTATCTGCTATCCCCATTAGCAAAATGGTGTAATGGTATGGATACTATGTATGTATGTCTCTATGATAACTTTATAATCAATTTGAGATTTCCACTTTGCAAAATCCAACGGATATTTAATATAACAATACAATCATTTAATCAACAAAATAATGAGTTTTGTTATCTTCACTAAACAGAATTTTCATTAATAAAATGTATTACGATATATTTTTGTGAAGTGGAACAAAAATGGATATTTCTTTATACGTTTCTTCCATTCAATTCTAATCCATTTGTGTCTGAAATTAACTTTATTCTATCGTTTTTCGGAATCAATAAGGATAAAAGTGGATTCGATTACCTCCTAAATATCCCGTAATCCTTTCTAAAATCAATCAATTACAAACCTATATCCAACGAGTAAAATGGACAATTTACTAACGTAAACATCTAATAGGATTTTCATTTAATATTGGTTTTTGTTTTTCATATTTTGATATAAGCCGCTTTGTACCAAATAAAATATTTATATTCGTTACAAAGGTCATTTGTTATTTACTGTTAATTTTTGCAGTAAAGTACCTACAGAGGTGAATTGATGGCATTCAAATGTCAATTGGAAATGTATGCGGAGCCATGTATGCAGGTGTAGGGATCCACGGTCGTCGCTGAATATTGTCGCATACATACGGTCAATGACCGATGAGATTCGCATTCCTCGACAAATTTTAATAAACAATCCAAAGTACATACGCCGTCCATTCAAGTCCAAAGATCACCCGCCGGCCAGTCATCCCGTAGCGAGCGGACCGCACTACATACTAGAGAGAGAACGCACCACGCTGTCGCGCCGGTTCCGTAAATAGATTGTTATCTACAATACTACAATTGACCATTTCTGCATTCACAGGAGCGAGGTAGAATCATATCGCGGGCGCACTCCCGCGCCCATTCTGAAATGTTATAAATACCTACGTACTATCAAATAAAGCATTCACTCTCTATTTCCGCATTGCGATCTAACGTGTTTTATTTATTTATCAACAATCATTATCATCATATACCTTTAAGGGACATATCCCTAAACAGGTATCATAGTAATGCTAGCAATGAATGAGGAATTACAGGATGTCTTAAGTATATATGTATGAAAGATGCAAAGAGAAATATTTTAGAAGAAATATTGCGAAATCGATGTCAAGTTATGGTTATAAAAAATGTTTCAGGAAAAGTAAAGGTGATATATGGGTGAATAAATAAAGATAAGATAGAGTCAGTTGTAAAAATCTGCTATTTTTTTTAAATTTATTTTACACATGGCAAGATATATAAATATACATAATTTGTAAAAAAAAAACAACAGGTAATTTAATTTGGACACATCATTTTTATCGATCTGGGTTTGTTGCCTTTCATTTGTCGTGTCCCTAGTAAACTAGGCTTTTGCCTGTGTCTCACTGGGGACATATAGCATGAAAAAATAAATCGATACTTCTTTCCGATTTTGGATTATACGAAACCCCGTACGTTGCACATTGTCACCAACCTGACAAACAGTGACACTCAATTACATATGTATACATCACGCGAAATCAAACTCCTAACACTTCATCATTCCAGACAGACCAAAACATTCATTCCACAATGTACCGTACATTATCATAAAAATAAAAACCAAAATATAAATAAAACAAGAGAAAACACCCCACTCAAGAGCTTGTAGGGATCCACGTTCGTCGCTGAATATTGTCGCATACATACGGTCAATGACCGACGAAACGAACTTCGGATACCTCGATAAATTATTGTAAACAGTCCAAAGGTCACATGCCCGACATGAGGCCGGCCGAGCATCGCGCCGCATTCCATAGTAGAAAGAGAACGCACCACGCTGTCTCGCCAGTTTCGTAAATAAATGGTTACCTACAATTGACCATTTCTGCATTCACAGGAGCGAGGTAGAATCATATCGCGGGCGTACTCCCGCGCCCATTCTGAAATGTTATAAATACCTACGTACTATCAAATAAAGGATTCATTCACTCTCTCCTTCCGCATTGCGATTTAACGTGTTTTATTTATTTACCAACAATCATAATCATCATATACCTTTAAGGGACATTTCCCTAAAAGCTCATACAAAACCTTTCCACAAGTCATTCCTCTTGCAAGCCCAAGTTCTCAAACCATTGAGGTAGTATTTTCTCGGATGATGATAAAACTTAGAGGGATTTCGAACGGCATGTATTGATAGAGAATCGATGGGGATATTAAACATTGAAGGTATACTCAAACCTCACAGTATTAAAATCTATCAAGATGATTATCCACAACAGTATTTAAAAACAAACTTTAATGTATGGGAGTGAAACGATTACATTATACAATACTTAAAGGAGCCAAACAAATGCTGTGAAAATGATAAGACAACCGATCACCGACAGGTTTCCATTATACGTATTGATAACACAACCGATCACCGACAGGGTTCCATTAGACGTATTTATTACACAACCGATCACCGACAGGTTTCCATTATACGTATTGATAACACAACCGATCACGGATAGGATTCCATTATACGTATTGATAACACAACCAATCACCGAGAGGTTTCCATTTTGATAACACAACCGATCACCGACAGGTTTCCATTATACGTATTGATAACACAACCGATCACGGATAGGATTCCATCATACGTATTGATAACACAACCGATCACCGCCAGGTTTCCATTAGACGTATTGATAACATAACCGATCACCGACAGGTTCCCATTAGACGTATTGATAACACAACCGATCACTGACAGGTTTCCATTATACGTATTGATAACACAACCAATCACCGAGAGGTTTCCATTACACGTATTGATAACACAACCGATCACCGACAGGTTTCCATTATACGTATTGATAACACAACCGATCACCGACAAGGTTCCATTAGACGTATTTATAACACAACCGATCACCGACAGGTTTCCATTATGCGAATTGATAACACAACCGATTACGGATAGGATTCCATTATACGTATTGATAACACAACCGATCACCGAGAGGTTTCCATTACACGTATTGATAACACAACCAATCACCGACAGGTTTCCATTAGACGTATTGATAACACAACCGATCACCGACAGCTTCCCATTAGACGTATTGATAGCACAACCGATCACCGACAGGTTTCCATTATACGTATTGATAACACAACCGATCACGGATAGGATTCCATCATACGTATTGATAACACAACCGATCACCGACAGGTTTCCATTAGACGTATTGATAACAGAACCGATCACCGACAGGTTCCCATTAGACGTATTGATAACACAACCGATCACTGACAGGTTTCCATTATACGTATTGATAACACAACCGATCACTGACAGGTTTCCATTACACGTATTGATAACACAACCGATCACCGACAGGTTTCCATTATACATATTGAAAACCGAGATAAGAAAAAGCAAAGGAAAATTACCTCGTTGTTGTTCCTAAAGAGTTCGATGAAAAGTTTCCAAAACTATTTAATAAACATATTTATTTTCAATGATGATTTAAGTAACTGTTTGAACATATTTTATAAAGAGGCGGTAGTGTTGAATGGCTTAACTGTTGAACGATGTAAATACCAATCAAACGCTAGTATTTTTGACACATTTAATTTAAATAAATACAGGTTTATTGATAGCAACGTAGTATGTACATAATACATTAAAAAACATTTCAAGAACACATTAAAAAGAGAATACATTAAAAAACAGAAGCTATCAAAAGGTCTGGGCTCATCTAATAACACCCCCCTTGCCATGATACACCCCACCAATATAGAGCAAACCCAGCCACGTGGACACCAGATGTTTTTCAGCCCACACCCTTAAACACGTAGAACAAGAAGGTAAAAAAAAAACAAAAAATAAATAGATGACAAAAAAATACATTCAAGAGAGAAGACATTAAAAGGTCCGGGCTCATCCCACAAACATTCCCCCGGCCGAGATACACCCCAACTTATATAATTATCTAATTAGAACCAAATTAGAATATGCATCTACGGTTTGGGCTCCTCACCAGCTCAAATACAAAAACAATATAGAACAAATACAAAAAAAAATCCTAAGATATCTATGGTACAGAACAAAGGGCGATTACCCAAAATATGCTCACCATGCCGAACTTCTCACGGTGTGTAACTATAGAAGCCTCGAAACAAGAAGGCAAGAATCCATTGCGATATTCCTAATAAAGGTTTTCCAAGGTTCCTTTAACTGTCCCGCGATTCTAGAATCACTAAGTTTATATGTACCCAATAAATATATCCGTGCAAGGAATCACCCTCTGTTCTACATACCAACTTACAGGACGAATATCATGGCTAAACACTCAGTCACCCGTGGTATAGAGATATTGAACCAACTGAATGACACGGTTGATATATTCTCGGTACCGTCTAGCAGTATGAGAAGAATCCTGGCTGATATTATTCTTAAGCTAACGCTAGAAGCAAACCCTCTTTGTGTAACAGGAGAAATCCGTGCAAAGTGGATAAAAAAAAAAAAAAAACAATCTAGGGTGAGCCCGACCGCAATTTGATGGTTTAATTACACCGAAGAAATATCTTTCCAACCTACAAGAAATAAGATGGCGATATATTAAGTTAAAACCAGACGGGACATTTTTAATGATCATGTATTAGCAGCTTAGTTATTCAAAGATATTTGACATGTTCTCATGCCATCAATGTAACAAGACCTAACTTGAATAATATTTGATGACATTCTTAACGTGCTCTCCGCGGGGAGCACAAATGCCTGTGATCTGACGACAATCCAAGTTTCAAATCACAAATACTTAAAAAAAATGACACAAAACCGGAATAAAAATTAAACTTAAATTTAAAATAATCTTTATTCTAGCGACATCTCTGAAAACCTTGTCAAATAACATACTAGTTTATGAGATATTGTTGAATAAACAGAGCGCCGAATTTTTTTGGTTTCTCAATATTTCCAGCATTAACGACCTGTCTCGCGGATCGAGTCCTGCGATGAGTCTCTCTTACGTAAATAAACATTACTAAGTCTCTTTTACGTAAATAAACATTACTAGTGCTATATGCATTTGATTGGGTGAGTGTCATGAAGCATTGATTTGATCGTAGCATTCCTTTGTTTATTTTACGTAATGTTAAGTTTATCTCATTTATTTAATGAGTTTCCTTAAGAGTAATGACTATTATTTATTATCAGAAAATTACTTAAGGGTCATGTTTACTTGGTGTTGTAATCAAATATTAGTGGTTCTAAACAAAATATGTGTTTAAACTTAGAAATAAAAAAAAAACGCTGAAATTGTGCCGCGCACAGGATTCGTGGAATCTGATTTTTAACGCGGTGAACAGGTTAAGGACCGTTTTCATTTATTTGAACCACAAATCCGACACCAAACGTGTCGGATTTATGGTTCAAACGAACAAAAACGCTCCTTTAGATTTTTTCTTTTCATTGACTTTTTTTCTTTCAAACATTGCCAAATCTCTGAAAATACGAGTACGTTGAAACTTCGATGCATATTTTTTTATGTGTATAGGTGAGGATAAATTAAAAGTATTATTTATCTTCCTAATGTCATGTCAGGTCCCTCCAACGTTGACTATAACCTGAGAGTAGGCATCTTTGCCCCCGGCAGCCCGTAAAAGATCGCCAACGTTAGTTATACCAGTCCAGTCACGTATAATGCCAGGAGATTTGTCTCCTGCCAACACCTCTTCGACCCTCTATTTTGCCTTGGATGATAAATTATTAAATAAAAACATAATTATACATATATATTTATTTTTTTATTTTCAAACTTGTTATTTTTGTATGAGTTATGAAATACCTGAACCTTGGACTGTCTCAAGTTTGTATTACATGTACGGTAGGTAGAATAATAGCCTTATGATATTTTTGTTTATGATTTATGTAAGTGTTTAAACTTTTCGTAACAAGTTGATTTTATATTTAAGTGATCTTAAAAATCTTATTTAAGCTTTATTAATATTGTAACAATTTTTTATGGTTAATGAAAATACGTACATTGAAATATGATTTAAAAAAAAAACATCGAAATGTTTTTGGTTACAAAACGGAACAAAAAAAAAACCTTTAATAATTGAGACCTGTTTTACTGTTCATATGTTTGTTTAAATTTTGCAGGTGTAACATACGAGTATGTTTCTTGTCTCATAACAGGCAAACCCCTAGTCAGGCAACTGATATACATTCTGACATACCATTTATATAATGTAAAATGGAGTTTAGTACAAATATCAGTTTTTTTTTTCAGGAAAATAGACAGCCCTACATTTGACCTGATGACACGTGCACTTTACAAATGGATACGCTCCGTGAACACACAGTTTGGAAGATAGCCTATTCTGCGATCCCTGGGACCGTAATTCTGTTACAGAGTAGCGCTTTCCAATTTACTGGCATTATCTTTCGCCGTAGAGGTAAATTTATAACAATGCACTACTGCGAAATATATAAGTCCATTTAATACTTTTCTCAGCTTTTGGTTTTATTATTAATTTATTTATTAATCAACAAAATAACATCCCTAAAATGTCCTTAACATTCATTTACATATATCGTATATTATAAATATAATATAAATTTAGATTTATCGATAGCAACATAGTATGTACATATCATATATATGTCAGAATAATGTCGAAGAAAATTTATTTAAGAGAGAAGCTTTCAAAAGGTCTGTGCTCATCTCATAGCATCCCCTCAGTCAAAATACACCCCCGACAATAGAGGACAAATCCGGCCGCCAAGGTATTAGATTTTTTCGGCCCACACCTTTTATTATATTGTAACAATATCTTCCTTAAGTATTAACAAATTACGATACATATATTTTTCAAAATCATCATTATATGGTTGTGTAGCTCCTGACTGAGCTATGTGACTACCATACCTTCGAGGTCTTCTTTCCATCAAACCAAATAGACCAGATTTTGAAAGAAGGTAACGTGACAAGTATGAATAGTAGAAGATTGTAAATGACGAGATTTAAGAACGTAGAGAAGGTGAAAGTTGTATGTATGGATATCAAAGTTAGGAGATCTGTTCTCTCTGCTTATCTCGCAAAAGAACGCAGCTTGGTGATATATATGTACAGTACCCGGCGGTAAGTAATAAACATCGGGCTTAATAAAGAAACTGTCAGCCATAATCGGTTTTCTTCGGCTTTGTAGAGCGTCATCTCTGTCCCTAGAACGCTTGACAATGACTGACAAATCGCGACAGAACACGTATATGAATGAAAGAGACGACGTTCTACAAAGCCGAAGTTAGCCAATAGTCTCTTTCTTAAGCCCGATGCCTATTACTTACCGCCGGGTACTGTATTAATGTATTTGCCCTATAGGATAGGTAGAATGAAGAAGAGTTCTCCGGTATGGTTTGGCCATGTAAAAAGAAATGAATGAAAAAAGACTAACAGATCCAATTTGCAGTGAAAATATGAATGGCAGATGAGGTATAAGATCAAAGAAAGCAAGTTTTTCTTCTCCCTGGCTCCATCCCAACTCATTGTCTGCGAAGACTGTTGGGGTCAGCTCTCCTCGTCCTCAGGTTGTATGCTCTTCTGTCCCGGACTACGTCCCCCAGGCCGTGCCTCTGCATTAGGTTATCTTTTTGCACCACCCATGAATTCTTTGGCCTTCCTCTGGTTATTATCCGAGGAAGATCCATGGAGATTGCCTGGTTTACAACGTGATCGGGTGCTCTGCGTCCAACGTGCCCATACCATCTCAATCACCCCTCCTGCATCTTACTGTTGATGTCTGCAACACCTAGGTTTCCACGAATGCTTGAGCTTTTTATTTTGTCTCTTAGGGACACACCAGCTGACCATCTTAGTATGCGCATTTCAGCAGTTTCTAGTAGCCTAGAGTAAGAGTTATACATCGTCCAGCATTCGAAGCCATAGAAGAGTGCGGGTCTGATAATCGTTTGGTATACTTTTCCTTTTAACTTTATTGGCATTTTCGGATCACATAGAACTCCCGTCATTGATCTAATATTCATCCATCCCACACTAATTATATGTGTTACATCTGCTGCACATCCTCCATTGATATGGATGAGTGACCCAAGATACTTTAAGGAGTCAAAATTTGGTAATGTTTCAAGTTGGATTAAGTAAATTATATTTTGAAATAACGAAATGTAAAAAATAAGAGAAATCGTAGAAGATATACGAGAAGATGTAAATATGTGTGTCATGATTGGAAAATCTGACTTTCTATCCTCTTTGCCTACCCTAGCAGGTAGATGACGTAATGGTATGTGCATATGTATGAACTGATGATAGTTTTTGGTAAAATAAGTATCACTTTCGTCTCTCTAATAAAATAAAAAAAATAAAAAATAAACTTAATAAAAATAATAGTTCATACTTTTCTGTGAAGATGATTGATTAAACCCACAAAAGTTTTCAAGAAGCGGAACTCTTAATGTATTTATCGCTTCGTGAAAAACATATGTGTAGGTATCCTTAAATTCATTCAGTAAAGTCGTCCCGTGTGTGTGGCAGAGGGATCTTGATTGCTTTATTCGAGAATAGGGAGGCTAAAATAACCTTAACTGCCGATGGTCTACGTTTGTTCAAGTTAAAGAGCGTGGCCAGGAGACATTATTATACTCGACCTCAGTAATCATAATATTGTGTACTGAAGCTAACAACTAACTCACGTTCAGCATCGTACGTATTGAAAATATTACCGCATGTGGACAGGCAACGCAGAACTTTTTTTAATCAGGTTCGTACCCCTCTTGACTGTTATTTTTAATACCACCGGGAATTAAACACCAAAGTAGAAAACCACCCTTACCAACTAAGTGAGGGCAATGGCCGCGCCATAACTCACTGGACTGCAGTCGTCAGATCGAATCCCACGCTATGCTACTCCTCTCGAACGACACAGGCATTTTTTCCGCCAAATATTCGGGGATATAAAAATACCCATATACTCGTATATTCGTTCAAAAAGAATGACAAAAAATAAATGAATGATAAACGTGCCGATGCGCTCCAATCGTCTCACTTCGTTGTACCATCGAATTCAGTATGGTGACGTAGGCGTAGATTATTTCCCAAAAATCTCTCCGCTTTTGGCCGAAATTGTCCCATGCCACCCTCATCCCTCAGCCCCCAGCCATTGAAGCGTGTATATCGGTACCAGTTCGAACAGCGTTTATTATTGTTTGCACTCCCCTGAAGATGAGGTGAAAGCCTTGAAACCGGTAGGGTTATACCGTCACAAAAAAGTGGAATAAACTGTGTTTGATAAAAGTAAATTACAATGTTTTTAAACTTCCACAACGTTAATGCCTTAACTATAAAGAACATTTATTTTTTTAAATTTTTATATCATTTCTGTATTGTGATATTGAAGTTTACTTGACACCTGTTTTTTTATATATACTCGTATGTTTTGTGTAATTCGTATCGAATTTTCTTTTTTTAAATAAATTATACGATTCCATACAAAAAGCTTGAATTCGACCCAAAAATATTAAGGTAAAATGTAGATTTGTTGTTTCAACTTCACTCGAATATTTATTAATATTATATATGTAAATGCTCACAACAATCACAACTAACAACATATTACACGATTGCGTGAGGCTGGTCCCTGCCCTGCCGTGAGGGAATAGCTCGCTAATCGATCATTTCTTTCTGTTCTATCCAGGCGGGCAGAGCTTGAGACTCGAGACACAAAGGAAATATCTCGGTATCACGAATTTGAGGAAATGCCGCTTAGGTATGTTAGACTTGACTATCAAACTATCCTTGGTGTATGAGGAAATTTAATTTTTTTGTTTGTGTGGGTGCGAAACGTGGTCGTAGAACAGAACTGAAAAAAAATTAATAAATGCTGTATGAATACGTAGGGTGACCATGTGTGACAGAAAACGAAACGTTTGGAATTGAATGTGAATTTAAGGTTAACCTTTCCTTCCCTGTGTTGGGTATCTTCTACACGTTGCTTCTAATAACCATCAATATCTCTATAAATATTATAAATACAAGGTTAAGATTTTAGGTATTCCTCCATAATATATTTACGCATTGATTTAAAAAATAATATTAATAATAATCAGAATTTCTCGACTACATCGTAAGTATTTTCTGAATATCGGAAACAAATTCGCATTTAAACGCTGTGAGTGCCTCGATCTTGGGCCTTGACGATAGGTGAAAAGTATGCGGGAAGCGCGACACTATATTCGCATCGCACTTTTGCATACGTCACTGAATAGCGAGGAGCTCAATTGTCTCAACCTCGCAAGTGTAAGCCACGTCCGAGTTAGCCACTAACCCTGCCGCGCCGCAGTAGCTGTTGAGCTGGCAACGAGACGAGATCTACGCCGGTGCGTTGCCAGGTGGTTTTTTAATGTTTTCAGCAAATAAATCTCAATTATTATAATTTTTAACTTCAATTATAATTAATAAAAATAAAATGTTCTACATATGATTTTTTTCCTCACTAAGTAACCTGAATTGTAATATAAAATGGATGCTTGCTGAAGTGCAGCAGGTTACATGCTTAAACCAATACAAACACATGCACACGAAGGTGTTTTCCATCCGCATGATGATTGACAATCATATTCGGTCACGAGGGATCGCCTATTGCAATCATGAAGCCTAAATGGAATTCCATAATTTATATTTCTGGGGTAGTGGTAAACTGGCAATTTAAATATATCAAGGAAATTATTCGAATCCAGCCCTCTTACATGTCAAATATTTATGCGTTGCCTAATTTCTAACATTTGTTTTGCATGAGATAGCTATTTTTTACATCAAAAATAAACTTAAATTAAAAAGTAATTTCTAATTAATTGACTATCCACAAAACCTCTAAGTAGAATAAAAAATGGTGACGATATTTATTTATTATATTTTGTTGCCAAAATACGACATATTTTTTTAACACATTTTTCATATTTTTCTAGTTGCTGTTGACAATTGAAAATAAACACAACTGAAACATTGAAAATAATTAACCGTACATCTTGAACCCTTTTTGTATGTTTATCTACACGTACTTAGTTAAAAAACATAAGAAGAAAACTATTTCTATCTATATTATTTATAGTCAAGGCATTTACATTGTGGAGGTTTAAATACATTGTAATTTGTTTTTATCAAACACTGTTTATTCCCCTTTTGTAACGGTATAACCCTACCGGTTACAAGGCTTTCACTTCAACATCAAGGAGCACAAACAAGACTACTTTACTTATATCTATCGTTTAATACCCGATAACTTAAACCTATCCTTTACACATAAAACATACAAAAAATTAAACGTCCGAATACTCGGAGCCTCTTTGAAACTTTTTAAACTAACATTTCGTTAAAATTGAAACCTTTGTAGTATAAATGATTTCAACTTTTTTTTCTTTTGGTTTTTGGAAGCCAAAAATCACCACTTATTTGCATGGCGTAATTATGGACCTCATTGTACATCACACCTTTTTAGGTGTGATGTACAATGTACAGTACATCACATATTTGTTTTAAATTTATTTATTTATTATTACACATGACAATAAATATACATTATCTGCGAAAAAACAACAGGTTATTTAATTAAGACATACATTATTTTAATGGATCTGGTCGTATCCCCAGTAAACTAGGCTTTTGCCTGTATCTCACTGAGGATATTTAGCATGAAAAAATAAATCGATACTTCTTTCCGATTTTTGATTACACAAAAACAAAACCCAGTTGCACGTTCTCATCGACCTGACAAACAGTGACACTCAATTACAACTGGAAACATCACGCGGAATCAAATTTTTCACACATCATCACTCCAGAAAGACCAAACTTGTCATCCCATAATATACCGCACACAATCATAAGAATAAAAACAAAAAGAAAAGTAAAACCAAAAATTAACCCAAAATTAAACAAAAATAAAACCAAAAATGTTCATCCCATAATATACCACACACAATCATAAGAATAAAAATTAACACAAAAATATACAGAAATACAAATACAAAACAGCAAAAATCAAAACAACAAGAAGAAACCCACACTCAAGAGCCTACACAAATCTTTTCCACACGTCATATATAACATAAAAATATGGACTAAGACATTTTATATTATATTTTTCTACCGTGCACGTATAATATCCTTAATTCTAGAGTATTAACTGAATTATAAAATAGTAATTGGGAACCAATGTGAACTTAAGGCTGATGTTTTAAGTACGACATAAAAAGCGCTCTGAGATGATTTGGGCAAGAACAAAAAAATATCAAGAAAGACTTACAAAACAAAAGAATAAAGAACAAATATGAGTGCAAGGTGTTGTAGAGGAATATCAAGTAAAGTTAGATCAAGGAAATTATATTTTGAAAGAAGAAGAATTATATAATAGAAAGTCTAAGAAATTGTAGGAGTTGTATGAATATGGAAGAGGCGAAGGATGTTTGCTGAGAAAAAAATGTCGGATCTGTCTTTTCTACCTACTCCGATAGGTGGTAAAAAAGACAGAGCGACTAGAAAAGACAGATGGTCGTTATGGCATGTATTTAATATTCTTTATACCCTTTTAGTACATAATATTTTAGTAAAATAATTATTCATTTACTTAAAAAAAATATAACCAATGAGTAAATTCCCTTGTTCTTTCTGAACTGAAACTTGAAGCTTGAAACACAATTATGATGTCAGATTTCACGTAAGTTTAACATAAACAAAGATTTTGCGAATGTTGTCACTCAAGATATTCACGATTAGATTATTCTATATAAAGGCTGTTAAGACGGACACAGGCTTAATACAGAATATAAGTCCTTCCACCCTTCGGCCCTTCCATCCTTACGAAGTGCTGCAGACCCTTCTCACCAGCTCGGCTCCCAGGACGGTATAGCTCGGGACACCCATATCAACTTACCCTCGAACGAGTATCTCACTTACACATCCAATAGTATAACCCGCGTACGTATTAACAGTCCAGTTACTTTGAGTATGATATGGAACGTGACCAAGTTAACAAGGGTCAGAACTTTTTAGTACCGCTTACTTTTAATGACTACATTTATAAATTTATTTATTCCAGGTGTCTTAGCGGGATATCAAGAATACAATTATTCGACAGATACAGGTGTCAAGAAATATTATAATTCGACAAATATGGGTGTCAAGAAATACTATTATTTGACTTATTAGATGTTGTATTGAATTTCAATACTTTGTAATTGTATCGGATGTATGCCTTACATATATTACTCATTGTAAAATCATTTATTTAATATTGTTTTATAGAAATATAACGTCCCTTTGTCTGGTCCTTGCATTATCACTACACATGATTGGACGACCCCTGTGCGTAATAAACGCGAGACAAGTGTTGAGCCAGAACAGAGTGACGACATAAGCAGTCGGATCGAGGTGCCTGCGATGTGCAAAGGGCTAAACACAAGTGACACAAAATAAGTAAATATATTCTCGTCTAAAATGTCTACTGTGTTTTTATTTCTACAAAGTTCTATCGGTCAACAAGAAATATTTTCATCCAGCTCTTCACCGAGACTCATTTAAGTCACTCCGGAATCTCCGAGGATCGAGCGGCAACCATCCACCTATTCTACAGTCTTTGTATTACTGCTGTACAGTAATCGTTTAATATACCTCAGTTTTTAGAAAAAAATATAAAACATAAAAATTGATTTTTTTTTGCAAATTGTAGCAGATACACCATTTTTTGCAGTTTGTAGGGTTAAACAATTAATATTTTTTATACATAAACCTCTCATGCGCTCTTTTTGCGGAAAATCTACGTATTCTTTTTAATAAGACACTTATCTTCCAGCCCGGTGGTGGCGGGTTCGATTCCTGTTACTTCTCAATAAAACATATCATTTACTTGATCCTTCCTTTTTTTGAAATATCATTCACTCGATCCAACCATACTGAAACATGTTTTCCACTCACATTTGCACTGTATATTTATTTTGTTCATTTATTAGTTTCATGTGACCAAACCATCTCAAAGTACGCTTCTTCATCTTATTCAACACATCCTTAAGTTCACATTCATCCTTTATCACTTGATTCCATAATTTGCTATACATTGTAACCCCTTGTTATATTCACGTACTTCTACAGCGTTTATTTGGATTTTTTCAGTATTTTTCCACGTCTATGTTTCACTCCCATAATTTAAACTAAAGGGGTGAAATGATGATATCTCCCTTTATATGAAAGATAATGTTTGGGTGATTGTCTTTTGTGGGATTAATGGGCGTATGCTCACGTACATGTTCATGTATTTCGTGGAGATGGATTGCCATTTTAATGTTTTTTTTGCGACCATGTAACTTGCTTTTGTTTGGTTGGCTGGAAGATATTGCCACTTGGCAACGGCCGCAGCTACCTTCTATATATCGTTGTTTTAAACTTATTTTATTTTCAAAATAATTCTAATGTGTCCATGATACTTGGTTCCCTAACCTTATATATCATAATAACAGCAGCTACTTTCTTCATATCGTTACATTAAAATTAGTTTATTTGGACAAAAAATCTAATCTGCTAATAAAACTTGATTCGATTTCTGAGTTTAAACGCATAGAAGAAAGTTTTTTTTATAAACGGCATTGTATAAACTGTATTTTTATTATATTTCTGAAGTAGCTTATCACGAAATGACGTTTTCAGAATTTTGATTCCAGAGATGTTAGTAAAATGAAGGTCCTAAAGATTCCAGCTTGAACAAATTAAAACGTGTATAGGCAAATACTACGCTTGCAACGCCCACCACACGGTAAGGCGATGCTAGAGTTAACATTTAATACCTATACCCTGACTAGTATGTTTGTTTGATTAATTGTG
Organism: Odontocerum albicorne; assembly: GCA_949825065.1. Lineage (NCBI taxonomy): Eukaryota > Metazoa > Arthropoda > Insecta > Trichoptera > Odontoceridae > Odontocerum > Odontocerum albicorne. The sequence continues at coordinate 1,305,853 of OX463859.1, forward strand.
CTGCGTTTTCCTCTTTTTTTTTAAAAAAAACTCGATAACCTCGCAGAATTAAGTTTTTAGTATCTTAGAACAGTGCTCTGCAACCTTTTCTCACCTACGACACACCAAAATTCTTCCTAGAATTCCGCGGCACACCAAAAGCTAAAATATATAGGTATTAAATTAGGCATGAGTCTTCAGCGACGCGCATAAGGGTCATTTTTCTTTGTATATGACTAATTTGGTGCGGCCATGGTGTGTACAAAGCACACTACGCAGTTTTCAACAGTTGGCACCAGTTATTGTGTATTAAATACATAATGAAAAATTGTAAAATGTCAAATACTCGTACATTGAATTTGACCGCGGCACACCTGTATCCGGCTCACGGCACACCAGTGTGCCACGGCACACCGGTTGCGGAGCACTGTCTTAGAATATAACAACACAACACGTCTCATATGCTCTTGTTAACAAACTACTGTGAGTTGAGGTATCTTCATTTTAACTTTTACATCGCCAGACCATGCGATGGACGTGGCCGTCTTGGTATGTATCTGTCCATATACGATCTAACTTGTTCAAGCTGAAAACTTTTATGTTCGGCATATATTTTGATTGATTATAAATTCCAAAAGACAACATTAAAAATGTATTGTCGAACGCCGATCGATTGGCAAACTTGACTTGTTGTGGAATGAGGTCAGAATGGTTTACAAATTAATTTCTATTGTCATCAAGAGAATGGCGTATGACTATTTATCTACGTTCTGAGTCTATGTTGATTTTTCTTTGCTTAAGTCAGATGCTGATATCCATAACTTTGGGCCATTGAATCGAACATAGCCCACAAATTAAGATTATCTGACGCCGTGTTCTTTATAGCTTTACTCGTTCATTGAAATAGTTTGCTTGTAAATACGCATTAGAGGTTTCCAAAATCAAATAGATACCTGTTTTATCAAAGATTTCGGCTCTTAAGGAGATATTCTACTCTAGAGGCGTTAATTTCGGGCGTTTTTTTTTCAGAATAAATAAAAAAACACTAAAAGTATTTTTCGTATACATATTTTACAGTTTGTTAATTGTTGATTTGAGAATGTACAAAAAAATCAAGACGTTATCAGCTGTTATATCTTGTCGAAAAAAAAAAGGGGTTGAGCTGGTCGACGACTTTATTGGAACCCTTTCGTAAATTCAAAACAAAAATTACACACAGTTTCTTAATAAAAAAACTATGTCGTTATAGTTGGTACCAAATAAAATTGTAAAATGGCGACAGTATGAAAAAAAAAATTTTTTTTTATTTTTTGAAAAAATTGTAAAAAAAGTAGTTTAGAATTTTTCAAAGTAGGAACGATAGACAAATCTCTATTTAAGTTTCATACCAAATTTGAAGGCAATCAATTAGATAAAACTTGAGATTTTAGGTTGACCAGGTCGAAAAAAGTAGTTTCGAGAAAAACGCGTTTAAAGTTTTGAGATTATTGTCTGAGTCATTTTGATGCGGCGTAATTGCTGCCTCATTTATAGCTATACCTTCGTAAATATTGAGAATTTAAAAAATTTCCTTTTTAAAACATGTTTTTAAAGGTCTAAATTTTAAGAATATGTAAAAAAAAAACGATTCTTTCAAATTTCTAGAGTAGAATACACCCTTAATTGATAGAGCTCTATATTAGAATATTAAACAATGGAAATTTTGTTGTTCAACTAATGAAATTAACTCCACTATACTCGTATGTGTTTGTTTCATAAAGTGGAGTTAATTTCATTAGTTTAAATTTCATTTAAAAAAAAACATTCAAATGTAAGTTTCTAGGGTTAAAGATTTGCCTTTGAAACACAATTTATTATATTTTAAAAGTTTTCTACATGCGTATTTAAATTTCGAGATTAAATTGCAAAATGATCGTTCTGATACAAATTCACCGCTTAAATTTTGCTGAGTAATAGAAAACCATATAACGAGGGTGCAAACAAGAGGAGGACCACCATATCTCAATAAATCTATGCTTCATCAACTCCACTAGGTCAGTCTTCCATTGTTCTCTACGGACACGCACAGTGGCCCCATCAGATGGGCGCGTATCAGCATTAAGGATCAAATATTTTTATATTTCTAAAGAACTCGTTATCACCATCAGCATCGCATATACGTCATCAAAAAAATGGAGATTTCATCAAATACTTCTATCTGGGACGATCTTCAGTCTGACACTTCAAGTTAGCCCGAGTTTGCGAATCGCTCTATCATTACACAGGTGTTGATATAGAAAGTCAAGGCTATTGTGGTTGATAAGAGAGTACAGTTGTTAACCAGATTCCAGGCTATTATACACACATACTACGAGTATCGCGCGATTTCCTTGTTGAGGTAGAAAGAGAGGATGTAGTAACACACCTTACTCGGACAGATGCTGGTGGCGGCTAGTGGCAAGCTTTGCTCAATGGAGTTTTCAAGACCGATAAGTTGGCTGAGGTGAGTTGAGATCGAGCCTGACAATGTCACAGCTCTGACCTGAAAGAAAAGAGGGAAAGTTATTTCATTGAAACATGATTATTTTGTAAAAATGAGGTCTGAAACCAAAGTTTTCACCTATAACATCATCATCATCATCAATGGCGCTACAGCCCATTGTGGGCCCCGGCCTCCTTCAGCAGTCGCTGCCATTCCCCCCTATCCTGGGATGCACTCCTCCAGCCCCTGATGCCAATCACGTTTGCATCATTCTGCACCCCATCCATCCACCTAAGCCTCGGTCTACCCACGCTACGTCTTCCTTGGGGCTTGGAGAAGAGTACTTTGTTAGGCATTTCCTCTTCTCCCATTCTTGCTACATGCCCCGCCCAACGTAGCCTCCCAATTTTGATGTATTTTATGATGTTGGGCTCTTTGTATATGTTGTATAACTCCTCATTATATCTCACCCTCCAAGATCCATTTTCCTGTATGGGTCCGAATATTTTTCTGAGTATTTTTCTTTCAAATATTAGAAGGGAAGATTCGTTCTTCTTACTCAATACCCAGCATTCAGACCCATATGTGAGGACAGGTCGTAGCAGTGTCTTGTAAATGGTAAGTTTTGTCCTTCTGGACAACAACCGAGATATAAGGTGTTTTCTCAGACCAAAGAAGCATCTATTATTTGCCATGAATATTCGACGTTTAATCTCGATAGATGCATCATTAACACTTGTCACTATGGATCCCAGGTAGGTGAAGGTGAAAGTTTCACCTATAGCGCTCTGTTATAATCAATATCCAAGAGTTCTGGGCTCGATTTCCTATGGTCTCAGGTTTAATAAAAAGGATTTCGGTTTGATTTTCCCATAAGACTTATTTAACGCCTTTCTGGTTGGCTGGAAGAGATTACCAAATGGCAATAAACTTAGCAAATTGTACTGTATACAACTAAAGTGTTATTAAATACAATGCACCTGAGTTCTTACTCAAGACCGATTCCAGTCAATAACGTTTTTTTTTTAATGGGGTTCAGTCCACTTTGCAGGCGTTTTCAAATTTCAAAGAAACCAAACGATAACTATTTAAAAAGGTCTTTCAGAATGTTGTGCAGCGTGGCTAGGCTTATGATGCTGACCTTTTGAAAACGTCGCAGCTCTCATCTTCGGAACAAATTCATAATTAACTAATGCCTTATTTGTAGTCAACTACAAACAAGCACTGAAGAAGAAAACTGCAAAGTAGTCGAAATGTCGGCATCATATGTCAAACCACGCTGTAAAGATTCAAAGTATATTTGATAAACAGTAAACGTTTATTTTCTTTAATTTTTCAAACGGTCTCATCCAGTTTTTTCTTCATTCCACATTTTTTTCACCCTTAATATTTTTCAAAGATATATAGTCGTTTTGTCAGTATTTCTCAGCTTATTGAAATAATAGTAAAATAATGTATAAAACGTTCCGGCTTTAACTTTATGGAACTCCATATAAAACTGTTAAACAATAATTTAATTTGTTATTCTAAAAATTATATTAATCCTCGCTACACGTGTTTCTACCTCTTATCCCGAAAGTCTCATTCCACCTGAGAGAGGACGAAACACATGTAGCGGAGATAAATAATAAGACAAAAAGTTAAATAAATTATTAAAATAATTTATAGATAATTTGTACTTTCACTTTGTAGAATTCAATAATAAATTATTTAACAACAGTTTACTTTGCTTTTCATTAATCCGCGCTATACGTCTTCCTATTTCCTATCTCGAGGTCATGAAGAGAGCCTCAGCATAGAAGGTAGCGAAACGTTTAGCAAAAGTTAATGCGATAAGTTGAATAACAAAGTAAACTATTAATTTATATTATAGGATTGTTGTGCCATTAGATGGTTATACTAAATACTATGTTTTTTCCCTGTCGAAGTAGGCAGAGAAAACACAGCGCCAAGCTTTAGTATCTAGATATTCATCTTTAGTCTCTTCAACATCCATACACTGCTTTCCAGTTCACCACTCCTCTTTTTTTACGTCGTCCTTTACTGTCTTTGCAGTGAGACTCTGGAATAAGTTACGAACCAATATAAGACTCGCTCCGTCCCTGGCATGCTTTAACAAGCGACTGAAAAATACTTTCCTTTATTAATGATTTCTCACTTTATATGAAAAATAACGTTCTGGTGATTGTTCGTCTTTTTGGGGTTCGTGGGCATATGCTCACGTATGTGTTTATGGATTTCGTGGGGATGGATAGTCATTTACTTTTGTCTGGTTGGTTGGAAGAGACTGCCGTCTGGCAATAAGCCCGCCAGATTGTATTTGCAAGAAAAGTGTTAAATATTGATACAAATAAATGCATCTTATACTTCCACGATTTCTCTGAGTTTCAACGTTGCCTTCTTTTAGAATATCATTCACTTGATTCTACCACACTTGAAAGGAAAAAAATATAGGGATATGAAATGCATTGACTACCAAATTTATCCTACAAGCAATACCAATCTACTCTACGGTTTTGCTTCTACGATTTTTGGGGCACATAGAAGAGAGACAAAGGGGGGAACCGCGCTATCCTACCGCAATACACTGGCCGGAGGCGGCGGGCGGTGGCGGGGGACGGATCGAGCGCGCTCGTAGCCCAGTACTGTCTGCCAGTAATGCGAGCGACAGTGTCGAAGCGGCCGCCGCTATAGGCTGAGCCAGATTTTCGCGCAAAATCGTTTTTCGCGCGCGACTACGACAATTTTTCCGACGTGAAAATTTTCAAACGTGAAACGCGCGCGCTGAGTCTCTCCTATATATTTCATCAGTCATTTTCTTATTTTTGTTGTTTTACAATTTAATCAAATAAAACAAAAGGTATTTGTTTTGTAATACTTTAAAAATTAAATATCGAACAAAAAAAAATAAAATTGTGTTTTTTTTCCGGCTTGATTTTTGTTCTGGATAAGAAGACAAGAATTTGTGTTTTTTTTTTCTGACATGGATAATCGAGTGTGTTTTTGTGTTTTATTGTTTTTCAAAGTGTGTTGTGTTTTAGAAGTTTAAGTTATAAACAGTATTTAAATGCAACTGAATATTCAAAGTAAGTCATTTTCATACACAGCAGTGTGAATTAATATTTGAGGACCAGTGTATTGAGCAACATTTGGGATATCGTTTTTAACAATTGGTAAGTTATGTTTTTAAGAAATTTATTTTTAAGAATTTATTTCAAATAATCCCAATAAAGTTTTAATTTTTTTAACAAATGTATTTTTCTCCATTTGAAATTTTTGTAAATTACTTAACTGTGGTTGAATAAGCGCTAGATTTAAAATATTTATGTCAGTTATCATTTAAATAAAATGAACGTAAAAATTATGTAACACATATTTAATCTGTTTTGATATAAATGTGTAAAATACGATTTGGTTTTGTGTGGGCTTGTATGTATTATTAAAGACGATATTTAAGTTTAAAATAAACATTTTACTTGGTTGATAATTTTACACCAGTAGAATGGAGAAATTAATGAGTGGAAAGGCAGTCATAACAGAAAACCGCATGAAAATTTTAGGCAATAATTCAGGTTTTCAGAATCAGTGCTTAAAATTAAAATAGAAGTATTTAGACAAGTATTACAGCAGATTCAGTAAGCTTAGAAAAAGGTATTCCAAATAGAAGAACTACCGACTGAATCAAGTTCTGAAAGTGGGAACGGTGAAAAATCTTTATTATAGGAGATTATGCGTGACGAGTGTATGAAGTAGAAATCTATTATTTCTGTCTTCCCTTATATGGATATAACATAATGGTGAAGACGATGATGATGAATACATAAATATGTACTACATAAAGCGTACACTGCAAAATTGATTTTTTTTTTTTTTTTTTTTTCAGAAATCGCAATTTGACTTGTTAGTTATCTTACGTTTTGAGAGCTACGGCATTTTTAATTTCAAGATAATACCATAAATTAACACTTTGATTGTTATATACGTTATATCGACGTTTTAATAAAATACTATAACACCTCTGAAACGTCGACATGATTTCAGGCTACAGTGAAAATTATTCCTGAAAAATATGCTGCGCTTAAATGAGTCTTTTGTTTTCATTGTACAAATCATGACATTAAATTTATTTCTACTTAATTAATACGAAACTAGTCAATGCCTACTTAAAATGTTTAGAAAAAGGATAGATAAAAAAAATGTAATTCATAAACGGTTAAGGATTTAGGAATTTGTAAGTACATTTCAACATCACTTTTTTTTTTCTAAACCACATGTGTAAACTAAGGATGGGGAATTTCATAGGGTAACTGTTTCTAGGTTCCATAGAGTGCCGGACTATCCTGCAATCATCCTATAAGGATAGGACCCTTTAAAGGCCACTGTTTTTGGTGAGTGATCATCCAAGGGGTAAAGTATTGTCAACTTCCCCAACAGGTTTTCAGACTGTTATGATGTCTCATAACAATAATGACCATAACTCACTGTCCGTATAATGGAAAGGAGTAAGAAAGACTACCTCCGTGGTCTACTTGATATGACGAGTGTATTCCAATTTAAAGCTTACGGGTTTGATTTGATTTGGTCCTGTTGGTACCTAAATTTATTATAAAAGTTTCTTATCTGGATCTCACTTGAAACCTCTTAAAAATATTTCTGTTTCGTTGGAAGAGAAAATTGACCGGGTCGTACTGTATACAACAAAATGCCAATAATTATACATTTCATCTACATTACATCTTGAAATATATTTTTTACAGCACTTAAGTTCTATACAGTATAATAAAAAGATTCATTGCCATCTATAATAGTTGTTTATTCCGATAGTCCAGAAAGTTGTTAAGCGGGAATCGAATTCAAAGCCCCCGTGTCGGAAAACAGGTATCTTATGACCAACGCCTTGTAGGCCTTTATCGTATATATCTTCCTCGCTAATCAAATATTTGAAACATTTCGTTTATTTTAAAGTATGTATTTTCTTTTTCAGTCTGAATTTATGCTTTTCTTGGCAAAGACCTTCTTTCGAGATTTCCACTGATCGCTTTTCTGGTTTTCATATTCGCCATATCTCTCGTGTCATCTATCGATATTTTTTAAGGCTTTCTCCGAAAATATATCTCTCATTCTTGGTGAATAGAACGTAAGGTTTCTTTTTTGGCAAATATTATCATTCTGTCGTGCAAAATACCCAGCTGAAAATTATTTAAGTTCTGCCTTGATTATGGACAAATCGTAGGAAAAAAATCAATTCAGATGTAATTTTAAATGATTTTAATTTTTATTATATGATACGAGTGCATTTTTATGTTTGAATTAATGGATTTACAACTTAAGCACAATAACGATAAAAGTTAAATTAATATTGTAGACATATAAACAAAAACTAAAAAAATTAATTAACATACGTACAAACCATCACGATATTTCCTTGTCGGGTATGCAGAGAAGAAAGAACACCAGAATTTTCTGTCACATGACACAAATTCTTAGCCTCTTTTACATATATACTATTTTTACGATATATCTGACTTTCAATATTACCTTCATTCGGAAATAAATCACTTGTTCCAACCATACTTTCCTTGAACTTCCTCTCACACGCCTTTCATTCCAATTTTCCCTATGTATCAGCTTTATTAGTATTTCTGAATTCATTCGTTTCAAATACGTTTAATATGCATTTGAAACGAATGAATAAAAACAGCTTGGATCTAGGGAATTATATTTTGGAAACAGTAAATGTAAGAATTCAAAGCAATCATAGAATCGCTATGAGAAGGAGTATGGATAAAGATCGTCGAGAAAAGAAAGCCTGGCGCTGTGTCCTATTTGCCTTCCCTGGCAGGAAAATTTCATGATAGTATATATGTATGTACAGTACCCGGTGGTAAGTAATACACATCGGGCTTAAGAAAGAGACTATCGGCCATAATCGGCTAGCTTCGGATTTATAGAGTGCCGTCTCTGTTGCACGATGCACTAACAGTCCGGTACGAATGTGTATGAATGGCACGTGTACGAATGACAGAGACGACGCTCTACAAAGACAAAGTTAGCCGATTATGGCTCGACAATCTCTTTCTTAAGCCCGATGTGTTTTAGTTACCGCCGGGTACTGTATGTATACTTAGATGATACTCGTATTAGATGCTGTAAATTATTATACCGCTATTTATGATAATATTTATTGTTTCGCTACCGTAACTTAAAGTTTCAGTATATCTTGCGATGGCCACAAATTCTCTCCGATTTCTTCAGCGTCTAGTACTCCTATCCGATGTGTTCTCATCAGCTAATTCAAAGTGGTGGTCCACGGTTTGGATCTTCTCACAGTCACATAAAGGTGACCCTGCCAAGCTCTACTTGTGCATAACATATTCAGTGCTGATACATTTCCATTTTTCATGGTCAGTAGCATTTCTATTACACTCATGGAGTTAGTTGCTGGTTACATTCATTACCTACTTTGTCTATTGTGTTGGTGATTGGGACCTTTATATTTCTCCTTGAATCACCAGTTTGTCCATTGTATCTTCTCGGTGTGATAAAATGACCACATGAGGACTCGCCAGTGAACTTTTTTGTATAACAAACGGTAATTGTTGAATTTGTGTTTGATGCTGTTTCTAAAACTGTTTAGTTACATTCTCAGTGTCATATCCCTAAGGTTTCTTTTTTCTTGAATTGATTTTCTCTCAATGTCATTGTTTCGGTGCTACATAAAAAAAATGGGAAATCGTGTTCTTATCAGTTTTATGTTTGATTTATTTGGTAATGTTCCTGTCTCTCCATTTTGTTTTCAGCTTATCCTTAATTGATCTAGTGAGACATTTTGTATGAGGTGTTAAAATCCCTTTGCATGTTCAATGGTTATAATAAAATGACAAAGTACTCGCATAAAGCGCCATTTAGACAGCAAATTTTTTTTCAAGTGTGATTTTAATCGATACTTGGACCCATTATTATTTACAGATTAAAAACACTACAAATTAAACATACATAAGTTGACTGTAAATTTATAAAGATAGTGGCTGTAGCCATTAGGTAAGGTACTTCCTCATATCTGCATATGTTCAGAATAAACATGTTTGTTAACAAAACCGCAGAAAATTTACTAAGGTAAGACGACCTACGAAAAAATCCTTTTTGATCATCCGAATTGTGATAGTAACAAATTTGACTTTGGGTGTAGTATTTTAGTACAATATGTGTGTGATGTTTTCATACATCATCATTAATCCTTCCTTCCCTGTGATGTGTAACTAGTACACATTGCTACTCAAAACTTAATTACTCTATAAATATTATAAATACTGGGTTCAGATTTTATGTATTTGTTCGTAATACATTTACGGAGGTATATGTATTACGTATATTCATTCTAAAAAACCGCTATCGGTGAGGAAGCGACGCTATTCACGTCTCACTCTCACTCTACTTCGGTATATGGGAACGCAAGAAATATAATCTCAGTTCGCTCGCTTCAGTAGCTCTCGAGCTTCAATTTGAGGTGGTCTCATTGCCCGTTTTGTGAACGTCGACCGATGTTTTTTTCATGTTTTCAGCAATTAAATTTCAATTACTATCACTTTTGACTTCAAGTTTAATTAATTTAAGCGATTGGGTATGAATATTCTTATGTTTTCGATTTAAAATCGCTTATGTTTACATGTGTATTGAATACACAGCATCGGAACGCGCGGATTTTTTTAGCACAGGAAGGGAAAGGTTAATTTGGCAGCCTTAAGTTATCATTTTAGCATTCTTGAATGCTGAATAGCGGTTTTAAGACATGTATAAAACAATCAAATTGTATACTTTTTGCGACACCGTCGAAAATCATGCCTCCGGATTTCACTTTTAAATTTAAGGAATACATCCACATTTACTGAGCAAAACGCATATAATATCACAATATTTTGCATTATTTGTATCCAGATTGTAAAATAAATGTAGTAAAAATGAGAGCGTTGTTTAGAATGTATGATAAAACAACGACCAAAATAAGAATTGAATATATTGAGTATGAATGTATTACAGATTGAAAGAAGATAAAGTGTATTAATGAAGTGGAGGATTGTGATGGTTTGGTCACGTAGAAATAATAAACGATGAATGATTTACAATAATGATCTTAATAAATAAAGGCAATATGCTTATTTGGCTCCCGTTACATACAATGGCGTGCCGATTTCAATAAAGGTAAAGGTAGGAAAACCATTTAGACAGTCGAACGGAGCGTGGTTGTTATTGCGACAGGATTTTGAGTACTTCGGCTTTCAGGATGATTGACGAGTGGAAGGGATTTATATAAGCTCGTGAGTGTGGGTTTTTTCTTGTTGTTTTAATTTTGGTTGTTTCTGTATTTGTGTTTCTGTATATTTTTTTTTTTTTTGTTTTGGTTTTGATTTTTATTCTTATGATTGTGTGCGGTATAGTGTGGGATGAATATTTTTAGTATTTCTAGAGTGATGATGTGTGAGGAGTTGAATTTCGCGAGATGTTTCCAGTTGTAGTTGAGTGTCACTGTTTGTCAGGTTGATGAGAGCGTGCAACGGGGTTTTTGTTTTTGTGTCATCTAAAATCGGAAAGAAGTATCGATTTATTTTTCTCATGCTAAATATCCTCAGTGAGATACAGGCAAAAGCCTAGTTTACTGGGGATACGACAAATGAAAGGCAACAAACACAGATCCATTAAAACTGTATGTCCAAATCAAATTATTTCTTTTTTTTCTCAAATTGTGTATATTTCTTGTCATGTGTAATAATAAATAAATAAATAATAAATAAATAAATAAGTATTAGGCAAGGTACTAAAAGTTTGATAATACATGTACAAACAAATTGAAAAACCTTTACAATAGGAGAGTACGCATGACGAGGTAATGGAATCAACATTCAACGACATGTTATGATGATGATTATGATTTAATCTTATTGATTTTCTTTACATTAAATGTACAATTTCACGTAACGCAATTAAGTAAGTAAACTCTACACAAAAGAAATTAAAGTAACACATTTAAGAAAATTGGTTCTGACAGCTATAGCAGCGCCCGAGTGAATTATATATTACACTTTCTCTGACAAAAGTACAGCCTTGTGGGATTGATACCATGTGGTAATCCCCTCCAACTAACCAGAAAATAGTTTGTATTTTTTTAAACCCGGTTCCATGCTGGAATCGAGACCGCAACCACTTTAAAGGGGTAAAAAAATTTAAACAAAATCCATTGCACATCATTTTATCATAAAAAATTTTGTTGTTTTTCTGAAAAGGCTATTTCAAAAAGTATAAAATACATTTAAACAGATTTTCATGTTATATCCACGTGTATATTTTTTAAGGAAAATGGTGTCCCTTTTGTGAGATGGTTAAGACATGAACAACGAATGATTGAAAAAAATACTATTAAATCAAATATACAGTGTAAGTGCGAGTGGTACACAAAGGGATGTATGGTTGGATCAAGTACTCGTAATTAATATTTTGAAAGAAGGAAATGAAAAATGACAAAATATTGCAATGTAAGGTTGAGTGGGAGTCGTAGTAGAGAACGACAGAGAAAACTATGGTTGGTGCAAGTGATTGAAATTTTAAAAGAACGAAATATAAAAAAAATATCGTTGAAGCTGTATGGATGTTGAAAAAGCAAAATGTGGGATATGTTATTCTGACGCTTTGTCTGTTTTGCCTATCTTAACATAAAAGTAGCGTTGTATTTTTATGTATTGTATAAAAAAAATGATTGGACAAATTTGACGGGAACCAAACCTGGGTAGAATGCCATAGATGAAGGTAAAAAACGAAAACGATTTTGTATTTGTATGGCCTTATGTATTCCGTTTAAGGTAGATTGGACATATCACATAAATAAATATTGTACATCGAACATTTTTAAAACCAATTTCAATAAATATATTCCTGAAACAATCGGATAAACGGGTGAAAATGGAAATAATAGACTATGAAATTTAATGTTCCCCGTAAAATAAAATTATTTATTATACTCAAGGAAAATGATTCACCCGTGCTATAACGGTCTATTTGAAAAATAAAGCCTGTATATTTTAAAAATAAAAAAATGTAACAAAAATACCCGGAACATTATTAAAATATTTTAGAAATGAAATATAATATAAATCTACACCATCACGCCGTGTCCCTTTTAGGGGAAGGCAGAAAAGACAGATATAAACGCCTTTCTTCCCATACTCACAGTTCTTGTCAGCATACATACATACATCTTGTCATACGTACTTATAATTTTAAGTTTCCTCTTATTTAGCTTTGTTCCTTATATTTTTAAGTATCCTCCAGTTATTTTTTTTCCAAATATTAATTCCGCTTTTTAGACGGTCTACCCTTTCCTCGCTTTCTATTAATTTTAAACATGCATATTCAAACACAGTTTTTCTAATTTACTATCTCAGTGTGGTCAAATCATTAATTATACTTAAAACATCAATCTTATTTTATCAAGCAATTATTACTTATCCGTTCATTTTTACTCTACGAGTATCAAATATTTAAAAATCATGAGAAGTAAATGATTTGAGAATGAATGTTCCAAAATCTAAAGTAGTGATGATAAAAAGTGTGAAAGGAATAATGCGGTATATGGGTGGGCAGGGAAAGATTACAGAGGTGCGAGAATTATGTTATTTAGGTAGTGACTTCTCAGATAATGGAAGAGTTACGAGATATATCGAACGTCATGTAGCGATAGAAATTAAAGTCAATGGGGCACTTAAACATATATACGCGTACCGGACAGTATCAAAACCTGCTAAAATGATAGTTCACTAAAATATATAAATTCCATCTTCAATGTATGGAAGTGAAACGTGGACGATAAAAAATTGAAAAGAAGTCAAATTTTTCTAGGCTTTAAAATATGCGTGTGCCGAGAATAATATATAAGGTGGCAAAGTCTGACCGAATACAGGTTGCAGGGATTAGGGAATGTGAATATGTACATAAGGTTGATATGTTAATTAACCCTTTCTTCCCTATGATATGTAACTAGTACAGATTGCTTCTAAAAACTTTCATATCTCCATAAATATAATAAAAACTGGGTTCAGATTTTAGGTATTCCTCCGTAATACATTAACGCATTGAATGAACAAAATAATATTAATAATAGTTAGTACTTATCGGCCACATCAGAGATATTTTGTGAAAATCGGGGATAAATTCACCAATACAATCAAACGTGTGACATAGGTATATTCATTCTAAAAAACCGCTATGGGTGAGGAAGCGACGCTATTCACGTCTCACTCTCACTCTACTTCGTTATATGGGAACGCAAGAAATATAAGTTCGCAATTGTGTTTCTTCTTTCGAGGTATAACTGTCTGAGTCCCGTCTCAGTTCTCAATAGCTCTGGGGCATCAATTTGAGGTGGTCTCTTCACCCTTTTTGTGAACGTCGGTCGATGTTTTTTTCATGTTTTCAGCAATTAAATTTTAATTATTATCATTTTTGACTTCAAATTTAATTAATTTAAGCGATTGGCTATGAATATTCTTATTTTTCCGATATAAATTGCTGATTTTTTACATGTTTATTGATATACTCGTATATTGAATACACACCACCGTAAAGCGTGGATTTTTTTAGCACAGGAAGAGAAAGGTTAAGAAGAAGAAGAAAATTTTGAGATGGTTTGGGCATGAAAATTGAATGGATGTAAAAATACTAACAAAACAAATATATAGATTAAATCAGAATGAAAGTCAGTAAAATCAGCGTGTGTTAGAAAGACCAAAGAAAATATGGTTGAATTATTGAATTATATTTTGACAAAGGGAAACTGAGAAAGTCAAAGGAACCATATAACTTGTATGGATGTGAAAAAGGTGTGTCCTATCTGCCTACCCCAGCAGTGAAATGGCGTGATAGTATGTTTTAAAACATCATATATTTAACGCACTTCTGTCGAATTTATTTTGCTCTTACAATCGTATTTCTCTTTAAAGCCCAAGCTTCACTTCCATACAAGAACGTTGGTACTAGCAAATTTCTTGGCATAATCATTCTTGAAGTAACTTTGAGATTGATATATTGGCAAACACAATACAATGCGTGCTACATCACATATGTGGAAAATAACGTTAAAAAAACAAATAATTTGTAATTTATTTTTTATATACACATGTATCCACGAAATTATAAAATGATCTTCAGCTGTCAAGGTCCTCGATGGACAGTTACGGAATAAGCAGTCAGATCAGAACGTTGTCCATTTCATTTTATGATGAATGGGCAATTGCTGCAGTTTACAGTCTATTGTCACGCGGAACGGGATGATTGGTTGCGGCCAGTTCTTCGAGGTCGTTTCTTTGCAACCGTTTTCTCTGCAACGCATTCTTTTACGAGCTCTTATATGAAGCAATTGGTGCGCTTTAATATATTGTGACGCTGGACAGGATGATTGTTTGCGATCAATTCTTCTATGTTATTTCTTCGCAACCGTTTTCTCCGCAATGCATCTTTTTTATTCCAACATATGTGTGATTGGACAATTACTGCACTTTACTGTCTATTAAGACTATGAATGTGGTGATTTTTAGCCGGCTGGTTATTCGATGCCGTTTCTTCATAACCCTTTTCTCCGTAACGCATTTTTTTACGAATGGCCAATTACTGCGCTTCAGTCCATTGTGATGTTGTACGAGATGGTTGTTTGCGAGCAGTTCTTTGACGCCGTTTATTTCTAACTGTTTTTTCCGCAACGTAATTTTTAAGAATGTAAATTTGAAAAAAAAAATCATGTTTCGAGAAATAAACGTTTGATTTTTTCAACGTTTCAATTTTTGTAGAAATAACAATTCAATTATGAAATTTCGGTTGTTGAATTTACATCTTCATTGAAGTATAACTAAAACGCTGTTCAACATTTTTACCTGAGACGTGGGTGTACAAAAAAAGTTTAGAGAAAATTAAAAAAACTTTCTGTATTAAATATTGAATATATTATATATTTATATTCTTAAGTACGTATATTTTAAACCTCGGTGGCCAAGATGGTAAGTCATCTGACTTCCAGCCCATATTAGCATTCCCCGCATTCCCCGTGGCCTAGTTGGTAAAACGCCTATCTCCTTAAGAGCTTGTTTGATTGATTTACATAGATGCTAAATTTTATATTTAAAAATGGTCTTAGTGGGATTTTCATTCTAGTTATTTCTGGTTGGTTGGAAGAAATTACTACAAGGTAATAATTTATATAACGAAACACCATTATAAACTGTATATAACGCGCGTTAGAAAGCACTCATCAACATACTTAAGTGACTGTAAATATATGTGTATCATATGTGTGTGTGTATATACTCGTATGTATGCTTATGCATTATTTTTTATTTTATATAATTAAAAAAAAAATTCTATGTAATTTTTCTTCTTTTTTAATGTCTTGTATTTTTCAAAGTAATTGGGCTAAGCCTGTTTTGAAAAAATAAATAAAATAAAATAATAAAAAAAAATTAAATAATGAAAATTTCATACAAAATAATTATCTTAACAGTAGGAATTTATCATATCTCTAAATTATATATGAAACAAGAGTTTATAATTTATTGTGTATGAAAACGTAAATATTTTAAAAAAAAAAGTAGTTTTTAAATATTGATGAAGAAAAAAGCTTAGAATGATTTAATTTAAAACAATTGTTTTATTATATAACGTTGTTTCGAAAACATAATACAAAGAAATAGCATAAGATAATAAGCGCGTTTGGTTGTACTACATAAAATGCAAATTTAAAATATAACAAGTAAAAAACAAATATCATTTATTATAATATAATAGGAATAATCATGTAAATAAAAATTAACCTGCGAAGAACCTAGAAACAAAGAAAACCGCTGCGTATAAACGGTGGCGAAAAATCGTCCCAAATGAGTAGAGGCGCATACTTGCGAGGAAGTGGGCACTTAATCACAGTAAATTCTTATATCAGTCTTGAGAAAATGCGTTTTCATTGCACCAGAACGATAGCGCTATACAATCAGTGGACAAGTTTATATACGTGAAACATACATTTTACTTCGTTCCTCGAACAATTTCAAATTGCAATTTTAATTAATACGTGAATCTTCTCGTAAAGCGTTGCTTTATAATTAAATATAACCTTAAGAGCACTTGCTCGTAACTTAATAAAAGGTTTATCATAAGCACCATGGAAAAAAATACGTAAAAATATTTTAACACTGATTTGTCATTATGAATAATGATACTTAAAGCAAAACTTTTGTTTAGTGGTAATGTCACATTTGATGTTTGGACAGATATATTCATTATGTTTACATAATATTAATGTCTCGAGATTGGTCAGTTATTATTTTTATTAGCTGGGTCTTGGCGCAGGGACAATCATATTGATATTCTGATAGCATGACGAGTGATTGGGTTAAATGTAAATATACCCAGAACTTTTCAGTCTTTCTGAAAGTCTGAAATGAAAACGCTGTATAAATGCGTACTTTGAGAAGAATAAATGTGGTGAAAATATATGACAGAATACTTAATTAAGTAATCAGGAATAAATGTGAACAAAATATTGATTAACCCATCCTTTCCTGTGATGTGTTACTAGTACACATTGATTCTAAAAACTTTTTTATCTCTGTAAATATAATAAATACTGAGTTAAAATTTTAGGTATTCCTCCGTTATACATTTACGCACTGAATAAAAAAAAAATATTAATAATAATTAGCACTTATCGACCTCATCAGAGATATTTTGTGAAAATCGGGAATAAATTAACCCATACAATCAAACGTGTGCCAGTGTGTGACGTAGGTATATTCGTTCTTAAAAAACCGCTATGGGTGAGGAAGCGACCCCATTAACGTCTCACTCTACTTCGGTATATGGGAACGCAAGAAATAGAATGTCAGTTCACTAGCTTCACTCGCTTCAGTAGCTCGCTGGCATCAATTTGAGGTGGTCTCTTCGCCCGTTTCGTTAACGCCGGCCGATGTTTCTTTCATGTTTTCAGCAATTAAATTTCAATTAATATCCTTTTTGACTTCAAATTTAATTAATTTAAGCGATTGGCTATAAATATTCTTATTTTTCCAATTTTAAATCGCTCATCCAATTTTAAGGTTTTGATGGTGCGTGCTGCAGAAACAACCAACAACTGTGACGACGGCCAGACAATTCGGTATCACGGCAAATAATGTAAACTTTGTAATTTATTTTTAACAAACACTGTTTATTCCACTTTTTTATGACGGTATAACCCTACCGGTTTCAAGGCTTTCACCTCATCTTCAGGGGAGTACAAACAAGACTAAATGCTGTTCGAATTGGCACCGGCATAGACACTTCAACGGTTGGAGGCGGGAGGGGGGAGGGGAAGGCTAGGTATAATTTCGGCCAGGAGGTATATAATTTCGGCCAAGGCTAGGTATACTTTCGGCCACTTTAATCTCCGGAAACTCTTATTGAATGGGAAAGGCAAAAATGGAATACTTAACAACAGCGGTGTGTATAAACTTTTATGTGCTGACTGTGATAATTTCTATATAGGAAAGACAGGAAGATCTTTTGAAAAGAGATTTCGTGAACACAAATCCTCTAATTTATTCTGAAATGGCTAATCATTGTCACCGTGAGAATCATACTTTTTCTATCGATGATGCCAAATTCTTACATATTAGCGGCAACGGAAATAGATTGGACAGATTAGAGGCCCTAGAAATTTCTAAGTCAGTATACCGATCGGAGCATCTGTTGAATAGTTATTTCCCCAAAATCTCCCCGCTCCTGGCCGAAATTATACCTAGCCTTCCCCTCACCCCTCCCGTCGCCAACCGTTGAAGTGTCTATGTCGGTGCCAATTCGAACAGCATTTAGTCTTGTTTGTACTCCCCTGAAGATGAGGCGAAAGCCTTGAAACCGGTAGGGTTATACCGTCATAAAAAAATGGAATAAACAGTGTTTGTTAAAAATAAATTACAATGTCTTTAAACCTCCACAACGTTAATGCCTTAACTATAAACAACATAACAATGTTAACTTTGTTTTAGTAAACATTTTGCATTTTATTTTTTATGATATTATAATGGTGAGGGAAATATTTTTTTCTCCAAAAAGCAGAGTAAAAAATAGGGGTCGCCTTATAATCAGGGTCGCCCTATAGTCGGGCCAATACGGTACTTTATTTTATTGTTTTGTATTCGTCGTCGTTGCTGGGCCTCGTAGTTAAGGATCTCCTCGCCATTTCAACGTCAGTACACTTGGAAAACGAAGATGTGCCGTGGAGATTGTCATTCATTTCTTCTTCTTTTTCTCCAAAAGGGAGTGAGCTGTTGCGCCCCAGCAAACTCACCGGACACACCAGTATACTGGATCCGATGGCACCGGACACACCAGTATACTGGATCCGATGGCACACTTGAATTGAAACAATCGGAGCACCCGTGCATGTTTCTTTTCCCTTTTTTTTAAAGAATAGATATAATCGAAGCCATGGCCATCCTGATACCCCCGAATACTAATGCCTGTGTCATTCGAGAGAAGTTTTCGTATTGCATTTGTTTTGTATAACACCTTCGCTATATACAATGCAATCTGGCAAACGTTATCTCATGTAGCAATCTCTTCCAACCAACCATAAATATGTTAAAGATAACTTAAGAGAAACTCAGACTAGATTCCAGCGGGATTGAACTTGATTTAAAAAAAAAAGTTGGATACCAGCGGGATTGAACACGCAACCTCCGGGCTGAGAGACAGGCGTCTTACCAGCTAAGTCACGGAGGATGTCTATATATATTTATTTATTTATCAGTTTTATTGCAAATACAATCTGGCGGGATTATTGTTAGGCGGCAATCTCTTCCAGCCAACTAGACAAAAGTAAATGAAACAAGTTACATGGTCGCATAAATCATTCAAATGACTATCCATCCCCACGAAATCCATGAACACATACGTGAACATATGCCCCGGATAAAATCCTGACTGCAAGGGGTTAAACAATTCAAAATGATTAATGTGGGAGTCAATTTGTATGTGAACATTTTCTTTTAATAATTTAAGATAATGTGCGCAGGATATGGGCCTGAAATCTTTATATAACGTGGGTGAGCCATTTTTCGGAATCGGAATAATTCGAGTCTTCTTCGTAGAAAAAGAAAAAATAATTTAATAAAGTTTCATGAATGTTATATACGAATAATATAATTTTATTAAAGATATGTAGATTATTTCAAAACTCATTTCCAAGTCTTGGAATACGAATTAAAGAAGAGTTCATTTAATACTCAGTGTAGCAATTTTCCATATAC
Source organism: Odontocerum albicorne (assembly GCA_949825065.1). Classification (NCBI taxonomy): domain Eukaryota; kingdom Metazoa; phylum Arthropoda; class Insecta; order Trichoptera; family Odontoceridae; genus Odontocerum; species Odontocerum albicorne. Next base: position 1,325,608 of record OX463859.1, read on the forward strand.
ATATACAAGAGATTGAGCTGGGGAATATACACATATTTCGGACTTTGAGGAGAGGGCTGCATGACATTCAGATCGGTAACAGGAGTCTTGTGTGACCCAAAAATGCCTATAAAACTGAAAGGAAAGGTATTCCATACTATCGTTAGACCCGCAATTATGTATGGCTCAGAATGCTGGACTATGTACAGCTCCTACTCTAGGCAACTTGAAACAGCAGAAATGTGAATGCTTAGGTGGTCGGCAGGAGTATCACTGAAAGATAAAATTAAGAGCTCACGCATTCGTGGTAGCCTGGGGGTCACTGACATAAATAGTAAGCGGGAAGAGTGACAGCTCAGATGGTACGTGCACATAAGACGGAGACCACCAGACCATCTGCACATAAGACAGAGACCACCAGATCTTCCTCGACAGTCGTCCAGAGGAAGACCAAAGAACTCCTAGATAACAATCCTGCAGAGAAACGGCCTAGAGGAAAACGACACCCAGAACCGAAGAATATACAGCCTGAGAACGAGAAGAGCCGACCCCAACAGGCAATGAGTTGGGACAGTGCCAGGAATGAGTTGGGACAGGGCTGCAGAAGCTGCACCTAATATTTGACGAAACTGTGACAAAGCGGTGGTGTTTGACAACTTTTACCATATGTATAGGTAAATACTCAGGAAAAGAAATATACGCAAATGAAATAAATTATCAATACAAAGTACAGTTTTCCGTATATATTTTTTTCCATAGTTTTGCGTGATGCGACTCGATTGGCGTCTTTGCTGCATATTAAATCATAAACTGCATATATTTGCATTATTTCCCGTGCGCTTATTTATGACTAATGCATTTGTGAGGAAATGCATATTGTATTTATTTATAATAATTTGAGTCAATTGTAAAATATGAACTGTACTTTCTTAGTTGGTCTTTTTCCATTCATTCGTTGTACATGCCTAAACCATTGAAGAGTGTTTTTCTTCATCTTATTCAACCCTTTAACTTGAGATTCACATTCCCCACTGACCACTTCATTCCGTATTTTTTCATACATTGTCCCCCCACGTATTCTTCTAAGTACTAAAAAAAAACCTTTGCTTGTTCGCGGCGTAAATCAATGCTAGGAGACCAATACACCCTGTGGGGGATAGACGCTTGTGTGTATATTGGTTTATTGTGTACTATTGCACATCAAAAATCACACGACTTTGCCACATTAAAAAACGAGTTGTATAACACTTTCACTGTATACAGTACAACATGGCTGATTTTTAATCAAGGGTTCCAAGGGGAATTGAACCCGTAACCTTCATGCGGGAAGACAAACATATTACCAACAAGGCTAAGGAGGTTTTTAGAGTTCGAATTATAAAAATAATATTTTTTTAAGAAGATTGGCATATTTAATTTTCGCCTTTCGTTAGGCAGATTTACATAGCGCTATTTTAGTGTTGCTTTAAAAATTTAAGTTTAAGCTATAAAAAACACAAATTCTAATAAAAAATTAAGCAAACCCATCAGAAATTGAACCTGGGGCTCCTGCTTGCTTGTTGTGAACGTTAGACCACGACCACTTACATGATTTCAAAACTTTTACTCTGTTCAAGAAAATATTTTTTGTTTTATTTTATTTGACATTAGAATTTAGTAGTTTCATGACAAATAGTAAAAAATAAAAGTTAGAATTAACAGCGCCCTCATTATAAGAACAATGCAGGCCTGCATCGCCTGCATTTTATGCATCCATAGTTCTAAAAACATCATAATATTATGTAGGCTCTATTACCCGGTGTTGCTCGGCCTTTAAAACATTATAATAACCTCATATTAAAAGTGTTATTTCTATCAAAATAAATCAATGAATCCTTAAACAAACATTGAATTGTATTCCACTGTGTGGTATAACCTTATTTGTTCAATTATTAAATATATTCATATGTGTACATACCATAATGCCGTTTCCCTGTCGGAGTAGGCAGAGAGAATAGAGTGGCAGACTTTTCCATCTTCGTATCAAAATATCATCAATTTTATTCAACCGTACTTTCATCGTTCTTCCTCTACCGCGCATTTTCCACATTTGCACTTTGCATTTGTTTGTTAGTGTTTTTTTCATTCGTTCGTTCTACGTGTTCAAACCAGCTCAGAGCTTTATTTATCTTACTCAATGCATCAGCCTAAAGTTCACATTCATACCTTATCACTTAGTTCCATATTCCGCCATATATTAATAATCCAAGGATGGCACGCATATTCACAGTACGTATTTGGCTCCTTTTGTTATTTTTCCACGTCTACGTTTCCCTTCCATACATACAGATGATACTAGAATACTGTTATGTGCTATCCTCTTAGGAAATTTTTATACTATCCAGTTCGAGTATATATGTTTCAGTGCCTCATTAACTTTGTTTTTTATCGCTATACACCGTTAGATATTCCACGTAATTCTTCCATCATCGGATAAACTATAACCTTAATAGCGAAATTCCTTAGCTTGCTTTAATCTTTTATCGTTTCCCCATATATCGCTTTTTTTTTGGTCGATTCTAGTTTGATTGATCTAAAAAGGTCGATGGCTTGGAAACACGCAAACTCTTAGAAGAATTATACAAGCATGTATTTTAGTTATTCAGTATACGAGTATATCCATGTGTGTGCGATTTTAAAGATAATTTTAAAGATGTAAGAATGACTGAAATTAATGTATGGTATGTGGACTTCTATATGCTGAAGTCATGGTGATTGAAAATAAAGTTGAGTTAAGATATATGATAAGTGAGCCGTATAAGATATGCTTAATAAAATATTTTAAATTGATTATAGTGAACTCAACAGTTACGGTTATAGAAAGAGGTGTGGGGAAAAGTTTGTGCTATGTATGGGCTAAGTTAGAGAAACATGAACAGGTTGATAAGTTCTGATATCTAGGCAGTTCAACTTAGTCGAATTCATTATTTGTGATAGACAAATTGATGGGTGTGGCTGAGAGACAAACTTTTTTTCAGCCCCATTAGTAAACCTTCGGGTTTTAAAACCACTAAAGCAGACACAGAACAAGTTGTTCGTAATCGTAATATTGCCGCACGTGAAAATGAAACAATACTTGCACACGTCTGACGCATATAAGTATCGTAACCAGACTGAGACTCGTGTTATATTTATTTATTGTGTGTTGAATGATCAAGTGTTGAATGAGTTTAAAGGGACATTTAAAGATGGATAGCGACAGGGGAAAAGGTAAACGGAGCATGTAATATAATATACAACAACTATGGCTAAAGTATATTTAGCAAATTTAAAACCTTTTCTTTTATTGAGTTTGCGCTCACCTTAACGTGCGATAGAGACACTTGGATTAAGCAGAAGGGTACAAGTAAAATTAATGTTCTGGAGATGCATACACTAAAAAAATATGTGAAGAGTTAATGTATGAAAGTAGGCATGAATACATGAGTAAGAAAGATGTTTTAAGTAAAATAAAGAAAGGGAATTTTGATTGGCTGGACATGGTTTGGACATGTGGAAAAGGTGAACGATAAAATAATGACTAAGTGTGTATACAAATCAGAAGTGCGAGGTGTGCGTGGAAGAGGTACACTAACGAAAACATGACTGGATTAAACGACCTTAATTTTAAAGAAGGTGACATTTTGGCATAATTGCGGTTCTAGCTCAACAATAACACGAATAATTTTGTCCTTCAGCTCAGGAATTGATTGAAAGTCATTCTTATAGACCTGGCTTTTTGCAAACCCCAGACAAAATAGTCCAACGGTGTCAGATCACATGATCTTGGTGGCCAATTAACATCGCCGTTTCTGGAGATTACAATACATAAAATAATTATCAATTCACGTTGTTGCATTATATACGACTCCTTTTTTATAAATGTCATACATTACATTTCTCAAATGTAACAAGATCCAGGCAAGTTCGCGACGCCATCTGTGTTTTATCCAAGAATTAAAAAAAAATGCTCAATTGGAAAGACCCTTTATGAATAATATAAGATTGTGCATGACGAGTTGTACGAATGTGGAGTAGGCAAATTTTGTGTGCTTTTAAAAAAATCTCCTCTCTGCTTACTCTACAGGGGTACAAAGTGAAAAATTTAATGCATTGTTTTCCACTTATTCTCCTTCGTAAACGTGTTCCAACTTTTTCTCAGGGGAACTGTTCTCGGCGTATTGATTTTATATTTACATAAATACATACATATCATCACGCCGTTGCCCTGTAAAGGTTGGTAGAAAAGACAGGACGCTAGAACTTCTTATCGCGACACATATATTTCGCCTCTTTTAAATCCATACACCTTCTTTGATTTTACATTACCTTATATCATTATACAATTCACTTGATCCGACTATACTTTGCTTGGTCTTTCCCTAACACACCTTACATACACATTTACAATATATATTTATTTTTTAGCTTTTTTCATTCATTCGTTCTACATCCCCAAATCATCCCAGCTTCTTTTTTATCTAACTTAATACATCAGTTCACATTCAGCTCTTATCACTGTCTTATTTATCTTACTTAATACATCAGTTCACATTCAGTCCTTATCACTCTCTTCTTTATCTTACTTAATGCATCAGTTCACATTCAGCCCTTATCACTCTCTTAATTATCTTACTTAATACATTAGTTCACATTCAGTCCTTCTCAATATCCTCTTTATCTTACTTAATACATCAATTCACATTCAGCTCTTAGCACTCTCTTATTTATCTTACTTAATACATCAGTTCACTATTATCCCTTATCACTCTCTGCTTTATCTTACTAAATACGTCAGTTCACATTTAGCCATTATCACTGTCTTCTTTATCTTAATTAATACATCAGTTCACATTCATCTTTTATCACTTACATCCGTATTATGTCACACATTTAAACCCCATGTATTTTTCTCAGTGCACGCATATAACAACAGCATTTTTTCGGTTCCTTTCAGTCATTTTCTACGTTCCCATTTTACTTCCATACACAAAGTTGGCACTAGAATACTATTATAATCTATTGTATAATATTATCAGATCCTGGTTTAAATGTTTAAGTGTCCTATTTAGATTTTATATACGAGTGTCTTTAAAAAAACATGTGTTCTATTGACTGAATTATTGATATGAGTAATATTTCTATATTCCAAGGTAATTTACTACGGTAAATGACTTCTATAGTCTAGTTTGTAAAACGTTTGTATTCTAACCCAGGGGCTGCGGGTTTGATTCGGTGTGCTACTTGTTTTTTTTTATCAAAGGGTTCCAGTCAAGTTTTCACTTGAGGCGTGTTTAAAATATTTTCGATATATTTGAAGAGATTGCTAAATGGCAATATATTCGCCAGATTGTACTTTTATTAATGCATAGCAAGTGTAATACAAAACAACATAATCGTGGTTAAACTCATTTGATTTTATGTTGTTTAACTATGTAAGTTATTATAGTTATCGGTTATTTTTTGAGCAAACTTAAATTTTAGTTAAAAATATAAATTTCTGTTTTTTTTTCAATGTTATACGAGTATGATATAGGATCTCCAATACGATAAACTAAAATGTCCGACCATCAATTATGCCGCGTTTTTTCAGTAGAAGGCAACAGAGATCGCCCTATCATTAAAATTAAACAAGTCCTGCCCAGAGCATGTAGTCCCGATGGTCAGAACAATAAGACCATTAATAAGATAAAGTATATTATACACTAACAATATATATAGTGTATATAAAAACCTTTTGACGATCTGCGTAGCCAAGTGGTAAAATTATTGATATAAGCCCGGGAGTTTCGGGCACGGTTCCCAATGGTCCGCAAAAAAAGAGTGTCAGTCTCGTAAATGAGTTTTTCTAGTAACAATTCTCACACGCGTCGAGAGATAGTGTTCCTAACACGGTTAATGACGAACCACGAGTTCCGTGCCTACTCCAGAGATTCTAAACCCTAAGACTCGAAATAAATTATGTCTGGGGCCGAATAAAAATATATCTCCGGGTTACGATTTTCAAAATTCTGAAACAGTTATTATAAAAGGGTACAACACGATAAAAAACAATTTCAAGTACGTTGGAAATTAGCTTTTTATTGTTTTAATATATTTTATGAATATTATTTGTATTAGGAACAAAACAAACAAACACGAAATATATATTTTTATTTATATAGATTTTCACAATGCCGTAACACCATTATTTTATGCAGCTACCCGTTTTATGCAGGCTACTTTAGACTTTATTATGTTGTTATACATTATTTTTTTTCAACCTAGAGTTTTTTTTATAAAGTATTGAATAACTTTTAAACCACTATACAAATATTTATTTAACATATTTTAAACAAATCAGAGTTTGGATGTAAAAAAAAATATTTTTCGTTCATTTAATCATATGGTAACCTTGTCGACCTCCGTAGCTTAGTTGGTAGACATCTGACTTCCAAACCAGGTGTTGCGAGTGCGATTCACAATGAAACTAAAATTAAAAAAAAGGAGTCTAGGCTAGTAAACTGAATGTTGAACATCTTTCTTGTTGATTGGAAGATATTTCAACATGGCAATAATCCGGCCAACTTGTCTGTTATTGTATCGCAACAAAAATATAATGCAATACATTAAAATAATTTTTAACTTTTCCAAATTTGTGTTGAATAGCGTGCCCGGAGAACGATATTGTCTTCAGTACTATTTATTGTGATTTAGAGTTAATATGCACAACAGTAGACCAGTAGCTTGTAGTTCATCGTATTGGATATACTACTGCTAGTGGAGTAGTATTATTACCAGATGAACTGGATTATTACCAGATGAAACTGGAAAAGGAACTGGATTATTACCAGATGAAAAAGGAACTGGATTATTACCAGATGAATTGGATATAATACTGCTAGTGGAGTAGTATTATTACCAGATGAACTGGATTATTACCAGATGAAACTGGAAAAGGAACTGGATTATTACCAGATGAAAAAGGAACTGGATTATTACCAGATGAATTGGATATAATACTGCTAGTGGAGTAGTATTATTACCAGATGAACTGGATTATTACCAGATGAAACTGGAAAAGGGACTGGATTATTACGAGATGAAAAAGGAACTGGATTATTACCAGATGAATTGGATATAATACTGCTAGTGGGGTAGTATTATTACCAGATGAACTATTAAATTAAACTAGTAAGCTTTTTATTTTATTTTTAATATTTAGGTACCGTCCGGTATTGAACCCGAAACCCTAGGGTAGAAGACAAGCATCTTATATTATTATTATTTGTTTTAAATAACACTTTCGTTGTAAACAGTTTAACCTGCTGGGCTAATTCCTTCTGTTAATAAGCCCGACAGGCAGTGCAATCGTTTCCAACCAACCAGAAAGCTGTACAAGTGAAAATCTTTTTTAATAAAATATGGGTTCCAATGGGGATACAGCCCACAATAACACTTTCGTGGTCAAAAGTTCAATCTGGCGGGCTAATTTATTTTGTTAATTAGCCCGAAAGGCAGTATAATCGCTTCCAACCAACCATAAAGTGAAAACTGTTAAAGTGAAAATATTTTAAAATAAAATCAGTGTTCCGATGGGGATCAAACCCACAACCTAGGTCGGAACATAGGCGACTTATCAACTACACCAAGGGTCACCAAACTTTTTGAAAAACGGGTCGGATTGATTTTTTTTTAAATATGGTGGGCCGGACGAAAAATATTCTTATTTAAATCCTATAAGAACATAAACTATTATCATTGAAATTCTATTAGAACATTAGTTTACATTGCATGTGTAAACAAATATAGCTTATATTGGAAGTCTTATACCAAATCACAATAGTAGAATCCTTGTCGTGTATTCGCAACCAAGTCATAAAATTTTATAAAACTAATATTTCTTACATTTAATATTTATGAATAAAAGTCGGGTGCCGGATGAAAAAGTTTGGAGGGCCGGATCCCGCCCGCGGGCCGTAGTTTGGTGTTCGCTGAACTAGACCATGGGGGTTGTATATCTTGTTCTAAATAACGACCTTAGATGTCAAGAGGTATATTTGCCGACCCCCATGGTTATGTACTCGATTGTCATTAAAATCCAATTTATTTGAAAAAAAAACAGTCTGGTTTTCTTTTTAGGACTGTTTTACTTATTATTTTGAAAAAAAAAGGCATATAAACTTACCAAATCGCCCTTTATACGATGAAAGAGTATTACAATACAATGAGACTAGTCCACGGAGGTCAGATAACTTTATGGTAACCTTGTAAAAGATAAATATTGATATTTCTGTTTTGCTTATTTTTTAACTGTTTATTTTTCCAGAAATGAATTACTTTGAATATGCTCACATGTTTCAAGAATCACTTATCCTTATCAAGGTAATATGTTTGTATGTACGAAATTGTATGATATATTATCCATATTACCTTTACAAGGATAATTATTTCCATGAACAAATCAGTATCTATTACTTTATTAATGGTTCTAAACACACATCATATTTATTTATTTATTTTTTCAAAACAGGCTTAGCCCAATTACTTTGAAAAATAAAAGACATTAAAAAAAAAGAAAAATTACATAGAATTTTTTTTTAAAATTATATGAAATAAACAATATTGCATATCCATACAAACGAGTATATACACACACACATATGATACACATACTCGTTTATTCAGTCACTTAAGTATGTTGATGAGTGCTTTCTAGCGCGCTCAATCTAAGAAGAAAATTTACTTTTGCTTTTGGTAATGTGATATGAAATATGTCAATATCCGAAGCAGTCCCGTTCAGAAGAGTTAAGGCCCTTCCAACAGGCATAGCGGCTGGAAGACCCGTTCTTGCGTATGTTATTGAAAACAGTTCTTTCCGGCGTAGTCTAGTGTAATTGTTAGGAACATTTAACGCTTTTCTTTGTAGTAATGCTGGACAGCTCACAACTCCTCGAACGAGTTTGACAACGTATACCAGGAGAAGCAGATCTCTTCTTACGCTCAAGGAGTTATACCCGAACATGCCCAGCAGAAACTGAGTAGGATAAAGCCATGATAGACACTGAACTCTCTTATATAGATATATCGTAGATATTTTTTTGTACTTTTTCCACCATGAGCAAGTTCTGCGCCTAGTTTGCTACGGATCAATGAATTAAACAACGTTTTGAGCACCAATTGGTTGTCAAACGACTTAGAGATTCTCATTACAAATCCTAGAGTGTTATAAGGTGAGTTGCACCCAACTTCCATGTGAGGACAAAACGCGAGATTGCTGTGGAACAAGACACCCAGATCTTTAATATTATCTGTGCGGGATATAGGTTATATTATACCATTATCCCAGTTGGGGTGAGCAAAGAGAACAGAATCCAAGAGTTTTCTATCGTGACATACATATTTCACCTCCTCTACATCCATGTATACCTTCTCATATAGTCTGAAAAATTTATCTTACATTTGGCATTTTCTTATTGTCATATACTGTCCCCATTTATAACTTTTATTGCAAATATAACCTGGTGGGCTTATTGCCAGGCGACAACCTCTTCCAACCAACCAGACAAAAGTAAATGAAGGAAGTTACGCGGTCGCATAAATCATTCAAATGACTATCCATCCCCACGAAATCCATAAACATATACGTGAGCATATGCCCACGAGCCCCACTAAGACGGACAATCATCCGAACATTCTTTTTCATATAAAATGAGATATCATCAATCAAAAGGAAAGGAAGGAATGGTGGAGAGGAAAGGAAAATAAAAATCAGGAATGAAACACGTTGTTTTACTGACTAGAAATTAAGAGTTTTTTTCAGCCGCTTCTTAAAGCATGCCAAGGACGGAGCGAGTCTTATATTAGTTTGTAACTGATTCCAGAGTCTCACTGTATGGACAGTAAAGAACGACGTAAAAAAATAGGAGCGGTGAATATGAAAGGCCAATAGACAATCTCTGTTTGAGCGTAGTGCCAATCCATGATTGGAAATATGCTGAAAATTTTCGGCGAGATAAGAGGGGGTGGCGGGATAGTTAAGGATATTAAAACAGTAGAAACAGTATGTGAATTTGGCGTCTATTTCTTACATTCAACCAGTTCAATGCCTTCTGTTATGAAGTTATATGATCGTACTTTCGTTGGTTGGAAATAAATCTTCTCAGAGCACGAATATCTGCCGCATATTCTTGTCAGAGCACGAATATCTTCTGCATTTATTATTATTTTTTGTAATAAAGTAATCTATACCACAAACATTTTGCCAAATGTTATACTTATGTGTAAATTTATATCCTAAGACCTTATCTAATTAACATGTTGTGACTACGAATAAACTTAATTCTAATTTCCTGAATATAATTTGTATACGACTTCTTTCAGTCAATAATTATTTTATTTTGATTTAATGAAAACGTGTATAAAGTAGGAATTAAAATAATGTAATTTATTTAGATTTTTATGGCATTACCATTTTAAAAGGTTGTTTCAATTAAATCGTGGTCATAGTTTTATGAAAATTTTCATTTAGTATTTTATCTAAAAATATTTCAACACTGAATAATCTAATTTCACGCAGAAATCGCTTAATTTATTTAGAGAAATTTTGCTATCATTCTTCAAATTAAAAATATCTTCCTGTTTCTTTCAATTACACTTTCGTTGTGTATAGTGAGAGGAAATTTGTTAAATCATTGGTCTTTTAATTAAAAAGGGGCATTGTTTAGTTTAAGAATTCCTCAAGTAATGAAAAATACTCGAAAACCAGATAGGAGTTGTATTTAATAAAATTGGGCACCAATAGAATAAGAACCCATAACCTTCTTGGAAACAGGCCTCATTCCAACTAGAGCAACACAAGCCATTGTCTTATTTCATTCTTGTAAAAGGAAATGTATTTTCGGCACAGTCTCGAATAACAAAACTCGATTGTGTTTCAATCGAAGATTTACGTTCGAAAAATAAAAACAGTTCGTTGTTTTTCTAAATATATTTGCAAATTTATTTAGCAATTTTTTAATCCCCTTATTTCGTTTCTTATTTTCAGAAGTGATTAAAACATTTGAAATTTATTTTTTCTCTCCATTCATCCCTCGCCCTCCTCCGTACACGTGTTTCTCCCTCGCCCCCAGAGGAGTCTCCTGAAACAGTAACACCCCTGGCTGAGGGGCTCAGTCCGATGGTTTCCCTTTATCCTTTGTTGTATCAAAATGTTGCCCACTTTTCCGTGTTACAACAAGGATCATTATTTAAGAACACATAAATAAACGTATTACGCTTAAATAAACATTATTCCGTGAAACAATGTTAAGGTTGTATTCAATTATTCATGAAAGCTTTTACGAATATTATTGTTCTTGCAAAAAATATTTGTGAGCTTTTGTACGTTGAGAACATATTATGAGCCATACGTTATTTGGAACCATTTCATATGGTTTTTTGCGACCATTTTATAAACATGAAGTATGTAAATTGTGAGCATTTTATAAAAAATATGTAATTTTTTTGCGTTTTAAAAGTTAACATGTTTTTTGTGAGCATTTTATGAACTATATGTGATTTGTGAGCATTTTATGAAATATATGTAACACGAGAGCATTTTCTAAAGTGTTGTGTATGTACTTTGGGAGCATTTTATGAATTGAAATACATGTAAGCTATGAGTATTTGTGTGATAGTAACATATTTGGCTTAAAATTTAATGTAAAGTTTGTGTGTGTTGTTCAAATATGATCATTTGTTACAGTTTTATAAGACCTCCAAAAAGGGATGTCTGCAAGTATTTTCCAAAGCTGTATACGCCAATTTTATCTATAACTTTTATAAAGAGAGATCATTCCAAGCCACAGGGTAAGTAACGGCAAAAGCTCTGTCATGATATTCCGCCCTATAAGAATCGATTAATTCGATGGAGATGAAATACATAACAAAACTTTACTTATTTCTGAAGGAACATCTTCTCAGATATAGATTTGAAAGATGGTATCTTATCCCCCCATTAAGGTACATGAATACAAAAAGACAAAGACACTTGAGCCAATGTAGACTTTTTATAATTAGACTAGTAGACCATTCTAATGGTATTTTATCTACTATTGTTAAGAATAGATAATCAAGTGATGTCTACTAATTGCTTGTATTTGTAGTTTATCCAAGAAAAATACTTAAAAACGGAGAAGTTGCTCAATTTTTTTATCTGAACGAGTTTGTTCCATAGAAATAATTATAATTATTGATAAAATATAAGAACTTTCATATAAAAAGTGTGGTGTTTGTTTTGTGGAACATTTAACCAAAAAAATAGGGGGGAAATAAGGTAGTTGAGAAGAATTAACATTCAAGATTTCCCCATCACATGCGCAAACAGTTCTCTTAGTCTTTATCAAAATCAAGATCTCGAAGGCTTTAAAGTAAAAAGTAGTATAAATTCTCCCTTAAGTACGCCGATAAAAAAACTAATGTTCTCCCCTGAAGCGATTACTCCTGAAACTCACCCTTTGTTGGGGGAGCAAACTACACGCACACTCTCGTGCCTTAGATTTTCATTTCACTTTCTTTAAAATTTGTTTTTAATGCTGTCATTTATTTGTTTGTTTTTTATGTTAAATTATTTCAAAAAATAACACAATGCTGGCTGCTCGCTATGATATGCGAGCAATACTTGGACATGGTAATTAAGATACAAGCATAAGACAAATCCTTTAAAAATACGAGTATTAAGTAGAATTTAATATGGAACACAATCATTTAAAACACGCCCCTATTCATTATTTTATTTTATAACTCTTATTTTGTACACAGTACAACCTGTCAGGCCAATCTCACCGGAATTCAAAACACTTAGTTTAGTATTTAGGTGGCTTACGAAATAGGCTATGGAGGTCATCCGTACTTATAAGTACCCGGCGGTAAATAATACACTTCGGCTTAATAAAGAGACTGTCGCTTTGTAGAGCGTCGTCTCTGTCGCACGATGCGCTAACAGTGCGTGCGACAGAGACGGCGCTCTACAAAGCGAAATTGTCTTTCTTAAGACCGATGTGTATTACTTACCGCTGGGTACTACTATATAACTAATTTGTACCACACTAGTATTGTGGTTTAAATGTTATGGTTTTTTACTGTATTAGTGTACTCGTATGACACTGTCGTCGTAAACACAACAGCCTGGTGGGCGTATTGCCATGTAACAATAATTTTCAAACAAGAAAAGGTACAAAAAAAACAACCTCCGTGACCAAGTAAATAAGACGCTTTTTTCCAGCCCGGAGGTCAGAGGTTTTATTTCCGTTCAAACCCGAATTTTATAAAATATTTTTTTTATAATGGTCTCTTTCAGACCTTTCTGGTTATTTGTTAAAAAATCCACATGGCAATAAGCCCACCCCAATTGTGCTGTTTACAATGTAAGTGTTATATGATTATACAAATTTTAAGATACCTTAAGAAAAAAACTAGCCTTTTGAAAAAATCAGTTACTTGCGGAAATTAAACCAGCAGCCCCGAGGCTAAAAGACATATGTCTTACGTGGTATAATTTCTTTCAGAGTTTATACCGTGCCGATGTTTTCGACCTCTTGTATAGTTTGTATATTATACATTTTTCTCTCACTTTTGATTATCAACAGCCTCTAAAAAGAACAGCTGAAAAGTGGTCCAAATGTCAGCACTTTGAGTCACGAAAACGTTGAAACTGGGGTTAATTCTTGTAATCGATACATTTAAAACCGCGAAAGCCTATGAACTTATTTAAAATGCTCAATTTTAAACACTTGCTAAACTTTTTCCCATCAATTTAGTTTTAACTAATGATTTTGTCCACAATTTTTTTTTAAACAGACATTTTTCAAATACTTAATTTTCTCCTTCAGTTTCAATCCTGGTGATTGGTTAGCAGCAAAGCTCTGCATCTCCTCCTCCACTCCGCTCTGTCTTCAGCGATCCTCTTGAGCTCTGTATAGGAGGTGCAGTCCATATCGTGGCATATTTGCTCCAGATACTCTCGGCGAGGAGACTCTCTGTCAATCTATCCCTCGATCATTCCCTCCAGTATAACGTGCAGGAAATTTTCATGTCACCAATACTTCATGTGTGATCATAATAAAAAAACTTTAAAAAGTGTATTACGGTAGTTAAGGAATCAATTTGTTACTCTTACTTTACATAACGATGGTATTGTATTTTATAACGTGTCTGATGTATGTATATAATACAATCTGGTGGGTTTATTGCCATTTGGCAATAGCTTGCAATGAACCGGGAAGTACATAAACAAACCTGAAGTGAAAACCAAAGGGGAACTTTTTTTAAATTCTCGCTATCAATGGGAATCGAATCCACCAACCTCCGAATCGTAAGACAATCTTTCCAACTAAACTGCGGAAATATCACTGAAGGCTGTTATATTGTATGAACTAAAAAAATATTTAAAAACATTTAATGATTTACAAAAAACGTAGGTTTTATTGAAATTCAGGAGAAAGACTGCAATGAGTCGATTAAATGCTGTAAAAATGTACGTATTATGATGAATTCATACTTTGAAAATGTATAGCAGATCACATAAATAAAGTGATTTGAGATGAATTTGAATTAAAAGCTGTATTAATCTTTGATTGGGCATAAGCAGAAATCGGTCGCCTATGCGACCACCCTTATGGTTATACTTATAAGGATTCATTCTTTTAATGAAACGTTTTTAAGTAACACAAATGTCAAATTGGCAAATGTAGTGGTCGGACAGAGGTCTTATTTAAGATGGATCGTCGTGAAGTTAGCTGCATGTTCAGTAGCAACGATCTAAACATCCGGTCAATTTATTGTCAAATATGTAAATAGGTATTATAAGTAAATCACCATTCATTATATCTCATATAAGAATTTTATTTCCTAATACAACCTTAAATTAGATATTATTACCTAAACATTCATTGGTCCCTTTGGCGGCCACTGACATGACCCCTGAAATGGGCACAAATCTCATATGCTACAGCCTCATTTTCAACAAAAAAAATATTTTAAAACACATTTTCTCAGAAATAAAGTTGATTTGATACACATAATAATGATTTATTCAACAAAAAACTCAATATCTCAAAAATAAAAACTTGCCCTATAAAGGGCTAAGTAACATTAAGAAGAACACTCGGAAATGGTTTGGGAATGTAGAAAAGATTATTGACGAAATACTTAAAAAAACAATTTTTTACAGTAAATGGCGTGGTATAGAAAGACCAAGGAAAGTGTAAGATCAAGATGATACTATTTTTGCAAGAAGACAATTTTAAAAAGTCACAGAAGTCGTAGGACTCGTTTGAGGTGTAACATATTGACATAGAAGACGCGAAAAATATTTGTTGCCAAAGGAAAGTCTCGTGATCTCCTCTCTTTTCCTACTCTAACCGGGAAACGGTGTGATTTTATTTATAAATATATAAATATTTTATACCGTATAACTATGTTGAACCAAACATTTTGATTTCATAACGAAATTCTTCCATTTTAAAATAGGGAGAATAAACGAAAATACAAAAAATATGTCATAATAATTTTCACATCTCACCTACCATTAAAAATACTTTCCAACCAGTTTTTCAATTACACGTGTGTTTGAAAATAAATTTGAATTTTAAATGTTGAAATAAAATGGAAAAAACTGCCACGAAAAAGGGGTAATTCCGAGAAAAACAAAACATTTCGGTATTTGCCCCTCCATTTTAATAACCTTTTAGTAATTAAAAGTTGCTATTGTTTTTTTCCCTACTTTTGTGAGATATGAACACCTTTCTCACGCAGATGATAAAAATTTATTGCGCCATTTAAATTCTCTTCATAAGCAGTTAAACGTCCCTCGTACCTGTACCTGCTACTCCTCCCTTAGTTTTGTTGTCCATTATCCTTTTTTAGTCTTCTTTCATTTTTTCGTTCATTATTGCATAACTTCTAACAATTTCGCATTAGCTTGGCTTTATGTAGCCCAATATGTTACTCTGGTCCTGAGAAGATCAGACATTATTTTTAAATTAACAAAGTGTAAGTGATATCTTGGATACTCAGCAGACAGAAAGTTAACCTTAAAAACACAGTGTCCCAAAGGTTACTTAGGCATTTAAAAGTCTTACAATTTCTACATATTTTATTTATTCAAAAAAGGTTTTATAAAGCAGAGTTTTCTCATTGAATAGCACATACCCTTACCGTTTTATAAAGCAGAGTTTTCTCATTGAATAGCACATACCCTTACCATTTTATAAAGCAGAGTTTTTTCATTGAATAGCACATACCCTTACCATTTTATAAAGCAGAGTTTTCTCATTGAATAGCACATACCCTTACCATTTTATAAAGCAGAGTTTTCTCATTGAATAGCACATACCCTTACCATTTTATAAAGCAGAGTTTTCTCATTGAATAGCACATACCCTTACCATTTTATAAAGCAGAGTTTTTTCATTGAATAGCACATACCCTTACCATTTATAAAGCAGAGTTTTCTCATTGAATAGCACATACCCTTACCATTTTATAAAGTAGAGTTTTTCATTGAATAGCACATACCCTTACCATTTTATAAAGCAGAATTTTCTCATTGAATAGCACATACCCTTACCATTTTATAAAGCAGAGTTTTCTCATTGAATAGCACATACCCTTACCATTTATAAAGCAGAGTTTTAACATTGAATAGCACATACCCTTACCATTTATAAAGCAGAGTTTTCTCATTGACTAGCACATACCCTTACCATTTATAAAGCAGAGTTTTCTCATTGAATAGCACATACCCTATTACCATTTTAGCCACTTTCATGTGTGCTATGTACCGCACGATCGTGATTAAAATTTATTGAAAAGAAAAACGATTCTTTCATCTTAACGTTCTAATTGTATCAAACGCCTTTCAGACAAGATTGAAACGCTACAGTTCCTGGTAGGATTATAATATTGCTATGGGTCGACATTTTCAGTCACTGATTTTGATTAAAAAAATAAGCTTTTTGGTTAACCTTTCCTTCCCTGTGTTGGGTATCTTCTACACGTTGCTTCTAATAACCATCAATATCTCTATAAATATAATAAATACAAGGTTAAGATTTTAGGTATTCCTCCGTAATATATTTACGCATTGATTTAAAAAATAATATTAATAATAATCAGAATTTATCGACTACATCGAGGTGTTTTGTAAAGATCGAAAACAAATTCGCATTTAAACGCTGCGAGTGCCTCGTCTTGACGATAGGTGAATAGTATGCGGGAAGCGCGACACTATATTCGCATCTCACTCTTGCATACTAGACTGACTTGCGAGGAGCTGAATTGTCTCAACGTCGCAAGCAAAGGCGTAAGCGCCGGGGTATGCGACTGACGTTCCGCGCCACTAGTAGCCCCTAGGCTTGCAAATAGCTTAGACGTATGCCCGTTCCGTGAGCATTTTTTAATGTTTTCAGGTGGTTTTTTAATGTTTTCAGCAAATAAATCTCAATTTTTTTTAATTTTTAACTTCAATTATAATTAATTAAGGGGATTATCTATGAATGTTCTTATTTTTCCGATTTAAAATCGCAAATTTTTTATTGCGTACTCACTACCCAACACCGGAGCACGCGTATTATTTTTATCACCGTAAGGGAAGGGTTAATCTCGCATTTCAATACCACAAAGCTTCCAAACAGAGAGACATGCCGTTACCCAATTTCCAAGACGTTCAGACCGTAAGCGTGCTAGCGCTCGGGAATATCTGAACGAACTGAGGAAAATTGTGTACACAAACCTTTAGTTCTATCTATTCAAAGTGGTGGTTGTACGAGAACTTATTAAAAGTGACTGGGTCAACCGCAATGCATCTTGTCAGGCTATCTTTCAAAATGTTCCAGTGAACGCTGCCATGCTCTTGAGTATCAAGATTATTACTCAGGCTCCGTAAACAAGTTCGATTTTCGATATTGTGTACGAAACCTATCCAACCCGAAATTATTAGGAGAGTAATGCAGAACTTAAGGTAAAGTTTCAGACATGTATTGGAAATGAAGGTAAGTATTCGATTCATATAATTTTTAAAACAAAGTCGAAAAAAATATCTTGTAATATTGGAAAGAAAATTTTTACAGAAGGAACATCTATGATGCACTTTGTATTTATGTTAAAAAATCTTGAATTTTTTTTCCGTGATATTTAAAAAATCTCAAAAATATTATTTGATTATTTGATATTTATTTTCTTTTCAACACATCCAAATTGATGATTAGAATTAATTAAATAATAAAGCAAAAAATAATACTTCATCCTGTCCTTGTAATAATGTCTCCGGATTTTATAACCAAATACATTGCGGATCGTCATTACACATGTGCGTAATACTATCACACGTGGAGAGGCAACAATACTCACACTCGTACTTGACGAGTGCGAATATTGTTAACAGACTAACTACATATCGTACATGGTAATACGTATGATATCGGGTGGGTTTATTGCTATATAGTGATTTCTTTCAACTAACCAGCATATCCTGGATGCGCTAAATGGTTTTAATTCATGATAGATTAAAGAAAAATCATTCAAATTCATTTGATCAATTTCTTTATATTATTGTTGGGGCTAAAGGGGAAAAATGTTCAAATATATATATGAAAGAGTATTTTGAGTCATCAATTTGTTTTTATTTTCTCTTGAACATAAATAAAGATGGTGCGCATCTGATAACTCTTAAAAACTCGTTCCACATGCGCGTTAATTCTACTGTACTTTCATCAATCCACTGTTTATTTCAATATTCCCTCTCTGTGACGACCTCCGTGGCCTAGTTGGCAAGACACTTGACTTTCAATCGATAATAATAAAAATAAAAAAAGAGAGTTCAAGTCTTATAAGTGTTTGTCTTGTAACAATGCTCAGACACTCAAGTGTGTTGTTGCTATTTCATGTGTGGGGCGGCATTGTCACTATTGTTGCTATTTCACGTGTGGGGCGGTATTGTCACTATTGTTTATATTTCACGTGTGAGGCGGTATTGTAACTATTGTTGCTATTTCACGTTGGGGCGGTATTGTGGCTATTTCACGTGTGGGGCGGCATTGTCACTATTGTTGCTATTTCACGTGTGGGGCGGTATTGTCACTATTGTTGCTATTTCACGTGTGGGGCGGTATTGTAACTATTGTTGCTATTTCACGTGTGGGGCGGTATTGTTGCTATTTCACGTGTGGGGCGGTATTGTTGCTATTTCACGTGTGGGGTGGTATTGTCAACGCGTAGGTTGATGAAACATTTAGTAGTTTTTTTTACTCCGAAGGCTCGATTAATGGTTATACTTTGATTGATGATATCGCACTTTTATTATGTATAATGTTAATGAATTTTGTGCAAATGAATAACGATTCCCTCCCTTATTTACATTTGTCTGGTTGGCTGGAAGAAAGTCCGCCAAATCGTACAATGAAGTTTAAAATTCATGAAAACCCACCGCCTACCTATCCTGTTTTTATTTTCTATAATATTTAATCTGTCAATAATAGTGGGTTCGAATCCCGAATGAGACACCACCCTTGAGAACACTTTGCTCTCTAAACGGTGATTAATACATTCTCCACGATCATATAAACAAACAAATGAGGCAGAATACACTGTTGCTTCTCGATCACATCAATATGGTATAAAGATTTATTGAAGAGTTTCTTCATAAATACATTTCTTGAGGGGGTATTCTCATTTCATGGGCCGAAAAATCGACTAGTTAAAGTTTTTTTTTTCAGTGAACTAATTATTTTTTTAAATTGTTCTTTTTATAAACATATTTATTTATCTTTTAAGAACATTTTCATAAAATTTCATGATGTTGTTCTTAAGTCGGAAGTAAGGCCGCCCGTACATGGAGGGGGTCCATTATGCCCTTAATTGTGGCTGTTGTACAAGTCTGAAAATTTAAAACTATGTTTTACTATGAAAACACGTGGCTATGGCCGGTTTTAAAATAATTAAAAAATAATAATTAGAAAAAAAATGACGGCTTGTTGAAATTTAAAATCCTTTTTTTTGTATTTAACATAGACGAGTGAAAAAATTAATCGATTGAAATAATTCTAGTACCAAGTACTCGTATAACAAAGAGAATAAGTACTTACTCATTCAAATCGGTTGATTCGTTTTGGAGTTATTACGGGGAATAGTTAAAAAAACGTGATTTTTCAGGAAACGCCTTTAAAGTGTCAAGTGAGGTTTTTATATGAATTAAAGTAAATATTTTCAATTTACTGTTAATCAAATATTCCAGGGCCATATAAACTTGTTCGAAAATTTCGACACACTAAATATCAATTTATCATTCCAAGAAATCCTATTGGACGAGAATTCTTGAAGAATAAGGCTGCTGCCATAACAACAGACGACCGGAAAGATGCGAAGCTCAGGTCATTTTTCGACCAGCGGGCTCGACTAAAAACACTCATAACTTTTCAAATTTTCAAGATTTTTAACATTTTTTACTTTAAATGTTTCAGAAAGGATTATAAAAAAAAAATAAAACAAAAAAAAATCGATTAAAAAAAATGCAAATGAGAATACTCCATTAATTACAGGAGAATAAAAGTTCTTAAAATATATACATTACTCCGTTTCAGGTCATACTCGTAAGTTTAATATAGGAAACAGAAGTCAGGCTAAAAAACTGTAAAAACAAGGGGTTTCCAGCCGCATCACTTGTTCTCTCCTTTTAGCCCTTGTGCAGAGAGCGGAATCCAAATTGAAACGAAAGGGTAAGTTCTGGGTTGTGTAGCGTTAAGTAGTGGTTTGAAACTTCAAGATTTTTTTTTTAATAATTAAAAACCTCCAACCTGCATCCTTCTCGTCAGGGGAAGATGAACTAAATTATGTCTAAAAAAATAGGTACCGGAGAGGGGGAGGGAGTGGTAGGTTGGCTTAAAAAAGGTGGCTTTTGAACGCGAAACATATTTAGCTCAGGGCTCTAGTTGAAATTCACCCCTCTTCCGCATCTATTACAATTAGAAAAAATATATTTTAGACATAATTAAGTTCATCTTCACCGGACTGTAGGAACTCAAATAAATCTGTGTTTTAAAAGTGTTTTATTTAATTTATTAAAAAAATATAAAAATGTCACAACAAAGTGAATCCAACGTCTTTTGTGAGGTTCAAGAAACCTCACAAATATTTTTTCCAAACTTGTTTGAAAAATTTAGGGAGTTCTTTCATTGGTTAATTTACCACTGAACCTCCTATGTATTACCATATCTCTACTAACGGGAGTACGTTTTCAGCCCTTAGCTTTATACTATGAGGTTTCTACTAGGTGTGTTGGGGGGTACTAACTTATCAGCGAGAGGGTGGATGTTATCTTTTAATACATATTTATATTGTTGACGGGAGAAACATCTAATTTTACTATGTTGAATAACATATGGTTTAATAATACTGTAAATTATTCGAAGTACAGAAATATTGACCCATTTAGATGGGCAATAAATATAACTAACTTGCTAAGTAAAGTACTATTTTTTCTTTATACACGCTGCCCTTTTAAATGTGGAATCAGATATTGACCTCTTCAATATTTCAGATATTATTTTTATAGACAGTATTTCAAACTAAATGGTCTTTCAAATTGAGCGGTTTTTTTAATTCAATTTATTTAAATTCTTTAATAAAACTCAAAATTTGCTTTGATTTCCCAAAACTTTTTATAGGTCATTAAAGTATAATGTATGACATTTAAACACAAAAAGCAATATCTGCCCGATGTCCACACTTTTGTGAAAAATTTCGAGGACATTTTGGCATAATGGCGGTTCTAACTCACCAATAACGCGAATAATTTCGTCCTTCAGCTCTGGAATTGATCGGTGGTCATTTTTATAGACCTGGATTTTCACGTAACCTCAGAGAAAGTAGTCGAACGGTGTCAGATCACATAATCTTGGTGGCCTACTTATTAACATCACCGTTCCCGGAGATTACAAAACATAAAATAATACAAGTTGAACGCGTTCTTGTATTGTATACAACTCCATTTTTATAAAAGTCAAACATTACACTTCTCAAATGTCACAAGTCCCAGGCAAGCTCGCGACGCCATCTGTGTTTTATTCAACAATTAAAAAACCGCTCATTTTGAAAGACCCTTTATCTGAACAATAAGAGTTTGATACATTATTTCGACTCAATCATTACATTTTATTTCTTATATTTTTTTGTGACTGTATTATCTTTAAGCTTTCTAGGCTGTATATGCGAACTTCATAAAGTACAAAAATATTGGGGTTTTTTTTTCTGTGATTCGATAGTGTTTTATTTTCCAAAGGTTCTAAACATGTTGTAAGCGTGAATCAAAAGATGCGATCATGAACACTTACATTGGAGAACCTCTCTCTGCATTTCATTTTTAGTTTGAACGGAAGCTTATATTCAAATCATTTTCTTTCTTTCTTTCAAGGATTGTCTTTCTGAGCATGGATTATCTCTCCTATCCATCAACAGCACAATCCTTTGTACACCAACGCATCACACATAATCTACGGTTCAATAAAACCAATTTAGGAATGAACTTCTTGACTCGACCAGTTATTATATTTCCTTATCCATATTTAAGAATAAACTAAAGAAGCATTCTTCATCTCAATTCCCATCATACTAACTGTTTCGTTTGAGATTTGTCTTTTATTTAAAATGGTGTTTGTAATTTGACCGCATTGTTTTCATACAAAATATTAAAGACACGGAAATGGATACAAATAATAATTAAAAAACAAAAACTAGTTGATTTAAAAAAAATGCTTTAAAGCGAAAAATCCGCCAGATGTATTTGCATGATATAAATAAATGTGTTATAAATAAATTTGTGTCAAAACGTACAAAATATATCTGACAAGAATCTTAGTGACAAAGGAATATATATTAATTACCGTGTAGCGAAATCAGAACAAGAAATAGCACGATTTTTGAAATAAGACAAATAACAAATCTTTTGACAAAAATAAACTTATTTTGTCAGCGTAAAATTGTTTTAAATTAAAATGAAAGTCAATATAATTCTTATCTTAAAAAGTATATTTTGTTCATTTTGTGGTGTCACGTTTGTTAATTCTTAGTTTAAATAAATTCCTTTTTCTATATTCACCACTGTTTTATTGCGTCCACTAACAGCTTCAAAGTCTTCTTCATCATCAAGTGGTGATGAACTAAATTCCTTCTTCTATATTCACCACTGTTTTATTGCTTCCATTAACAGCTTCAAAGTCTTCTTCATCATCAAGTGGTGATGAACTAAATTCCTTCATCTATATTCACCACTGTTTTATTGCGTCCACTAATAGCTTCAAAGTCTTCTTCATCATCAAGTGGTGATGAACTAAATTCCTTCTTCTATATTCACCACTGTTTTATTGCCTCCACTGACAGCTTCAAAGTCTTCTTCATCATCAAGTGGTGATGAACTAAATTCCTTCTTCTATATTCACCACTGTTTTATTGCGTCCACTAACAGCTTCAGAGTCTTCTTCATCATCAAGTGGTGATGAACTAAATTCCTTCTTCTATATTCACCACTGTTTTATTGCGTCCACTAACAGCTTCAAAGTCTTCTTCATCATCAAGTGGTGATGAACTAAATTCCTTCTTCTATATTCACCACTGTTTTATTGCGTCCACTGACAGCTTCAAAGTCTTCTTCATCATCAAGTGGTGATGAACTAAATTCCTTCTTCTATATTCACCACTGTTTTATTGCGTCCACTAACAGCTTCAAAGTCTTCTTCATCATCAAGTGGTGATGAACTAAATTCCTTCTTCTATATTCACCACTGTTTTATTGCGTCCACTAACAGCTTCAAAGTCTTCTTCATCATCAAGTGGTGATGAACTAAATTAAATGTTTAAAATATATTAATTAAAAAATGGTCTCTTTTTATTGTGGAACAGGTCAAAAAGAGGAATTTTACTGAAATTTACCAATAATAAAATAATGGTGAAAACAAAGAAATATAGAGATTTTTGAAGTGAAACTTCTACAGCCGCAGTTGGGCAAATTGGACTGAACGTCACGAAAAGTGAAACGGTATATTATATTTTTGTTTTATTTTTATCAAATTATTATTTATTATTATTAAATATTTTATTTATTTATATATTATTATCCATTATTTTAATATTAATAATTATTTATTATTAACAAAAATTAATATTATTTTTATATTATTGAGTGTATTATATTGTTATTAAATTATTGCTGATTGTTAAAATTATTATTATTTATTATTAAAAAAAATAATAATAAAAATTTTGGTTACACGTTATTTTTATATTAATATATTTAATAATTAATTATTTTATTTTATATTAAATCATTTTATTTTATTTTATTCAATATTTATTTTAATGTTTATTTAATATATAATTTATATTTATTACATGATTATCATAATATGTGTATGTTATTATAATATTAATTATTATATTATAATTAATTCTAATATAATTAATTAACAATATGTATTGTTATATGTATACAATAATATATTGTTAATACTATATAAAAATAATATAATAATAAATAAATAATTATTTAAAAATAATTAATTTAATAATTACTAATAACATAAAAATATAAATTTATTTAACATGAAAAAACATAAATTTAATATTATTAAGTGTATTATAACATATTATTATTAAATTTTTTATTTATTATTAAAATTATTATTATTTATTATAAAAAATAATACATTTTTATTTAATTAACATAAGAGATTTTTTAGAATTAAATTCCACATAACCATTTCCTAATCCTAAAAAAATAATAACAATCGTTAACAAATGGAAAAAAGCAATACATAAAATAAACTTTTCCTAGGAGCTAAGAAGTTTCACTTCTACCGCGCGAGAGTCTCACGAATCTGATTTTTTTATTTAATTGAACTGAAAAATCAATAAACAGGACTCCATACACAGAAAAAAATATTTTGTGTCACTCAATATACGAGTACGCATGGATCTGTATCGTGTGTATCACAGTTCAACTCAACATCACCTTGAAAACAACCGGATTCATCATTTGGTTGTTCTCTTGATTTGTCTAATTTTATCAATTGAATGTTTTAGCATTAACTTAATGAAAATTCATCTTAGAATATTGAACAAAAATTACTGTTTTATTGCAATGATTAAATTAATTCCCGGTACACGTGTTTTTACCTCATATGCCGAAGCTTTCTTTAGTCGGATTGATCCTGGTTCGTTACGAGAGCAGTGTTTAGATCAAACTGATATGTTACAAGTGTTTATGGTATATTGACCTGTGCTAAAGAAATCCGCGCGTTCCGGTGCCGTGTATTCAATACACATGTTAAAATGAGCTATTTAAAATCGAAAAAATAAGAGTATTCATAGCCAATCGCTCAAATTAATTGAATTTGAAGTCAAAAGTGATAATAATTGAAATTTAATTGCTCATAACATAAAAAAAAACATCGGTCGACGTTCACAAAATGGGCGAAGCGACCACCTCAAACGAAAGCCCGCGAGCTATTGAAGCGAGCGAACTGAGATTCTGTTTCTTGCGTTCCCATATACCGTAGTAAAATGAGAGTGAGACGTGAATAGCGTCGCTTCCTCACCCATAGCGATTTTTTTAGCATAAACATACCTACGTCTCACTGGCACACGTTAGGTTGTATTGGTGAACTTATTCCCGATTTTCACAAAATATCTCTGATGTGGCCGATAAGTGATAATTATTATTAATATTTTTTTTATTCAATGCGTAAATGTAATACGGAGGAATACCTTAAATCTGAACCCAGTATTTATTATATTTATAGAGATGTTAAAGTTTTTAGAAGCATTGTGTACTAGTCACAGGGAAGGAAGGGTTAATAGGGGTGAAATATTATCCAAAGAACGTTAAAGAATGCATTCTGTTTCACCACTTTTCATGACACCAGTCTGACCTTAACACTGATCTCGTAACAAACTGGGATCATTCCGCCTGTACAGACCCTCAGGATAGGAAGTAGAAACATGTGAACCGAGGATTTATGTTATCATTGGAATAAAAAAAATTGTGTATTGTTTAATATTCCGTCTTCTTTTTTTAAGTTTTAAATAAAATAATTAAGAAGAGCAAATTTGAAGAAATTAATTAAAACCATTGAAGGCCACTGGTTTGGGAACACTGTAGTGGAACACTGTAGGGGAAGGCTTTATGTCTAAGAAATTAATGTTCGTGAGGCACAGATTTTCACTTTCAATTATATTGTCTTGAATTACTAAAGAAAACGAAAAAAAAAAGACATTTCAATTAGTCGATTCATTTAGAAAAGGGAATTCGAACAACAATAAAAAGAATGAAATTAAGGAATTGAAACCTCTCGACTTGTATTACAACTTGTTGTTGACTTAAATCAAGGCTTTGTTGAGTTTTCGATATTGTTCAAAGCCTCGGTAAAGAAACAACGTCTGACTATTATAATTTATTTGAAATATAGTAATTAATTGATGTTTGGTTTCGATTTCTAATACTTAACGACATAAAGTGATCTTCGCGTGCTTATTCATTTGCGATACAGGTTCAGTTCTCGAAAAAAGAAATCATTTTGTAAAAATACTGCCCGTTCGAAATGATTTAAGTTGAAAATTTATAAGGTTAATTTGAAAGGCTATTCACATAACACAAAAATAAATTATAATCGTCCCCCATTCAACTGTTTTCTATTCAGACGCCAACTTCTTGACTTCGCGTAGACACCCTCTCCCTTACTAGATCCTGAACTCACTATTCATTTACCAATGACCACTTATAAATATATTTCAAACAAGTGTTTTAGTAGCAAAAATGAAAAAAACATAATAGTGTACTAGTGCCCCTCTTGATGTATGGAAGTAAAATTTAGACTTGGCGGAATACAGATAAGAGTAAAATTAATGCTGTGGAGTTGCGTGCGCTAAGGAACATTTGTGGAGCGTCAGTGTTTGAAATAAGGCGGAACAAAGACATCAGAAATTAATGCATGGATGTTTTATGGAGCTTTGAGATTCACAAACTTAAGAAGACAACTTTAAGTTCGCCTTCATCTTGTATCACTTCATTCCGTACTCCAATGAAATACCGGTTCCTCCAACTAACATTTCTTAATTTATTACTTGCTTATTTTTATTTCTTGTCACTCTAAATATTTTACTTAATACTTTGTTTGTTCTTATGTTTAACTTGTTCGTGTGAGCTTTATAAAAGAAATAAATGGAAATTAAAGATTTGTTGACCATACACAATGTATTGATATGGTCAACTAGTGTTCGACTAATAAAGGCAACGAATTAAGCGCACGTGATGTTTACACATATGTCAGAATAAACGCAATGCAGTCAAGCACTACACCAAAATTATGCTCGCCAGACATTGTTATTTTCCATATTGTTCTAATTGTATTATTGCAATTATTATTAAATATAATTTATGTGTTCTGTAATCTGGACAGTATATATGATGGATGAGTTGAAAGAGGCATTGAAAGAAAGGTAGTGACAGGGGACAAGGTAAACGGAGCAGTTATTGTTATATACAAAAACCACGCAATATCAACAGAAGCAAAAATTATATAGTAGTGGGCTGGTGACCACCTTGATGTATACAAGGGAAATTTGACTTAACAGAATAAGTATAAGAGTAAGCAAGAACAATGATGTGGAGGTGCATGCACTAAAGAAAATTTGTGGAGTGTCAATGTTTGAAAAAAGGCAGAATGAAAACACCAGAAATAAACGCATGGATAAGTAGATGTTTAACGTTAGATGAATAAAGGAGCTTTAATATACAATAGTTTGGACATATGGAATGAATGTATTATGAAAGAATGACTAAGCACAAATCATAAGTGCGAGGTGTGCAATAAAAAAGTAGACCGAGGAAAACGTGCCTGGACATAACGGACCAGATTTTGAAAGAATTGAAAGTGAAAAGTATGAATATTAAAATGTTGTACATTACGAAATGCATGACTGTAGAGGAGGTGAATGTAGAGGAGATGAATGTAGAGGAGGTGAATGTGGAGGAGGTGAATGTAGAGGAGGGGAAAATTGTGTGCATGTGTAGAAAAGTTTGAAAATCTGTTTTCTCTACACTGCAAGGGACACGGCGTGAAGATATGGTTGTATTGTAGAAAGAAAGCATATATATTAATAATATTTATATCAAGTTAATAAATACGCCATATGTTCATAAAGAAAAAGCAAGGGATGAGAAACGAAAAATAATTAATTATGAACACTAAAATACCACTTCAAAGTTTGTATGCAGGAGCTTGTCTTGACGGTTTTTAAACCAGTTTAATGTCACAGAATTAGGCTGTTTATTTCAAGATTCTACAGCAACGTTTACAAGTATTGTTGTGAATTTTTTGTTTTACTAGTTTCCTTTTAAATGTATTATATGTTTTGGTTAAAATAAAATAATTGATAAAGTTGTAAGCAAGTTCAATGACTACTCAAGATCTCAAAACACACAATCATATAAAGTTTTCTCATTAACCACCTTATTCGACTTAACTGATTTTGAATATTTTTACTTTTAAGAAACCTGTTAACTTGTTTTAAATGATTATAAAAAAATATGTAAAAATTATTTAAAAAATGAGCTTTAAGGGGATTTGGATATGTGTGGAGCATAGACGATGAAATAATGACTAAGCAAATGTTTAACTCAGAAGTGCAAGGTGTGCGTGGAAGAGGTAACAGACTTTTAAAGAAGTTCAAGTGAGAAATATTTATAATAGAATGTTGTACATAACAAGATGTATGAATGTGGATGATTTGAAAGTTGTGTGATTGGATAGAAAAGTTTAGAGATCGGCTCTCTCTGCCTACCTCGCAAGGGACACGACTTCATTATATGTGTGTATGTAACATTTTGATGTTCTATTGTAGATCAGGTTGGATGGAAATTTATTTAGTCCTCCATAACAAGTGCTGAGATCACACTGAAGATCTACATCTTTTTTGTTTTTCTTTTTATGATTATGTGTCGTATATTGAAGGATGAATGTTTTTCGTCTGTCTGAAGTAATGAAGTGTGAGGAGTTTGATTTCGCGTGATGTATACATATGCAATTGAGTGTCAATGTTTGTCAGGTTGATGAGAATGTGCAACGGGGTTTTATAAGATCAAAAATCGGAAAGAAGTATCGATTTATTTTTTCATGCTATATGCCCTCAGTGAGATACAGGCAAAAGCCTAGTTTACAGGGGACACGATCAATGAAAGGCAACAAACCCAAATCCATAAAAATTGTGTATCAAATTTAAATTACGTGGTTTTTTGTAAATTATGTATATTTCTTGTCATGTGTAAATAAATAAAATAAATAAATCTTAACTAAAGTCTTTCTTCCTGCAAGGGACGCGGCGTGATGATATGTATGGTATTCACAAGTATATACAAAGAGGATTAAACTTTAAAATAAGATCGTCGTTTTGCAGGTAGACATTGCTTTATTTATTTATTGGTTGATACCTTTAACACGATTTTTTTTTAATATGATAAAGAATGTTTGCAAACACATTGATTAAAAGTAAAATTTATTCTGAACGCTTATAATATGAATAATGTATTGTTTGTTATTTGGGACTAGAAAAAACTTGACAATTTTCAACCGACCGTCAGCGTCAAGATGGTTACATAAAATAACATGTGTTAAAAATAACACGTCGTATTTAAAGCTGTGATCAAACGCTTCACCAAAGTATAGCAAAAATTATGTGGTTGAATTTTTTTTTCATTTTCTAACCGGTATTTGGTTATTTAGAAATTTCAGAATAACCGGTTAGCCGGTTTAGAAGTTCCAAAGCAAGTATCCATGAGTTCATCTTCGTTGTAGATGAGTAAACTTCAATAAACGCAGTATTTTGTTAATAAATCGAATCGTTTGACATCTTGGTTTTTTTTTCGATAGTTTTTAAAACCTTTCAAAATGTGGGAATTCCTTTATAAAATAAAGGCTCCATATTATTTTGACAGATTTAAGAATAAATTTTGATTCTAATAATATGATAATGAACGGTATCAAATGATAAAGTAACAATTTTGATTCTAATAAAATGATAATGAACGATATCAAATGATAAAGTTACAATTTTGATTCTAATAAAATGATAATGAACGATATCAAATGATAAAGTTACAATTTTGATTCTAATAAAATGATAATGAACGATATCAAATGATAAAGTTACAATTTTGATTCTAATAAAATGATAATGAACGATATCAAATGATAAAGTTACAATTTTGATTCTAATAAAATGATAATGAACGATATCAAATGATAAAGTTACAATTTTGA
This sequence comes from Odontocerum albicorne, assembly GCA_949825065.1. Classification (NCBI taxonomy): domain Eukaryota; kingdom Metazoa; phylum Arthropoda; class Insecta; order Trichoptera; family Odontoceridae; genus Odontocerum; species Odontocerum albicorne. Next base: position 1,355,928 of record OX463859.1, read on the forward strand.
TTCTAATAAAATGATAATGAACGGTACCAAATTATAAAATTACAATTTTAACTAATATAAATTATTTTAAAAGACTTTATATAACAAAAAAATCCTCTAATATCGCAAAAACATCTTACACAAAGAATTTATTTATATTTTCAGGCACTATGAACACTTAAAGTATATTAAAAATAAGAAATCATTACATATTGCTATTATTATTTTGGGCATGATCGTTTTTGCGGAAATATCACGAAAGGAAAAAAAAATCTCAAAACTATAAACGTCACTCGGATCAATTTGATTAATGAAAAACGTAAACGAGTAATGAGCACAACATGAAAGAAATTAAATTTTAATTAGAATATCTAACAATAACACAATATTTAAAAACAATACTGACGATTTATTTTTTTTCCGATTTGTAAAACTTTGTTTTCGGAAGTCGGACTGGTAACGTTCAAAAATCAGATTGTTTATTTGAATTAAGTATCAATCTAGATGAAATAAATAAATAAATATTAGGGCGTGCTCCACAAAAATTTACATATTATGCGGGAAATTAGAAATCTTGGATCGTGTCTAGCGGTCGTAATAAATTCTAAACATAACGATGAAGATAATTCTAGGGAAATTATCCTGTGTAATACAGTTGATATGAATTAACTTATATAAAATAAAATTTGGTGGGGCTATAATAACACATGTCAGCCGATCCGGAGGTTGCGGGTTTGATCCCCGCTGGAACCCAGATTTTTTTAAATTCCAGTCTGGTTAACACTTAGGGCCTATTAAAACATATTTCTGGTTGGTTGGAAGAGATTGCCACATGGCAATAAACTCGTCACGTAAAAGAGATCGCCACATGGCAATACCTTTCAACCTAATATAATAATCAGAAGAATCTGTATGAGGTGTATAGATGGGGGGAAAAAAATAATTGGTTTATTAATATCAACATATGTTAGTATGTATCCTGAAATTACACATTTATTGTAAGGTAATGGAAAAGAAAATACATCAAACAGTCTGGGGTCAACTCGTAACATCCTTCCAATCAAGATATACGTAAATTATAAGACGAAAAAATATTATAAATAAATAGATATACCGTTAAGAAGGTGGCGTTTCAAAGTGTTTCCGAAGGTGCAATTGTTCGCCCGCTCTTTCGAGGGCAAGGGTGGTTAGTATATCGGACGTATGCGTAATCTAAAAAATATGATTTATTTATATAATCTTGTTTTCTATATGTATTAATGTACTTGCTATGTACCCATTGTAATGAAATGTTCCCTATGTTATGCAATAGTTCTTATAAAAAGTCAGTCGGCCCATGCAAGCAAAAAACGCGCGAGATACATAGTATCTAGCAAACCATGACGGCATATACGGCCGAATATAGGAGCTTACGACGAGCGATTGGCTGCACATAAGGAACGAAAAACGTCCAAAATATATTCTTAGTTTCTGGAAAGTCTACTGTGCTTTTACTTACAACCAACTTCTACCTGCTAAAGAGGATTCTCTTCACCCTGCTATTTTTCACCGGAAAAACATCAAGTGAACCGAAATCTCCGAGTATTGAGCGGCAGCCATCCACCAATTTTACAGTATTTGTACCGGTGTTGTACAAAGTGGTCCTTCGAGCCGGATCTGCTGCATTATGGTGATGTACAAATAGTTTATTTCAGCGTTTTCTGGCTAAAAAAACATCTCTTTAATAACGTTAGATTATAACATTCGCTAGGTAACAAATCTCGTTAGTTTAGCATGAACGCGAACCGCTAGACTACGGCGCCGACAATGACTTCCTAAGGTGCTCGCTAGCTAACTTTGGCTCGTCATGCTGTCGATGACTCGGCTATTGTTTTAATATTTTTTGCGGAATCTTTAGAATTCAGAACGCGCCTCATTAGCATAACAAGGAATCGACGAAACTTGTTTCGTAAAAATACATAAATATATTTGAATCGGAGGTTAACATATTATTTCATGTAAATAAGTATTATATTTTGTGACGTACCGTGAAATGTAACCATTACGTTGTGCTCTTCGTGCTGTTCGAGTACATACGTACTTACTTAATAAGCAGTCGTAGTTTAACGTTTAACATTCACGCTTAGCAAGCGGGTGGCCTAGGTTTAACATTCACGCTTAGCAAGCGGGTGGCCTAGGTTTAACATTCACGCTTAGCAAGCGGGTGACCTAGGTTTAACATTCACGCTTAGCAAGCGGGTGGCCTAGGTTTGATTCCTGATGATTTCACTTCCGGATTAGTTCAACTCATAGGACATTTAACATCTGAATTTATGTTTTATCGTAGTTTATATGAACACAGTTTGCGATATCGTATTATTAAGTGAAAAACATGAAGACCGGCAAAATAGTCTGGAAAGGTGGAGAGGAATCTTGGAGGACAATGGATTGAGACTGAGCAGAAAAAAAAACAGAATATCTGTACCTACCGTTCGAGAACACAAATGCTGTCACTCCCGTAATGCAAATGGATGGAGAAACATTACCAAATTTTGACTCATTTAAGTGTCTTAGGCCACTCATCCATAGCGATGGAGGATGTGCAGCAGATGTAATACATAGAATTAGTGTAAGATGGATGAAGTTTAGATCAATGACGGGAGTTCTATGTCATCCGAAAATGCCAGTAAAGTTAAAAGGAAAAGTATACCAAACGATTGTCAGACCCGCACTCCTCTATGACTCTGAATGCTGGACTATGTATAACTCTTACACCAGGCAACTAGAAACTGCTGAAATACGCATACTAAGATGGTCAGCTGGTGTGTTCCTAAGAGACAAAATAAAAATCTCACACATTCGTGGAAGTTACTAGATGTTACTGACATCAACAGTAAGATGAAAGAGAGGCGATTGAGATGGTGTGGGCACGTTGGACTCAGTGCACCCTATCACATTGTGAACCAGGCAATCTCCATGGATCTTCCTCGAATAACAAGTAGAGGAAGACCAAATAATTCGTGGGTGGGGCAAAAAGATAACCTGATGCAGAGGCACGGCCTGGAGGACGAAGTCCGGAATAGAAGAGCATACAACCTGAGGACGAGGAGAGCTGACCCAAACAGTCTTCGCAAAGAGTGAGTTGGGATGGAACCAGGAATAGGAAGAAGTTTGCATCAGGGTGCGTCTAAGTTCCTCGTATGTGTACCCAAGCTATAGAAATACCCAAGTTCTCTTTAGCCATGGGAGCTTTAATGGCGAACTTTAAAGGTTCGCTCATATTCTTTCAACCTGTTGTAGTTTTTGTGGTCAAATGATCTAGATAGATCAATTCGAAGATCGCATTTTGTAGAACTGCGATGGTAATTGAGTTTATAACTTACATCAGTTTGTCTTCCGACTAATTAAGGCGGACTTGTGTTCAACAAATCCTCTAATTTATTCTGAAATGGCTATCATTGTCACCGTGAAAACCATACATTTTCTATCGATGATGCCAAATTCTTACATATCAGTAGTAACGGAAATAAATTGGATAGATTAGAGGCCCTAGAAATGTCTAAGTCAGTGTATTGAGGTGAACATCTGGCAAACACATATATACCAAGAATCTCTCCGCTACTCGCCGAGGTCATCCTATGTCTCCCTCAGTCCCCAGCCCGAATGTTCCCAACTGTTAGAAGCGTGTATCTCGATACTAGTTCAAACAGAATTCAGTCTTGTTTGTGCTCCCCTGATGATGAGGTAAAAGCCTTGAAACCAGTAGGGCTATACCGTTACAAAAAGTGGAATAAACAATGTTTGATAAAACAAATTACAATCCAGATTCAAAGAGTTTTTAATTAAGAGTATATAAATTTGGACCATTTTTGGACCATTTTTAGTATAAAGTATTCATTCATCCGACACCGCGAATGTTATTTGTTCTGACCTACTTGTATTGCAAAACAATCAATCATTCCCACCTTCAATCTTACTTAACGTCTCGATGTCATTCATAAAGATGAAGCATTAAAATCCCTCAACATACGTAGATATATCATTAACCTTTCCTTTCCTGTGCTAAAAAAATCCGCACGTTCCGGTGCTGTGGATTCAATACACATGTAAAAATGAGCGATTTACTAGTAAAATCAGAAAAATAAGAATATTCATAGCTAATCGTTTAAATTAATTAAATTTGAAGTCAAAAGTGATAATAATTGAAATTTAATTGCTGAATACATGAAAAAAAAAAACATCGGCCGACGTTCACAAAACGGGCAAAGAGACCACTTCAAGCGAATGCGCGAGAGCTACTGAAGCGAGAGAAGCGAGTGAACTGAGATTCTTCTTCTTGCGTTCCCATATTCCGAAGTAGAGTGAGAAGTGAAAAGCGTAACTTCCTCACCCATAGCGGTTTTTTAGATGAATATACATACGTCACACACTGGTACACGTTTGATTGTATTGGGGAATTTATTCCTGATTTTCACAATATATATCTGATGTGGCCGATATGTGCTAATATTTATTAATATAATTGTTTCATTCAATGTGTAAATGTATTACGGAGGAATATCTAAAATCTAAACCCAGTATTTATTATATTTATAGAGATATTAAAGTTTTTAGAAGTAATGTGTACTAGTTACACATCACAGAAAATAAAGGGATAATGAATAATACCTGTCTTTAATGTGACCCCTGCGTTACACTGCTCGTTGGATTGAATTCCTACAATATTTTCTCAGCAAGGTTTCTTCCGAAGAAGTAAAATTTAGAACGAAATCCTTAAATTTGACAGTCACGATAAAAAATGTAAATGTAAAGTAAACCTCATCAGCGCATGTGTTAGATCCAATGGAGTTTTTGTAGGAAGTAAAACACTTGCTTTATTCGAGGTATGTACTCATACTCGTATTTATATCTGTTTTGGTGTCTACTTTCATGTTGACACAGACGGTATATGCATTCGTCTGTTATGCATGAACATTTTCAGGCCAAATCGTTTAATTATAACGTTTTCCATTTACTTAGGTAAAAAAACAACCACTGCATTCAAATATTGGCCCTATTAACATATTAATTGTTGGAACACTTGTCAATTACTGATTGAAACTTCTGTTTGAAATCACTTTATTCAATCATTTCGTAACTTTTTATTACACAATTCTGAAAGTCAGGATGATTCATTGTGAAAACAGTGCAGAATTAAAAAAATATTTTATAATTATTTATTAAAATTATTTATTTTAAACGGTACGCTCGTGTTTTATTTAAAACTAGTATAATTCAGACAATTGGTACATTGTAATACTATTACACTTTAGCAATAAAACTAGTATTATTCAGACAATTGGTACATTGTAATAACATTACACTATTACAATAAAACTAGTATTATTCAGACAATTGGTAAATTGTAATAATATTATACTATAGCAATAAAACTAGTATTATTCAGACAATTGGTACATTGTAATAATATTACACTATAGCAATAAAACTAGTATTATTCAGACAATTGGTACATTGTAATAACATTATACTATAGCAATAAAACTAGTTTTATTCAGACAATTGGCACATTGTAATAACATTACACTATTACAATAAAACTAGTATTATTCAGACAATTGGTAAATTGTAATAATATTACACTTTAGCAATAAAACTAGTATTATTCAGACAATTGGTACATTGTAATAACATTACACTATTACAATAAAACTAGTATTATTCAGACAATTGGTAAATTGTAATAATATTATACTATAGCAATAAAACTAGTATTATTCAGACAATTGGTACATTGTAATAATATTACACTATAGCAATAAAACTAGTATTATTCAGACAATTGGTAAATTGTAATAATATTATACTGTAGCAATAAAACTAGTATTATTCAGACAATTGGTACATTGTAATAATATTACACTATAGCAATAAAACTAGTATTATTCAGACAATTGGTACATTGTAATAATATTATACTATAGCAATAAAACTAGTATTATTCAGACAATTGGTACATTGTAATAATATTATACTATAGCAATAAAACTAGTATTATTCAGACAATTGGTACATTGTAATAATATTATACTATATCAATAAAACTAGTATTATTCAGACAATTGGCACATTGTAATTATATTATACTATAGTAATAAAAACTTTATGGTGCCTGGGTTGGTTTAATTTTGTTTAACTAAATTTCCAAAATAAATATTTTGATATCTATTTTTCTGTCTAACAATAAAGATTTTTATCGAAAATAATTCATTAATCTCGAAATATTTTCAATTCCTCAATTATATCGAAAGACTTTTCTGTCGTCTCAGGAAGGAAAATCATATTTTTTCCTCCGGTAAATTGAGTTCTGCGTCGAGTGACATTTCGACATCTGACGCGCGATTGACAACCATTGTTTGCCTCTATTCATTCCGAATGATCAAACCATTATAGAGCCGAAATTCGGCGTTTTATTTCAGCTGGTTTAACATTTTCACGAAATAAAAATAAATCAAAGTTTGATAAGCGTTTTACCTTTTTTAATTGTACTCGTTAGATACATTTGATAAATTCATTCATTTATTAAAATGGAAAAGATGTTGCCACCAGTAATAATGTTTCCGAATCGTATTTTTTTTTTACATTTATTGTAATACTGGTGATTATTTTGACAATAATATACAGGTGTCCCAAGCCTCAACGTCAAGCCGGTATCGAGAAAAAGGCCAGCTTAACACGGTTTAGAGTTTTAAAAAAATTCTGGCAAAAACCTTATACTTTTCGAGTTATAGGCATTTCTTTGAAAATTGTGAAAGTAGCTACCCTGCGCCAAATGTTTATATGCTATGACTACAAATTGCCATATTTTATGATTTTGATAGTTGTATCGCAAACCTAGATAGCCCTGCTTTTAGTCAGAGTCAGATATAAAACAAAAGAAACCTGTAAGTTTGAAAAAAAGTTGGTTTTTGTCCGATCATAAAAAATAATATTTTTTATCAGCTAACTTGAACTCATCATACAGTTAAAATAATGTACTACGCTAACCTGGCAAGTTACATCAAAAGATGGCCTGTCAGTCAGAATTTCAAAATGGTACAATACATACCTACTACTTCTTTAAAAGTATTAAAAAATATATATCTGTATTTAATGATACGCGAAAAAATGATATATGGTAACATTGATTATGATGTAAATTATTATATAATATTTATCGTAGTTTTGATGGTTTTTATATTGATTATACTGCTAATGGCAACGTCAATATATTTGAAATTTTCATGCAACGACATCTGGCAGACTTATTGCTTTTCTTAGAATCAGACAGTTTTTCATAATAAATATTGAGATACTCGTACATGACAGTGTCATTAACAAAATGGATGTCAAAGATAGTAAAAATACTAACCAATTTTTTTTTAAATGCAAAAATTTCAAGGTAAATAGGGATTCAGAAACAAATTGTAAGGGATGAAATGTTAGTGGTTTCGTTAGTTGTAATATTGATGGATATTACTTTCAGGATGATACTGATTTATGAGTGAATTGTGATGTTATTGGTAACGTTGATTGTAATGTTGATGAATAATGTATTTGGTATAATGCTGAATGTTACGTAGATTGTAAGGTTAATGGTTACGTTGATTGTAATGTTGATGAATACTATCTTTAGTATGATGCAGATTTATGCGTGATGTTATTAGTAAAATTAGTTGCAATGTTGTTGAATACTGTCTTCAGTATGATGCTATAGTATAGTATTTTATAATATTACGTGGATTATAATGTTAGTGGTTACGTTGATGTGTACTAACATAGGGATAACACTGAATAATACGTGGATTGTAATGTCAATGGTTACTTTGATTGCAATGTTGATCTATAAAAAATGTTAAGAGGATTGTAAATATCACAATTATATTGTTTTTAATGACAATTTATGCTTTCTTTAATTTGATGCTAATTGTTACGTGGATTTTGATGTAAGTTGATTCTATTTACGTTGATTTTGATGTAAATTGATTCTATTTACGTTGATTTTGATGTAAGTTGATTCTATTTACGTTGATTTTGATGTAAGTGGATTCTATTTACATTGATTTTCATGTAAGTTGATTTTATTTACGTTGATTTTGATGATATTTTTTGCTTGGCTTATGACATTGATAGTTTTATTAAATATGATGTAAATCATTCAGTTTGTTTTGATTTTGATGGTCTTTAGTAAATATATGAAGTAAGAGATGTTTTTTAAAAGAATAGATATGACCAAAGTCATAGGTATCCTTAATGCCCTCGAAAACTAGGCGGAAAAAGTGCCTGTGTTGTTCGAGGGGAGTAGCACAGCGCAGACTTCGAACCAACGACCTTCCGCACAGAAGTCCAGCGCGTTACCGCGTGGCCATGCACCTCAATCACGTTGTGATCGTAAAACTAATATTCTTTCATCTTTTCCATTGAAGCTCTTAACTATTTTTAATTTGGGACCCGCTCCTTGATAGATTTCAAAGTCTGTCAGCATCCGTGTTATTAAATGTCTCTAACGATCTACATTAGATTTAGAGGGTCAATTTTGGAAAAGAACCAGACAAGGCGAAAGTTTTTAGTCAAAGAAAATTACAAAAAAAAAATTCTACCAGTACATTCGTAGACACGAGTACTATCACGACTTTCCTGTCGGATTAGGCATCGAGTTTAACTAGACAACTATCTGTTGAATAAAATATAAAGTCAAACAAGCGACATTCCTATCACTCACGACAATACTGTATTAAGGTCTTCTAATACGCAGTTTAAGTAACTGATAATATAGGCACCAAGTCATGTTAAATATTCTTGTTTCCGAGAAATTTATTTACAAACATTTTGAGAATCATTCGGTTTTATTTTGTTTAAGACATTCAAAAAGGAAGAAAATGTGATTATTGGTTTATACTCGTTTATAACTAAAAGCTGATTATTTTTCTTCAGTGTCTGTTAGATACTTAAGAGACGATCATACAAAAAAAACTCATAGTTCTTCATAAAGAATCAAAAAAATAAAACTGAATGTTTGTTATTGCCAATGTTATTGGACTTTTAAAGTTTGTTGAAGACTTGAACGAATTTTCGTTGTTACTTTGATACATTTTCAAATCTTAATTTTTGTTAAATCAATCCGTTACCTCAAATAAAATAAAACTATTTAAATATCGTTTGTTTTAATTTTTATAAAAAATTGTACGCTTTTTAAATAACCACAATTTACTTTAAATCCATCCCAAAAAAATCGATTCACTGATTGCGTAAAAACGTTTAACTTTAATAAACTTCACATTTTCAGCTGATTTCTTTATTTTTATTATAATTGGTTATTTTTGTTAGGTTTTTTTAGATAAATTGACAAATTAGGGGAATTATTGAAATTCTTTTTGTGACAAAATACATTGTTAAATTATAATAACACTATCATGTTGTGTGCAATAATAAAATTAATCACATAATATAATAGTGTTATAATGTAATAATAAGACTGTTATGTTATGTGATTTTTGTTACTTATAATATTCCGCAGTTGTATGTTATATTATGGTCGCTAGCTGGATAAGTATTCTTCAAATATTAAAACTTCGAAAATGTATCAATTTGTCAAACGACAAAAATCACTCAAATTTCATAAAGGAATATGCCTTTAAGGTAAATATTCCATCGAATAATATCTTCCCCGTGTCATTCAGGCTGTATTTCTGGCAGAGCATACGCCAGGGTGTGGGCTGGAAGGCAAACATTGCGAAACGTGGGCCATTGTAGCAGTTCAAATAATCATCATTCGAGCCTTTAGGGATGTATGGGCCGGTAGTTGAATAAGAATCGCGATATTCCTTATTCACCATTGAAAAATCTACCCCAGAGATTTTCTTTACACTCGCCACCGCACGCCAACCCGGTAGGGGTCCCAAGTGTTTAATTGAAAATTCTGGGACTGTGTGGTGCGCGGTACAGCTTCACGCTCACGATGTTGTTGTGATTAGTTCATTTGACGACCTCCGTTACTTAGTTGGTAACACTTCGATTCCATAGTTTCGGATTCGTTTCCAGATGACACTCCGATCAATTGATAAAATTCGCTCAGCAAAAAAAATATTCTTTTCCTGAAGCAATTTATATCTCGAGTAAAGATTTAACATTCGTATTACCAACCGATAACCGATGAATTTAATGGCTTAGTTGATATAACGTTAGCCTTCTGATCCAGGGATTGCCGATTCGATTCCTGTTGGTGCCCAATTTTTCTTTAAAAAGGACTGTTTAACACTCAAGGCCGGCTTAAAAATCTTTCTGATTGGTTGGCAAATATTGCCACATGGAAACAAATTAACCTTTTACAATTTAAAACGAAAACGTAATACAATACAAAGTAATATTATAGTTAAGGAAGTACTACAGGATATCCCTCGTGATCGAGTATTAATGTCAGTCATCCTGTAGATGAAAGACACACGTGCGTATATTGGTTTATTGTGGACAAGCTATTGCACTTTAGCAAGCAAAAATTCTTAGCAAGTTAAACTCAGACTTTTAATATTAAGGTTATTAAACTTGCACGACGATTGATGGGCTTATCTGACGTAGACTTTCGTTGTGTCACTAGTATTAACACATTGCTTCTAAAAACTCTAATATCTCTATAAATATAATAAATACTGGGTTCAGATTTTAGCTATTCTTCCGTAATACATTTACACATTGAATTATAAAATAATATTAATAATAATTAGCACTTATCGACCACATCAGAGATATTTTGTGAAAATCGGGAATAAATTCACCCATAAAATCAAATATGTGCCAGTATGTGACGTAGGTATATTAATTCTAAAAAACCGCTATGGGCTAGGAAGCGACACTATTTACGTCTCACTCTACTTCGGTATATGGGAACGCAAGAAATAGAATCTCGGTTCACTGGTTTCTCTAGCTTCAGTAGCTTTCAAGCATCCATTTAAGGTGGTCGATTCGCCCATTTTGTGAACATCGGCCGATGTTTTTTTTCATGCTTTCAGCAATTAAATTTCAATTATTATCACTTTTGACTTCAAATTTTATTAATTTAAGCGATTAAATATGAATATTTATATTTTTACGATTTTAAATCAATCATTTTTACACGTGTATTGAATACAGAGCACAGGAAGGGAAAGGTTAACATGTATACTTAAAGATATTTTAACGCTTAACAGATTTAACGAAACGAGAAGAAAATGTTTATTATATACAAACATACCATCAGGCTATTTCCTTGTCGGGGTAAGTAGAAAGGAGAGAACACCATTTTTTTATATCTCGACTGACATTCTTCGCCGCTCTTTGTCAATATACAATATTTGATTGATTTCTTTCAAAATACAGTTTTATTGATTCAACCATAATTTCCCTGATCTTCCTCTTTCGCACTTTCTATTAATATTTACACCATGTATTTGTTATGTCAGTATTTCTTTATTAATCCGTTATACATGTTCAAACCATCTCTTACAAAAAATAATCGAAATCTTCTTTATTTTTTAAAGACCTTGACGTTATGCAGTAACAAATTAAAAACTGCCCAAAGCGACACCTTTTCCGGTGGCAACACACCAAAGTGTCAAAAGAATTGTAGTCATTACAAATTTAAGGTCAGACGTCACGAGATATAGCAAATGACCAGCAGTGCAGTAAATTTACTAATAAAGCGGCTTAAGGCCTGGAGTTTTGTGAACAGCCAAGTTAACCACCAGAACTTTTACCAACAACTTTGAACACAGCTAAACAATCCTTTGACGCCACTAGGACGGAGTAGCCAACACTTTGACGCCACTAGGACGGAGTAGCCAATACTTTGACGCCACTAGAATAGAGTAGCCAATACTTTGACGACACTAAGATAGAATAGGCAATACTTTGACGCCACTAGGACAGAATAGCCAATACTTTGACGCCACTAGGATAGAGTAGACATTACTTTGACGTCATAAGGATAGAGTAGCCAATACTTTGACGCCACTAGGATAGAGTTGCCAATACTTTGACGCCACTAGGATAGAGTAGCCAATACTTTGACGCCACTAGGATGGAGTAGCCAACACTTTGACGCCACTAGGATGGAGTAGCCAACACTTTGACGCCACTAGGATTGAGTAGCCAATACTTTGACGCCACTAGGATGGAGTAGCCAACACTTTGACGCCACTAGGATTGAGTAGCCAATACTTTGACGCTTCTAGGACGGATGAGCCAATTCTTTGACGCCACTAGGATAGAGTAGCCAATACTTTGACGCCACTAGGATGGAGCAGCCAATACTTTGACGCCACTAGGACGGAGCAGCCAATACTTTGACGCCACTAGGACGGAGAAGCCAATACTTTGACGCCGCAAGGACGGAGTAGCCAACACTTTAACGCCACTAGGACGGATTAGCCAATACTTTGACGCCACTAGGACGGAGTAGCCAACACTTTGACGCCACTAGGATAGAGTAGCCAATACTTTGACGCCACTAGAATAGAGTAGCCAAAACTTTGACGCCACTAAGATAGAATAGGCAATACTTTGACGCCACTAGGACAGAATAGCCAATACTTTGACGCCACTAGGATAGAGTAGACAATACTTTGACGTCATAAGGATAGAGTAGCCAATACTTTGACGCCACTAGGATAGAGTAGCCAATACTTTGACGCCACTAGGATGGAGTAGCCAACACTTTGACGCCACTAGGATGGAGTAGCCAACACTTTGACGCCACTAGGATTGAGTAGCCAATACTTTGACGCCACAAGGATGGAGTAGCCAACACTTTGACGCCACTAGGATTGAGTAGCCAATACTTTGACGCTACTAGGACGGATTAGCCAATTCTTTGACGCCACTAGGATAGAGTAGCCAATACTTTGACGCCACTAGGATGGAGCAGCCAATACTTTGACGCCACTAGGATGGAGCAGCCAATACTTTGACGCCACTAGGACGGAGTAGCCAATACTTTGACGATACTACATCGCAATACTACATCGCAATACTACATCCCAATACTACATCCCAATACTACACCGCAATACTACACCGCAATACTACATCGCAATACTACATCGCAATACTATATCGCAATACTAAATCACAATACTACATCGCAATACTGCATCGCAACACTACATCGCAATACTACAAAATGTAATCAGCGTATTCATCCTCAAGGCCGCAAAAATGATAACAGGGTGAAGGGAAAAGTTTAAATTTTTCCCATGAAAGCTCCCATAACTATAAAGAAATTGAGTAGTTACAATACTTGAATACATCCACGAGGAGTCGAGGCACGCCCTGGTGTAATAAAAAAGTCCAATGTCAGTCTTCCCACGGAGAGTGAAGATCACTGATGTTGCCAAGTTGACAACTGGATTTCTTTTTAGGCTTTTAGAAACGTGCGAAGTAATTCCTGGTTATATTTCTGTTAAACTTAAATTCTAATTTATTTGTTATCAATTATTATTAGTAAGTTCCAAGCAAAGCTCAAACTTTTGGTGACTATAAAACCCACCCCTAAGTTTGTTGGAACTTTATTTTTACTCCGTGTCCGCTAACAGGGGAAATTTATATTCCTATTAAATGTAATGGGGTACGAATGGACGATACGATTATGCTGCCATTATTTTTGTATTCGACTCAAATATCTAAAACGGCTGCTTTGCTTTAATAATACTTGAGCTTAGGTGGCCGTTCACAACAACCCCTGAGAAAGGTCATATTCAGAAATAACCAAAAATTGTAGCAGCTTTTAAATTTGTATTTTTCGTTTTATACATACATACCAACACGCCATTTCTCTATCAGGGTATACAGACAAGACAGAGCGCCAGACATTTATATCTCGACACACATCTCTGGCCTCTTCTTCATCCAAACACCTTAACTTAATTTCTTTTACATTCTTAGTTTCCTTTTTTCCAAAATACATCTCACTTGATTCAACCATAGTTTTCTTTGTCTTCCTCTACAATGCCTTCCTCTCACATTTGCTCTATATATATTTTTTTGTTAATCTTTCTTCATTTATTCGTTCTACCTGCTCAACTCATTTGTTCTACGGCATTCATTCTCCTCATTTCAGTTCTTTCCACGTCTCCGTTTTCCTTCCATATCACATCAAAAGTGACTCTCAAATATTGTTTTAGACTATCATTTAAGTATCATAGATTTTGATACTGTCCGGGACAAGCCCGTATGTTTTAGTGCTCTATTGGCATCGATATAAAGCAAAGTAAATTTTTAAATAACTATATTATTTATAGTTAAGGCATTTACATTGTGGAGGTTTAAAGACATTGTAATTTGTTTTATCAAACACTGTTTATTCCACTTTATGTAACGGTATAACCCTACCGGTTTCAAGGCTTTCACCTCATCATCAGGGAGCACAAACATACTGAATTCTGTTCGAACTGGTACTGAGATAAATGCTTCGAACGGTTAACATTCGGGCTGGGGACTTCAGGTTGAGGGAGGCATGGGACAACCTCAACGAGCAGCGAAGAGATTCTTGGGGTAATGTCAGCCTTGCAAAAAATAAAACCTGTAAGTTAAAATCAGTCCTGAAATTAATCCGATAGAAATCGAATCGGGGAAGCCCATTTGCTTAGCATGAATGCAAACCGTGAGACCACGAGGTTCCAACACGGCGGTTGTGGGTTTCTATAGATGGCTGGATTTTTTTAAGGAGTTCGTGTGGTTTTAACTTAAGACTTCTTCAACATCTTTCTTATTGATTGGAAGAGTTTGCAGCCCTTCGCCAGGCTATAATGTATACAACAAAAGTTAAATATGAAATAACATACAATCCAATATTTCAAATTAAATACGACAGCAGAAAAACTTAAGTGTTTATTTGCTAATAACTTACTTGTCTGCCTGAAAAAAAATTGGGGATGAAAAGAGGAAACACTTGTCATGTTAAAAATGTAATATAAGTGAAATGACAATTTATTTTTAGGATTTTTTTAAACGATCCATTTCAGTTTGATCTTTGTTTCGTATTTACATCCATTGTTTGGTATAACTTTGTTCAATTCTTTTATCTTTATTTGTTCATCAATTCACGCTTAAGTTAGCTGAAACGGGAAAGTTTTCAGAAAAGTTCAGAGAAATTTCTATCCGAATTCATTCATGCTCGTTTCATTTTACATCTAGTTGGAAAAGATTCGTTTCAGACAAACGGTGCACGCTGATCGCAGCGACTGATATTATTCTAGGTAAATTGTCAAAGTTTAAACGAATGTTCTGAGATCTTTGTCATTCCGAGATTTTGTTATTTTCAAAACTGAATACGAATCTCGCATCTCAACTGAATCACAAACTATTTCTGTTTGCATTTCTATCTCCTTACTTCTTTCTATATGCTGTTAAGCTTTCTATATGCATTTCTATCTCCTTACTTCTTTCTATATGCTTATGCTATTCTCGACAACCTTATTAGCCAAGTTGATTAGATGCATGTCATGAGATTATGTAAAGAGAGATATAAGTAATCACATGCGTGTATATAAAATATAATATTTTATTTCTCTTTCGTTGGCTAAAGAACAACGTTACGGGCGTATAACCATCTAAAAAGATCATCCTATCAACCAAAAATACATCAAAAAACCTAGAATGAAAATCAGCCGAGAATATTAAAAAAAAAAACCGATGCGGGAGACTCTCGCGCGGTAGAAATGAAACTTCTTAGCTCCTAGGAAAAGTTGATTTTATGCATTGTTTTTTTTTTTCATTTTTTAACGATTTTTATTATTTTTTAGGATAAGGAAATGATAATGTGGACTTTAATTCAAGAAAATCTCTCTTAATTAAATAAAAAATGGTTATGTGGAATTGATTTCAAGAAAACCTCTTTTAATTAAAAAAATATATTTTGAATTTTTTTAATGAGAAACAATAATAAATAATTATTTTAATAATAATATAATACACTTAATAATATTAAATTAATGTTTATTAATATTTAATATGTTATTTTTATGGTATTATTAATTATTAAATTAGCTATTTTTAAATAATTATTTCATTATTTTTTTTATTAATTTATTTTTATCATATTATTAATAATATATTCTTAACAATATTATTATACTATATTATTAATTAATTATATTATAATTAATCATAACTATAAATAATAAATAATTATTAATATTAAAATAACTAATAATCATTTACTAATAAATAAAATAAATATAAATAACAATTTAATAAAAATAATATAATACACCGTTTCACTTTTCGTGACGTTCAGGCCGATTTGCCTTACCGCGCCAATGCGAGTTTCACAAAAACATGGGTTCCTACGGGAATTGAACCCGTAACCTTAGGCTAGAAGACAAACGTTATACCAAACAGGCCATAGCCGTGATCTTCGCGATCGCGACTTCATTTAAGTTTCTTAAAAAGAACTCCAGACTTCTTTGACAACTTTATAGTTGTTTGGTTCTGCTCTATGACAATAAATCTACGGGCTGTACTGTGTATAACAAAACTAAAACACACTATGTCTTCTTTATGGCCTTTTGCTCGCACCAGCTGCATGACCTATTTTTACATCTAGTTAAGCCGAGAGCATTAATTATAATTTTTTTTTCCATAAACGGTGATTCAAACATATTGAAGAGTGTGACCGAGATACAATATTGTCTTTAGGCACAGTACTTGAGCCTTCGTGTTAAGAGCCACTGGAGTAGGCATGGAACGCGCGGTTGGTCATTGCACATTTTACTAACGTTATGGCAATATAAGAGACAACAACGCTCGCACGTGACCTCGGCACGTGCAAGTATTTTAAACTGACGAACTGTTTTGGCAGCCTGAGACCTTGTTTTTTTTTAAATATTTTTATGGTTACCATCTAGAATTGAATCCGGAGCTCCGGGGTAGAAGACAAGAGTCTTACTAAGAAGACTAAAGAATTCATCGTAGATTTAACAAGCATTCTTGAAACTACTAAATGGCCACGTCAGAGATATCGGCCACATCAGAGATATTTTGTAAAAATCGGGAATAAATTCACCAATATAATCAAACGTGTGCCAGCGTATGACGTAGGTATATTCATTCTAAAAAACCGCTATGGGTGAGGAAGCGACGCCATTCACGTCTTACTCTCGCTCTACTTCGGTATATGGGAATGCAATAAATATAATCTCAATTCGCTCGCTTCAGTAGCTCTCGAGCATCCATTTAAGGTGGTCTCTTCACCCGTTTTGTGAACGTCGGTCGATGTTTTTTTCATGTTTTCAGCAATTAAATTTCAATTATATTCACTTTTGACTTCAAATTTAATTAATTTAAGTGATTGGCTATGAATATTCTTATTTTTCCGATTTTAAATCGCTCATTTTTACATGCGTATTGAATACACAGCACCGGAACGTGCGGATTTTTAAGCACAGGAATTGAAAGGTTAATAAGGTTTTGCCTACACATATGTGCCACACAATGCCCCTTTTAGTGTACGTAGAGATTATAGATCTTGACTCCTTTATTTTCATGCACACGGATCTCACTTATTACACATATTCTATCTAGATCTATTTCTTCATACACAATCGAGTACATGTGCACATGTGCGTTAAAATTTATCCAACTACAACACATCCATCTTCACTTTCCTTTGTCTACCTTTTAAACTCTCTCCATTAATTTCAAACATACATATTCATACATAGTTTTGTATAACTCATTCTCTCCATATGACTTAAACATCTCAAGATTTTTTTAAATTCGTTCTAATAGTATAACATAAAACGTTCAAATATAGATTTTCTCATGGCACAATAAAATTTCCAAGGTGTCGTCACTCAGAAAGGCTTCAGCCATAGAAATGCTCAGCCCAGGATATGTATCCATGAAAGCTTTTCCTGATGGACTTCTCGCAATATTCCTTCAATATCCTGGCTGGAGCCGGGCTATCGCAAGCTACGAATAAGCCGGATATATTGCTCCCTCGTGTAGCACACAGCAGAGATTTCCGGAAGATTAAAGCGAGAAATTTTAGCACTATACTCATATATGTGTATTATATTTTTAAAACTTTCGTCCTACCTTATTTTGAATTTTAATATCGTACATTTTCTAAACATATGGTAGGTACTTATATATTTCTAATATATTCCTTAATACTATAAATATCGTAATAACCTCTGTTCCCCAATTAAAAACACCTGGCTTCCACCCTGGAGGTTTTTGGTTCCATTTCTGTTGGTACACAGTTAATTTTTTTTAAAAGTGATGCTGTGAAATTTTCACTTAAGGCTTGTTTAATGACATTTTGGTTTGTTGGAAGATATTGTTACATTGTGTAATAAACCCGCCACGTTGTTCTTTTATAGCAAAATTATTGACTGTATTTTGACAAATATAATATACTACTCGTACAATCATTCAGTCATTCAAACGAACTCCGTGAAAAAGAAATACTTATAAAAGAAGTTTAGAGAGCAAACTCTTTAACGTTGCACTATCTTTGGACTTGAGATCAAATAAATAAATAAATAATAGGTTTATTGAAAGCAACATAGTATGTACAGATTATATTTAAATAACACTCTTAAAACACATAAATTGCAGATAATAAATTAAATACAGAAGCTATCAAAAGGTCTGGGCTCATTTAATAGCATCCCCTCGGCCAAGATACACCCCACCAATATAGGACGAACCCAGCCACGGGGACACCAGATTTTCACTAGTATCGAAGATTATAAATATTACAAAATAAAACTCAACTAAGCCGATTAAAAGAATATGAAGTGTGTGGCTGTGGACATTAGAATAGAAAGGTATTAAGGAAACACCAGACTAGAAAAGTCTTTTTTTTTTTTTAATATATCGTGTAGCAAGTCCGCAACTCCCGAATTGTAAAAGAGGATTTTTACAATAATGTCACCGAGACTTATGAATTGTTTCGAATAAATTGTAAGTCATTTATCTATTGTAATTTCAAATAATTTATTTAAAATTACAGTTTTTTTCTAAAATTTATGTTTTCCTCTGGTGTGAGAGTAGTTTTCCTCTCACAATAATCCCTCTTTGCGTAAAGAGAAAATCTGTTTTTCTCATTTAAAACAAAAACAAAAGAGAATGCTCCAATTACAGAATAATAGCTTTGTTTCTCTTTTCTCGCTGCCTATATCCCTCTCCTGTGTGGGCATGGGGTTTATAAAGGAAAGAGAAGGGAAAAGAAAAAGGGAACAGTTTAGAGCAAACATCTCGAATGAAATGTATCCTAAAAGTTGATCCACCGTTCATGGGGCTCTCAAGTGTTGATGATTTAAAAAAAATCCGATCAAAATGTTTAAAATATATCAAAAGATTATTAGATTATTGAACAAATTATATTTTTTAATGAATATTAATCAAAATTAAAGTGTTTCTAGGCATTCAGCAATGTTGAGTTGATTGCGTTTATTGAGAATACATAATATGTTTAAGAAGCATAATCATTGAGAATTCTTGTTTTCGAAATAGTCTCATGCCTGTACATTTAAATAGTCAAATGATACTCATATTTAAGAAGTCTTTCTCTGATGCTGGAAGAGTTACGAGATATATCGAACGGCGTGGAGGAATGTGAAGCAATGCCAGTGGGACCCTTAAACATATCATATGTCATACATAGCTATTCCAATCGGGAAGGTTCAAAATCTGTTTAGTTGATTTTCCTTAACAGTATTTCAATACCAACTTGAAAGCACGATAGTGAGACATATACTTGGAAGAATTCTGAATGAAGTCGAATAAATACTAATGAAATGGGTACACTGAGAAGTACATGCAGAGGTACAATGAATGATAGAATACAGAAGAGAGTGATAAGGGTTGCATGTGAAGTTTAGACTGATTTACCAATTTAGATGAAGAACAGCACTCTGAGATGATTTGGGAATGAAAAACGAATGAACGAAGAAAGACTTATAAAATAAATATATAGCACAAATGTGAATGAACGATGTAAGTAAAGAATACAAAGAAAAATATTATTTGAATCGTGTTAATGGTGTATTGAAAAGCGGAAATGTAAAAAGTCAGAGAAATCGTAAGAGTTACAGAAGAAAGTATATGAAGGTGGAAAAAGCGACAAAAACATATCGTGCTAGGAAGGAATTACGCACTGTTCTCTTTGCCAACTTTGACAGGGAAATGGCAGTATGTCATGTATTCACTTCATTCCGTATTCTTCCACATAATTTATTTTCAATGCATACTTTTCGACAGCAGTTATTCGGCTCGATTACGTATTTTCCAAGTCCACGTTTGTCTCACATACATCAAAGTTAGACAAAACAGTTTGAATATTGTTATGTCTAACATCAAAGTTAGACATAACAATAATCAAAAATAAAATCTTTGTGTAAATATTTATCATACTGAAACAATAAATGATTGAACATCAAAATGTATTTCTTTGAGTGGCATTCACTAACAGACTGCATGTTTTTCGTTTTTACATTTATCTTAGGTGACAACACGTCCATTTTTTAGTTGTCTTACTGTCTATTTCTATTTGTAAAAATTCAGCTTTTTTTCAATCACTCATTTCACGTCTTAGCGCAGCAAAAAAAAAACAAACTGACAAAAAAAGTGTAGGAAAACATTATGTTTGAACGATAAGCGATGATTTTTTTTTATTTTTCAGCAATAAGTTCGTTTGGGTTTCCATTTTATCGCGTTAACCTTTCAGTATTTTCAAGTTAATTACTTGTATAATACTTGAACTCGTATATCCTAAAATAACACATACGAGTATATGTTAAAACAAGTCTAGGTTCATCTCATGACAACTTCCCAATAGAGATACACGTCCATATGTTGAGGGTGAGCTCGGCCGTGAGGACAATATATGTTTTTCAGCCCTCGCCTTTGTGCACGTTAGTCATAATACAAAAAAAAGTGGTATTAATTAAACAATTAACACAACGCCATCGTCGTAGTGGCTGGATCTCGTTGTCGAAGATCTCCTCGCTATTTCAACGTCAATTCAGTTGGAAATCAGAGCTTTGTCGTGAGCCATTGTACACCAGCAAACTCACCAGGTATACCGCTGTACTGGATCCAATGGCAGACCGAAGTGAGACTATCGGAGTACACCGTCATGTTTTTTCCTTTTTTTTCTTCAAATAAAAGATTCGGCCGAAGTTACAGGTGTCCTTATACCCCCCGAATATAAGGCGGAAAAACGACCGTCAATCGAGTGGAATTGCACAGCGGGGGGCTCGAACCGGTAACTTTCAGCACGGGAGTCCAGTACGTTACCGCGCGGCCATACATATCAAATATGTGCTTAAATTGTTAAAATATAAACGCACATACACATACGTAAACTACAGATTCACTACCAGCGTAAAGAGAGAAAATAAAATATCGCTCCGAATTTTGACAAAATGAATAATCGAACGAAAAAACATGTTTTGCGAGTTAACAAACCACATAAATGATTGCAGTTTGGACCTGTTGAATTATTTATGTGTATTCATATATAAATTAACATAATATTCCCAAAAATCCAATTTTCGTTCTATAATATGTAAGCGTTGTTCCACTAAAAACAAATCTAAGTTCTTTATCACTATAAAATAAGTCTTCGACAATTACGTAAGTCTACTTGGTGAAGTTTGGTAATAATTTGTGATATACATACATATCATATATTGAACTTAAATATACATATTAATATTAAATAATTTAAAAAAATGACTGTAATTTATTATTATTACTGCTTTTTGTATCTCATTACATGTTAGTTTAAGATAAAACTATATATCTTTAGTCAATAATTTTAAGTACTTGTATAACCTGTCATATATTCATTTGCATATAAAAAACATTGTTGTATCGTTGATAAAAAAACATAAAAAATACGCTACCTTTAAATTTGTAAAAAAAGCTAACTTTCAATTCATCTGATTATAACGAATTGAAGAATTCTGCTATTTTGCAAGTACAAACGCGAATACTGAACAGTTAGTCGCGATCGGAAACAAAGTTAATTGGACATTAAAAGAGATAAATTTGAACCAAACAATATCAAAATCGGATTAAAAGATTATTCGTAACAGCGTATTAGTGCCTACATTGATGTATGCGAGTGAAACGTGGACATGAACATTAGAGCCGAGATAATGTGGTAGAAATTAGTGGACAGTTAGGTAGAGGACGACAGATGAAAGTATCATTAGACCAAGTATAAGGAATTTTAAAAGAAGCAGCTGTATAAGAAGATGTACAGGTGTAGATGAAGCCAAGAGTGCAAGTCAAGATATGGAAGTCTAGCGCTATATTCTCTCTGCCTATCCCAACAGGTAAATAGCGGGATGGTATGTACACATATAAAAATTCAACTAGCATAAACGATGGAATCTTCAACATTGATTGCAACTTAAGTGAGTTTATATTTTTTTCGGTATGGTCCAGTGGTTATTAGGGTTGATTAGTATACATATGTCCTGAATTCAATTCTAGGTGATTTCCGAACAGGTTTTACTTCGAAATCGTTTTTATCGAAATTTATTCTTGTTTTGTCACTTAACACAGAAACAGAAAAGCATGTATGGATGCTGTATGGATAAGGCGTGATGGTATGCATGCATGTGTAATTGTGGCTTATTTATTTAACGTATATATTAAATCTATAATTTTGAACAAATTTACTAAATATTTATTGTAATAATATACTACCCAGAATTCTCCGGAACGCTTTGAAGTTCATCCGAAGTGAAATAATATTGTAAAATCTCAAAATGGACGTCGTTTTAATAACACATTAATGCCGATAATAATTTAGATAGTTCTGCTTTGCCATACCCAGATGTCACATGATTTTCACATTTGTAAATTAAACGAGGCCCGCGCTGTAATAAATTAATTATAAAATATAAATTAGTTCGTTATATCCACGTCCTAATGTAGTGCTGAATTAATAATAGTTGCCAGTGGTGATTTTATTGTTTTGACATTCAGCTGTCAGGTGATGTGTCAGGGCATAATTGTGTTTAATGCAGTGTTTCAGAAGCAATTGTTTATACTTTTTTGACTTTTCGTTTGTTTGTTCTCAAGCATTATTTTATAACAGTTTGGAAAAAAAACTCTTAATTCATTGTCGTGTATTCTTAGAATAATGAAATTAAATTAAAATAATTAGCAATTCAAACACAATGCAATTCAAACAATATTGTAACGTCACTTCCATAAACGTATTGCATTGTAATGTCACTTCCATAAAATCAAGTATCCTATCTTAGATTACTGTGACCGCGTGGTTTCTCAGTGAAGTGACGCCATATTTTATTCATAATATAAATTGTTTCCCTTGGTTGCCATTGATATCACGTATTGGATCGGTTGACCTCTTTTTTGTTCACAGATTGTTCCAGATTTAGTGGTGTTACAATTCATCTAAATGTCTAAGTACGCTCATTGAGATTTCATTGATTTTAAGTTAATTCATTATCATGAGTGTTAAAACTGAAAGACTGAAAACTAAGTGATATCTTACACTCTAAGAACGCAAAAAAAAACAGATGCGTGAGACTCTCGCGCGGTAGAAGTGAAACTTTTTAGCTCCTAGGAAAAGTTGATTTTATGTATTGCTTTTTTTTTAGAATTAGGTTATGGTTATGTGGAGTTCAATTCAAGAAAATCTCTTAATAAAATATTTTTATTTTATTTTTAATAATAAATAATAATAATTTTAATAAAAAATAATAATAAAATACACTTAAGAATGTCATATTTATATATTTTTAAAATTAAATAAATAAATATTTTATTGTTATTATTAATTATTAAATTAACTATTTAATTATTTATTTATTATAATATTATTTTTATTATATTATTAATAATATTATAATATTATATTATTAATTAATTGAATTATAATTAATAATAATATAATGATATTATAATTATTAATATTATAATAAGATTTATATATATTATTATATATTAAAAATAAATTATATATTAAATAAATATTACAAGAAATATTAAATAAAATAAAATAATTTAATATTAAATAAAATTAATAATCACTAAGTATATTAATGTTAAACTTATATATGACGAAAAATAATATTTTTTTATTTTTAATAATAAATAATAATCATTTTATTGAGAAACAATAATTTTAATAACAATAGAATACACTTAATTATATTAATCATTATAAATAAATATTAATAATAATTTACTAAAGAAAATATTTAATAATAAAAAATAATAATTTAATGATAATATAATAATAATATAATACACCGTTTCACTTTTCGTGACGTACAAGCCAATTTGCCCTACCGCGCCTATAGAAGTTTCACTTCAAAAATTGAAGTACAACCCAAAATTATGATTAATTATACTTAAAAGACATTTTATAAAGCACTGTTTAGAGAGCAGATTCTCACTATCATTGAGAGATAAAAATATACCATGAGCTGACTTTAAGGATAATAATGTGCATCTACTCGTATAATGTTGTTCAAACAACATATTTGCTAAGAAAACTGCAGAAAACTTACCAAGATAAATGATTAAAATACACTTGAAAGAAAACTAGTGCGGAAACGAATGCGTTGCAAATTGAACTCGAGATATCTGAACACAAAATAAAAATGTATTCTAATCATCAAATTACGGTATATACCAAGAGGGTTCAAAATGAGGAAAATAGTACCTAGTGATTGTTATTCAGCCTGATTAGTCTTCATTGACGAACCCTTTGATCTGTTTGGTAGAATGTCTGAATTCCACCCTTCAGTATCAGAAAAAATAGTTCTTGTATAGTTTTTCCACGTCTGATTTGAAAACATATCACTAATTGGTCGACTTCATTAGTCACATGGCAATAATGCAGTCAAGTTGTATTACACCTATACAAAACAATATATTGGTCGGTGACCGGTAAACATTCACGCTTAGCATGCGGGAGCCCAAGGTTCAATTCTAAACTGATTTACTTCCAGACTGGTTTTATTCTTAGACCATTTTATATCTGAATTTGTGTCTTTTCTGTATCTCATACACTGCTAGTTATAAATGATTATATAAACAATGTTTTTAGGTGACACAACAACAACGCTGTATAAAACTCTAACTAATGAATTGCTGCAGCAGACCAAACCTGTCGATCATCTTCGAAGTGTAACCTCCTTGACATCGTAAATTTTTTTTGATATATCAAAACTATGTTGTTGCTGAAGTACAACAACTTACACGTAATTAACCAATACACGCACAGCCATATTTCACCGTACTCGATCACGAGGTATAGCTTATCAGTCATCCATCCATCCGTGGCTCTACAACCCAGGTCGGGTATTGGCCTCCCGCAGAGCTCGCCCCCATGACTGACGGTCCTGTGCAGCGTTACGCCAGTTCCGGATACCGATGTTGTTTGCATCCTTCACCACTCCATCCAGCCATCGGAGTTTCGGCCTTCCCACTGCTCTCCGCCCCCCAGGCGCACCATCCATAATTCGCCTTGGGATCTCGCCCATCCTCTGAAGATGTCCGGCACACCTCAGTCTTCCAACTCTCAACTCCCTCACAACAGTAGGATTCTTGTACAGATCATAGAGCTCGTGATTGTATCTAACAATCTTATCATCGTATCGTATAATTTATCAAAAAAAATGTACACGGTAAATTTGCGTGTTTATTGAAAAAAAGCAAAATCTTCCAGCCAATCCAACAATAATTGTACAAAAAATTCAATGTTAAAGGAGGAAGATTAACATTTTTTATGTAAAGTACAATTCATATTTTTTTTATTGAACTGGAAACGTTTCCCGTGATTGAAATGAAGACTTTCTCAAGTACAGAGAAAATCATTTTTACATGAGATAAATCGTACTCATACCAAGAACAAAAAAATTATACTTATATATTTTACAAAATAAACATGTTTTTTTCTTATTGAGAGAAAATGTATTATTTAAATTTAAATCTTATGTTTTGTATGCTTGTGAAGATATTTTTTTTCACAAATTTAAGATGTTTTTTTTTTGTTATTTATTTCATACAATATATTTTTCTTGTTTCTATATAAAACAGTTGCTATTATTACGAGTATTATTACTATCTCAGTGTGTTGTATTTTTTACTCAAAATAATTTATTTCATTGTTTTTATGTGTTTTTAATTTATTTAAGAAATATTAGGAACTTTAACAACTTATATAAAATATAATGCTTAAATTGCGTTTTTATTGAAAATATGTAAAGCAAGGATGCATCATGTCATCTTGGTTGTTTATTGATTACAAACATTCATGAGAAGCTTACAAATGTTCGTAGGGCATTTATGCAAATTGCTGTGTACCGATGACATAGAAATTTTACCAGAAATTGAAGATGACTTATATAAAAGATGTTTCAAATCGAGCGGTTTTTTAAACACAGATAGCGTCGCGAACTTGCTTGGGTCTTGTGATATTTGATCAGTGTAATGTATGACATTTATAAAAATGGAGTCGTATATTATGCAACAACGCGTTCAAATTGAGAATTATTTTATGTATTGTAATCTCCGGAAACGATTATGTTAATT
The DNA here is from genome assembly GCA_949825065.1 of Odontocerum albicorne. Taxonomy (NCBI): domain Eukaryota; kingdom Metazoa; phylum Arthropoda; class Insecta; order Trichoptera; family Odontoceridae; genus Odontocerum; species Odontocerum albicorne. The sequence continues at coordinate 1,382,493 of OX463859.1, forward strand.
GACCACCAGATCATGTGATCTGACACCGTAGGACTATTTTTTTCTGAGGTTACGTGAAAAACCAGGTCTATAAGAATGACGCCCAATCAATTCCTGAGCTGAAGGATGAAATTCTTCGCGTAATTGGTGAGTTAGAACCGCAATTATGTCAAAATGTCATCGAAAATTTTGACAAAAGAGTGTACATCTGTGGAGCTGTAAGAGGTGGATATTTGGTGAATATGTTTTTTTTTATATTTCAATGTCATACACTGTACTTTAATAACTAATAAAAAGTTTTTTGAAATCATAGCAAATTGGGTGTTTTATTTATTTATTTATTTATTTAACACTTTTATTGCAATACAATCTGGCGGGCTTATTGCCAGGCGGCAATCTCTTCCAACCAACCAGACAAAAGTAAATGAAGCAAGTAACGTGGTCGCATAAATCATTCAAATGACTATCCATCCCCACGAAATCCATAAACATATACGTGAGAACATGCCCACAAACCCCACAAAGACGGACAATCACCCGAACACTATTTTTCATATAAAGTGAGATATCATCAATCAAAAGGAAAGGAAAGGATGGTGGAGAGGAAAGGAAAAGAAAAATCAGGAATGAAACACGTTATTTTACTGACTAGAAATTAAGAGTTTTTTCAGTCGCTTCTTAAAGCATGCCAAGGACGGAGCGAGTCTTATATTGGTTTGTAACTGATTCCAGAGTCTCACTGCATGGACAGTAAAGGACGACACATTTTATACAAGAATTAAAAAAAATAGAATTAAAAAAAAAACGTTCAATTTGAAAGACCCTTTAGTTTAAAGATAAATAACATTTTGAAAGAGGAAGACGTAGAAAGTCTGTGAATTGAAGGATTCATACCATAATGTGTATGGGTGCAGAAGAGGCGAAGGATGAGCGAAGAATTTGTATTCACACCCTTGTGGGATGACGATGTGTGACATAATACGGAATATACAGTTAACTAAGATATGGAAAATTTCAACACCTAAAAGGCTGTGCATATGCGCACTGACACGATAACATGGGACAACATGTATGATACCAGTATAACATGAAATTATTTAATAAGACATGAAAGTGACCTTAAGACTGATGTGTTGAGTAAAATGTTCCATTCTTGTCATGCTTTAAAAAGCGACTGAAAAAAACTCTTAATTTATAGTCGGTAAAATAAGGTGTTTCATTCCCGATTTTCCCTTTCCTCTCCACCATCCCTTCCTTTTCTATTGATTGATAATATCTCACTTTATATGAAAAATAATGTTCGGGTGATTGTCCGTCTATGCGGGGTTCGTGGGAATATGCTCACGTATGTGTTTATGGATTTTGTAGGCATGGATAATAATTTGAATGATTTATGCAACCATATAACTTGCTTCATTTACTTTTGTCTAGTTGATTGGAAGAGATTGCCGCCTGGCAATAATCCCGCCAGATTGTATTTGCCATTAAATTGTTGAATAAATAAATAAGATGAAAAAAGCACTTTAGACATGTAGAACGAATGACTGAAGAAAGACTAACAAAACAATTGTAATTTATTTTTAACAAACACTGTTTATTCCACTTTTTTGTGACGGTATAACCCTACTGGTTTCAAGGCTTTCACCTCATCTTCAGGGGAGCGCAAACAAGACTAAATGCTGTTCGAACTGGTACCGATATAGACACTTCAACGGTTGGAGGCTGGGGGGGGAGGAAGGCTAGGGATAATTTCGGCCAAGAGCGGGGAGATTTTGGGGAAATAACTGCTCAACAGAAATTTCTAGGACCTCTAATCTGTCCAATTTATTTCCGTTGCCGCTAATATGTAAGAATTTAGCATCATCGATAGAAAAAGTATGATTCTCACGGTGACAATGATTAGCCATTTCAGAATAAATTAGAGGATTTGTTAAGGCAGATTGGTGTTCACGAAATCTCTTTTCAAAAGATCTTCCTGTCTTTCCTATATAGAAATTATCACAGTCAGCATATAAAAGTTTATACACACCGCTGTTGCTAAGTATTCCATTTTTGCCTTTCCCATTAAATAAGAGTTTCCGGAGATTAAAGTTAGTGTAAAAAGCTGTTATTTCCCCAAAATCTCCCCGCTCTTGGCCGAAATTATCCCGAGCCTTCCTCCCCCCCCAGCCTCCAACCGTTGAAGTGTCTATATCGGTACCAGTTCGAACAGCATTTAGTCTTGTTTGCGCTCCCCTGAAGATGAGGTGAAAGCCTTGAAACCGGTAGGGTTATACCGTCACAAAAAAGTGGAATAAACAGTGTTTGTTAAAAATAAATTACAATGTCTTTAAACCTCCACAACGTTAATGCCTTAACTATAAACAACATAACAAAACAATGTTTAGTACATGTATGAATGTAAAGCGTGGTAGAGGAAACCAAGGAAAGTATAGTTGTTTTATATGAATAGTATTTTGAATTATGTATAACGAGATAGGAAAGTCTGACGCTCTATCTTTTCTGCACACCTCAACAGAGAAAAACAAGATGGTGTGTATGTATGTACCAATTTAAAAAAAAATTGAGCTGTGTTTAAGCTCTTAGCAGAGTTTTTCAATCGTATATTTGTATTTCTTCAGATTTTGATCCGTAGCAATATGACTACAGCAAACATATTCGCAGTCAAGGTTGACAACATTGACCTTTGTTAATCCTCACTGAATAATTCAGACGTTCTGATGACATACCACTTCCCCACTTCCCCACTCCTCCTCATCTAAATCCTCGCGTCTCTAAATCATAAATTCTTAAACACGAAACTAGAAATAGAAAGACGCAATCATTTCCAGGTTATTCCCTCCTGGACCTGAGTCCAATACATAAGACATCTCCAGTTTATATATCAAACGAACCTGAGGCCTTTTTATAATATCGGTCCATTCTTAAAAACTGCGATGATCCTTCGTGATCAAAGAATTTGATTGTCAGTCAACCTGTGCGTGAAAGACACCTATGCAATCGGCAACATATCTGTGCATTCTTAAAAACTACGATGATCCTTCGTGATCAACGAATTTGATTGTCAGTCAACCTGTGCGTGAAAGACACCTATGCAATCGGCAACATATCTGTGCATTCTTAAAAACTACGATGATCCTTCGTGATCAAAGAATTTGATTGTCAGTCAACCTGTGCGTGAAAGACACCTATGCAATCGGCAACATATCTGTGCATTCTTAAAAACTACGATGATCCTTCGTGATCAACGAATTTGATTGTCAGTCAACCTGTGCGTGAAAGACACCTATGCAATCGGCAACATATCTGTGCATTCTTAAAAACTACGATGATCCTTCGTGATCAAAGAATTTGATTGTCAGTCAACCTGTGCGTGAAAGACACCTATGCAATCGGCAACATATCTGTGCATTCTTAAAAACTACGATGATCCTTCGTGATCAACGAATTTGATTGTCAGTCAACCTGTGCGTGAAAGACACCTATGCAATCGGCAACATATCTGTGCATTCTTAAAAACTACGATGATCCTTCGTGATCAACGAATTTGATTGTCAGTCAACCTGTGCGTGAAAGACACCTATGCAATCGGCAACATATCTGTGCATTCTTAAAAACTACGATGATCCTTCGTGATCAACGAATTTGATTGTCAGTCAACCTGTGCGTGAAAGACACCTATGCAATCGGCAACATATCTGTGCATTCTTAAAAACTACGATGATCCTTCGTGATCAACGAATTTGATTGTCGGTCAACCTGTGCGTGAAAGACACCTATGCAATCGGTTGCATTTCAGCGTGCACGTCGTTTTTACAGATCAAATCTAACGTTCTGATAACAAGAATATTAAATTTCCATGACGGTTTTGTTTAATTCGCTGCAGTCTTTCGTAAGGCAACGTTTTACGAGAACTCGTATTAACAGAACAAAATTATGTCAAACAAAACTTGAGATGCTAAATATTTTAAGAGTAAAACCAGTCTGGAAATAAATTCGTTGGGAATCGAACTTGTGTCTCCCGCTTGCTTAACTAAAATGCTTACCATTTTATTATTGTATATTATTTTGTCATGAATTTTGTATAAATTAACCATATTTTGAGTAATATCATGATGAGATTTTACGTTTCAATGCCTCCGTGGCAATTTGATAAATCATTGTCTTCTGGTCCGAGGGTCGAAGTTTCGATTTCAGTTGGTATCCATTTTTTGGAGAACTATTGTCTGGTTTCCACTTAATGTTTCTTAACACTTGCCACCCTGTGATGGATAGCAAGTGACCAAAACTTATATTTTATTTGATTATTTAACGTTTTAATACATAATAAAATGACTTTTATAGCTAATTACAAAAAATAACCTAGCAGATTTTGCATAATTTTGATTTAAAATATACATTTTTCACTGGAAGCTTAGCGTCCAGCACCGTGGTTGGCGGATTTTTTTAGCACAGTAAGGCAAGTGTTAAACATAATTTTAGTTGGCTGGAAGAGATTTCCACAAAGCAACAATCGTACTCAATTATACTGTTTACGTGGAAAGAGTCGTAAAACAAAATATAATGCATTTTAACCTTTCCCTTCTGTAATTTAAAAATCCACACGTTCCGGTGCTGTGTATTTAATACACATCAATACACATGTAAAAATGATCGATTTAAAATCGGAAAAATAAGAATATCCATAGCGAATCGCCTAAATTAATTAAATTTCAAGTCAAAAGTGTTAATAATTGAAATTTAATTGCTGAAAACATGACAAAAAACATTGGCAGACGTTCACAAAACTGGCGAAGAGACCACCTCAAATGGATGCCCGCGAGCTACTGAAGCGCGAGAAGCGAGCGAACTGAGGTTCTATTTCTTGCGTTCCCATATACCGAAGTAGAGTGAGAGTGAGACGTTAATAGCGTTGCTTCCTCACCCAATACTCTTAATTTCTAGTCAGTAAAATAACGTGTTTCATTCCTAATTTATATTTTCCTTTCCTCTCCACCATCCTTTCCTTTCATTTTGATTGATGATATCTCACTTTATATGAAAAATAATGTTTGGGTGATTGTCCGTCTTTGTGGGGTTCGTGGGCATATGCTCACGTACGTGTTTATGGATTTCATGGGGGATGGATAGTCATTTGAATAGTATATGCGACCACGTAACTTGCTTCATTTACTTTTGTTTGGTTGGTTGGAAGAGATTGCCGCCTGGCAATAATCCCGCCAGATTTTATTTGCAATAAAAGTGTTGAATTAATAAATATAGGAGAGTGAAACGTGGACGTGGAAAAAAATTGAGAAGTACTAAATAAATCATGTAGAAATACGTGTATTTAAAATAATATATGGGTGACGATGTACGAGAGATTATGGATAAAAATTTTAAGGGATGAATGTGAACTTAAGACTGATGTGTTGAGTAAGATGGAGAAGAGCAGTCTAAGATGGTTTGCGCACGTATGGTTTGGATCAAGTATATGGTATTTTGAAAGAAAGAAATGAAAAAAAATCTGTGAAATCGAAGGAGCTATATGGATGTAGAAGATGCGAAAGATGTGTTCCACGATGCAAAGTTTAGCGTTCCGTCTTCTCTTCTAGCCCCGATATGAATACTGTTAGATGGTATGTATGTGTGTATGTTAAATTCATTAATGACCACACCATGATTCCCTTACTTTTTGTGTACATGGTTAAATGTGGATTATCTGGGGAATATATTACCATATAGCAATTTCTTCGATTTATCTCCAAAGATATCTTGTAATTAAAGTTTGTAAAATAATTATAAAACCTTGCAGGATACCACAAAATATGTTTATGTACATTGACATCTTATTTTCAACTCTCACAGCCACTTGAAGGTAAAAGTTAAATTCTTGATAATATTTCTCAACCGAAACTAGAATAGCCCTGGACCAGGGTTTAATTAACCTCACAAGAATAAACGGCCCTGAGAGAAGAAGGGAGAAAGTTCAGATAAATCTCTCAGTACAGTGAAGATTATTGGAGGACATTTCACAGGCTGGTAGGGATGGCAATAAAGCGGCGATCTTCCTCATTCAGGATGAAGATAAAGATTGCTCTAAGGTTTGGGGTGACTTGATCTTACTTTACAGGGCCTCCCCTACACGTGGATGTACGTGCATAATAATAGGGCGAAGAAAAGAGGGAAAATATAAAAATTAATTACGACAGGATTCAATATCCAAGCCTTTTCATTGTAAGAGTAGGTAGAGAGAACAGAGCGCCTGATTTTCTAATATAAGTACACATATTTCGTATTTACCACATACATAATTCTTCTATGGTTTACCTTATTTCTTACATTCCTTTCTTTAAAGATATCATTCTCTTGATTCAATCACATATTTCTTGGTCTTCTTCTACCACGACTTCTACTCACATTTGCATTGTATATTAATTTTTTAAGCAGTTCATTCCACGTGATCTAACTATCTTAGAGTGTTCTTCTCAATCTTACTCAACACATGAGCTCCAAGTTCCCATCCACGATGGTCGTTAGTTCTAATAATTATTTTAATTTATTTGACAATAACTCACTAATTTATCAAAAGGTATGAGAGTTATTTATCCAATTAGTGGGCGGAAAAAATACTCGTATCCTCCAAGCAGCTGAAGGCTGGGCCCTGAAAATAAATATTTCTGTCACGTCAGCAACTCCAATGGCCATAGCAGTTCGGAAGTTCGCCGTCCATAATCTTCGCTAAACTTTATACTTATTCGATACTATCAAACTGAGTCAAGCCCAATTTTCTATAATTTATTTAACAATCTAACTAATAGAAATATTATCTGTCTTGTTATTTTTGTATATTTTTCAATAACCATTTTAAGTTTATTTTATTTTTTATTTATTTTACGCATGACAAGAAATATACATAATTTGTGAAAAAACAACTAGTTATTTAATTTGGACACAAAATTTTAATGGATCTGGCTTTGTTGCCTTTCATTTGTCGTGTCCCCAGTAAACTAGGCTTTTGCTTGTATATCACTGAGGATATATAGCATGGAAAAATAAATCGATACTTCTTTTCGATTCTTGATTACATATAAAAAAACCCGTTGCACATTCTCATCAACCTGACAAACAGTGACACTCAATTACACATGTATACATCACACGAAATCAAACTCCTCACACTTCATCACTCCAGACAGATCAAAAACATTCACCCCACAATATACCGCACATACTCATAAAAATAAATAAAAACATAAATATAAAACAATAAAAAAACACCACACTCAAGAAGAGCTCACACAAACGTTTTCCACAAGTCATTCCTCTTGTAACCAACTTAATTGTACAGCGGGGGGCTTATTTCACAAGATGCTACATAATGCAAGAGATCGCTTGTACTAGAGAGGGATGCTTGAGGACTGTGGTAATTACGATTCTCAGAACTGAGAGAACGAAAAACAAGAAGAAATAGACAATACGGATAGTGTTAGATGGAACAGGTAGATTCTCTCATATCGTAATACACATTTGTTCACAGTCAAACTCATGCGAAAATATCTTTCATATTTCCTTATAGCAGTTTTTAACAGCATCGGGAATCAAAGCTGACATCTCGGGTAGAAAGCAAAGGTTCCACAAGCCAGGGCAGTAATTTTATTTAATAAAAGTACAGTACTTATAAAAAAACGTACATTTAAACATTTAAAAAAAATTATGGACGTGGATTAGTTTTAAACTACTTTCTTAAACTTTCTGATGAATAAATCATATGAGTTAAATTCTTCATAAAACTCGGAAACGTTCAACGCAGTTACCCAACCCACTGTTGAGATGAGAGCAGAGGATAAAGAAAATCCCTTATTAAGTCATTGATCGATATTGGATCATGGCTTTAGGACTTTAATAATACTGATAATACTGATAATACTTTAATAATTCTTTTCAATATTTGTGTGTCAGAATTTAAAAACAAAAATTGAAAAAAGCCCTTGCAGCACTGACTTCAAGAATCGAATAGATTTATTTCGAGTGTGAAAAGAAATGATATTTTCCGTTTTATGGTATCCTGTAGGAACTCGACCATTGCTCAAATTTATGCATATTTTTAAGAAACATTTTATTTCGCGCTAGTCATAAATAAATGTATTGATTTTTGTGGTCATGATCGAAGAAAGTGCCTTAATTTTTTTTAAAGTTACGACGTGAAACCTCTGTCATAGTTAGTATTTCTAGAAAATTTTAAAAAAATTACATTTTTTCTGACAAAATCCATAAAATTGTTTTTCTTTCATATGGTATCCTTTAAAATATCTGAATAAGTTATTTGAACATATTATACAGCGTGACTGGGAGACAATATTGTAACCAGTTCCAGTATTCCTACTTTTTACCATGTTAAGAAACACTGGAGTAGGCATGAAACTAGTGATTCATCATTGCACGTGTTGGCAACACTACCTTACGTGAAAAGAAAACTTACGTGAAATGGTAGCAACGCGTACAAGTATTGTTAACAGAGGAACTGTTTTATTAGACTGCAAACTTTTTTATTTAATTTTTTGGGTACCATCGGGAATTAAAACATCTCACCAACTAGATGACAGCGGACGTTGATACAAAACTCAAAGATAATTTTTTACGACATAATTTGATAAAGAACACTGGCTTCATGTTTTATCGGAAGTGTGTGCGGTCGGTCTATTGACCCAAATGAAAACAAAAAAAAAGAGTGACCTTTTGCCGTCTTAAATTAATTAATTATTTTTTTATTTTTACGTATGTCTGAGTACCTCTAATGTTTCTTGATCCATCATTTTATGTAAAAAATATACTAAACTTTCGTTGTATGGCCTGGCGGATGTATTGCAATGTGACAATTTCCTCGGACTAAGCGAAAATATGTTACATAGACCTTAATTGTAAACTAGTCGAATATCCATTGAAAAAAAATAGGTTCCATTCATCTATAAATTTCAAAGAGTAAAATCAATCGACGAACTCCGTCGACTAGTTGGTAAGACGCTTGTTACCCAACCCGAAGGTTGTGGGTTCGTTTCCCGTTGGAACCCTGATTTTTTTTAAAATTATTCCAGTATTGTTCTCCTTTAAGCATTTTTAACATATTTCGGATTGGTTGGAAGATATTGCTACATGACAATAAGCCCGTCAGGTTTTACTGTATACAATACAATACTGTCGTCTTACCAATTAGGCCACGGAGGTCTTTTGTGACATTTATAATCATTTTATTTTGCATTCATATAAATTTTGATTTGTCTCTATAATACTATATGGTGTGCTATTTCTTAATATGGTGTTCTATTTCTTAATATGGTGTGCTATTTATTAATATGGTGTGCTATTTCTTAATACGGTGTGCTATTTCTTAATATGGTGTGCTATTATTTTAAGATGTGCTAAGTTTATGTTGTATTATTCTTATTTACATAAGGAATGTCCCAAAATTTTATTCAAACTTATAATGATTATACATTCAGCATTTATTAAAGTACGTTTAAGATCAAAACTCCAAATTAACCTTTCCCTTTCTGTGCTAAAAAAATCCGCACGTTCCGGTTCCGTGTATTCAATACACATCAATACACATGCAAAAATGAGCGATTTAAAATCGGAAAAATAAGAATATTCGTAGCCAATCGCTTAAATTAATTAAATTTGAAGTCAAAAGAGATAATAATTGACATTTTATTTGCTGAAAACAAAAAAAATCGGCCGACGTTCACAAAACGGGCAAAGAAACCACCTCAAATGGATGCCCGAGAGTTCCTGAATTCTATTTCTTGCGTTCCTATATACTGAAGTAGAGTGAGAGTGAGACGTGAATAACGTCGCTTCCTCACCCATAGCGATTCTTTAGAATTAATATACCTACGTCACACACTGGCACACGTTTGATTGTATTGGTGAATTTATTCCCGATTTTCACAAAATATCTCTGATGTGGCCGATAAGTGCTAATTATTATTAATATTATTTTTTTCATTCAACGTGTAAATGTATTACGGAGGAATACCTAAAATCTGAACCGAGTATTTATTATAACATATTTATACATATATTAAAGTTTTTAGAAGCAATGTGTACTAGTTACACATCACAGGAAAGGAAGGGTTAAAGAAAACATTCATTGATTTTTAAGTATTGCAAGTGTTCAAATTAATGGACGTTCTAGTTCTTTCACTATTGATAACGTGGAATCACAAACATAACGAATAATTTATTTTGCTATGTGAGCGTATTCTCTTTCAATGGCTGCTCTCAATGAATTAATTGTTATCGGTTCTGTTCCATGAACTGTATATTTGACAAGTTCCCATAAAAAAAAATCATTGACCTGATGTGTGGGGAGCGCGGGTAGTATTCTACGTCCAATCCATCTGTTCGGAAAATTTTCAGCACGATAGGTCCTAACGGCACTATGCAGTAGTTTGTCAACATTTTTTAGGACACCCTTTATTTCTTTGTGACGCGAAGCTTGACGACCTCCGTGGTCTGGTGGTAAGACATTTGTCTGCTGATACGGAGGTTGCGGGTTCGATCCCCGCTGGAACCCAGTTTTATTAAATAGGATTCCAGTCTGGTTAACACTTAGGGCCTATGAAACATCTTTCTGGTTGGTTGGAAGAGATTTCCATATGGCACTAAACTCGCCACGTAAAAAAAAAAAAGCTTAAAGTAATATTAGCAAAATAACTAAGTCGTTCATTATTGGAGTGCTTCAAAGTAAAAGTCGAAACATATGATAAACAAATAATTTGCTTTTGGTTTCACATTATAGTACATTGTATACAGAATTAAAAAAACCGATGAGTGAGACTCTCGCGCGGTAGAAGTGAAACTTCTTAGCTCCCAGGAAAAGTTGATATTATGCATTGCTTTTTTTCCATTTACTTACGATTTTTTTAACATTAAGAAATGGTTATATTAAGTAATTAATATAAATAAATTACATTAATTAATTTATAGTTAATTATGTAATTAATAATTAATAAATTAATAATTACTTTTTAAATATTAACTAATTATTAATATTTTCTAATTATTATATTAATTAATAATTAATTATAATAATAAATAAATAATAATTAATTAATATATTATTATGAAAATTAATAATAATTATAATTAATTAATTTTAATAATAATTATAATATTATATTATTAATTAATATTAATATTATCATTTAAGATCATTTGAAATATTACCATTAAAGTCGGAGAAGAGGAAGCGTTTCGCTTTTCGTGACGTTCAGGCCAATTTGCCCTACCACGCCTATAAAAGTTTCACTTTAACACTTGCCTTACTGTGCTAAAAAATTCCGTCAGCCACGGTGCTGGACGCTAAGCGTCCAGTGAAAAATGTATATTTTAAATTAAAATTATGCAAAATCTGCTAGGCTATTTTTTGTCATTAGCTACAATATAAAAATAATTTTATTATGTGTTAAAACTTCGAATAATCAAATAAAATATAAGTCCTTGTCACTCGCTATCCATCACAGGGTGGCAAGTGTTAAAAAACTTAATCAGTATAATATCTATGTAAAAACACGTGATAAATGATGCAGCATTCATTCAAAATATTGACGATTGATAAAATTGAGACGGTCAGCAGTGATATGGTTAGGGTGACCATAATTTTTGTGTCTCAATTACGACGGTACTGTTTTTATTAAGTGACTTTGAAGCATGTCCGCAACACATTGATGCTTTCCCGTATAAAGGTATTTTTTTAATTTTTCCAATAAAAGCCTCCTGACTGTGCTCGGTGCGTAGCTCCAAAGGCAGACTATACCACTGTAGGGAATACCGACATCCCTTAATATTGTCAACATGCACGGTCAACGACCGATAAATCAACCTTTGAATATGTACAAAGATCACATACCAGAACGTCAATATTGTTTACACGAAAATAATATTTACGTCGCATTCCACGGTAGAGAGAGAGAGCGCATCGCGTTGTCTCACCGTTTCGGCAATAAACATTCTACCCACTATATCATTGGCAACGTCTGCGACCACCTCGGCACGCACAGGAGTGAGATCAAGATATACTGCGGACGCATTCACGCGCCCCGTTCTGAAATTGTATATATACCTACTTATCGACAAATAAAGAACACTTATTCACTTGACCATTCATCGCTGTTTACTATTTATTGATTATTCACTCTTACTTGTTCGCATTCCTGAATCGACGTATTTTATTTTAAATACAAAACAAATCAAAATCATCACGACGTATCACTACAGACATCCCGCTAAATTGATGACCCCGAACGAAAAGGAACACAGAATTCGACTAAAGCGAATACAGCGATGTCAACAACATCATCATCAGCACGTCCTACTAGGACATACGCTAAATTGGCTAAACCACTAAGCAGGTCTAGCAATACTGGATATCATATCTGGAAAACTTTGACTTAACATACTAGCCCTGATAAGTTCATTGACTGGCACATCACTAGGGTGGTGGAACTCAGAACTCGACCTCGAAGTTCAGAAGTGGCGTCATAAATGCAAAGCTCAAAGATGTTGTCAGGCACTGTTCCTTTGATACCCGTGAAAAAGTATTCGCGGAGAGTAAGTATTAATTATAAAGTTTAATAAGTATATTGTATGACAGCTGCGAAGAGAAAGAAATGGGAGTGAATGTTGCGAAATTGGTGCAAAAAAGGGTGAAAGGGAAAGTAAATGCACTATGTTGGTGAACAATGAAATATTGAAGAAATATGAGGAGTTTAATTTATTTAACATTTTTATTGTAAATAACATATGTAACAGTCTTGCAGGTTTATTGCTAGGCGGGAATCTCTTCCAACCAAACAGACAAAGGTAAATGAAGCAAGTTAGATGGTCGGAAAAAAAAACGTTCAAATGACTATCCATCTCCACGAAATCTATAAACACATACATATGTGAGCATGTGCCCACAAACCCCACAAAGACGGACAATAACCCGAACATTCCTTTTTAGATAAAGTGAGATATCCTCGGTCAAAGGAAAAGGAAGGGATGGTGGAGAGGAAAGGAAAAAATCAGGAATGAAAGACGTCAAAGTTGATAGAGAGTTGCTGACTAATATTAAAATCCGATAGGTGTCCTTCTTGGGTCATGTACTTAGAAGAACAAAGTACAAATTATTGCACCTGATCATCCAAGGCAAAATAGAAGGCCGAAGAGGTGTTGGCAGGAAGCAAATCTCCTGGCTCCGCAATATACGTGATTTGACTTGCATAAGGGACGTTGGAGATCTTTTTCGGGCTGCCGGGGACAAAGATATCTACTCTCAAGTGATATTCAACGTTGGGGACCTGACATGACACTGAGAAGAAGAAGACATTTGCAGCTAAAGTACACCCGAAAAAATAAAATGTGTATTAAATTAAAGAGATCTTTATTTTTTTAACGAGAAGTGGCGATGTCATTGGGCTTTAAATACTCAAAATGACAAGGTCAAAATAACTTTAATTAATAAGCTTTAACAAAAAGTTACGGAACACTTAATTTTAATCAAACAGGATTTTCGTTGTCAATGCGTTTTATATATCAAGGATAGATTTTTGTATTGTTGAAGTGAAAAAGTTATAAAATTATAGAAAGTAGTGTTTTTTTACGTATTTTTTTAACATTACGTTAAAATAATACAAAGAACACAGTGATACTGCTTATTCTAGAGCTGAAGAAAGTTTATCTTCAAATGTATTTTTATATTTTAAATATCATACATAACCGATGTAAAAAAAATCAACGTTATGACATATATTCGTCTCGTTTTGTAGCATTTTTTAACTCACTTACATAAATATTTAGAAAAAGGGTTAATGAATTATGTATACGCCATTTGGATCGATGACCTTCGTTTATTTTTCAAGTAGCTAAAGGATTTATCTTACATCAAATACCTGGGACTTGTTAGAGATAACCTGAATCAAGTGGGGTTGGTAAAAGGTTTGGTAAATTTACACCCTCCAGACAGTACTACAAAGATTGATACAAATTATACTAAAAAAGTACAAGGTTCAGACCATATAAGGGATGCACTGAAACATCCTAGACAAATGAAAACAAGTTATGCCGAGTGACCATTATAACATTTAGTACAGCGGCTGAATGCTGGATTGCAACGTATTTTTTTTACTTGCAAACCATGACCTTTTCTTTTCATTTTTTACTTTAATGTGCCCAAATATGAGCAGTACTTATTGAAATTGGTAGTTTTGTAAGGTTATTATAGCTCCTAGTTCTTGATGCTCTCATAATCCCACCAGATACACACAGCGACTTTTTTTCGGTGTATTCCAGCTTTTTCGATCGTACAGAGTGCTTGAACCCGCTGCAACCGTGATCTTATCTGACTGACGTTGTTGTAAATGTCTACGTTTGTTCGTTGATAACTTATTTTTATTGCGACAAAGTAGCGGGCAGCAAGCATAATTTTCCCTGTTATTATTTTTTCGCTCAATTGATACGACTCCCTGCTGGCGAGGTTGTCGGCAATTCTAAGTTTATGTAAATGTCAAGACAATGTTTTGTCAATAACTTTCAGTGCGAAACCAATCTCACTTGTTGTTAAAGGTAGTTGATATCAATCATGCCTTTGATTTTATCCACGTGTATAGTGACTGCCCGTCAGGCGCAAGATACACCATTTATATCAATATTTCCCTCTCTTAATCTCCTGAAACAATTTGTTTTAAATAAATTACCTATTAAATTGGTTTTGTATGCAGTATAGCTTTTTCGCAAGTTTTCGACATGTTTCTACCTTTTCAGAAGTAAAATAGAATATTTCGATCAAGATGTTCCTCATTTTCTGACACATCTTAAATTTCATAGAAATCGGCAATGTTCATAGACCACAACAATATTTTATAAAATAATTGCTGAAATAACATGTGTTAAATGATTTTTAATATTTTTGTGCGTGAAGCTGGTAAAAGGGTCGAAAAAACTGTGATACGGTATCAGAAGAAAATGGGATAAATACATTCTACAAACAATACGTAATAAACATAATGTTCTTTGAAAAAATGTTTTTGTAACATATTTTTACTTAAGAATAAATTTTCTGCCCGATCATATCAGAAACCATTTACTGAGAATTCTCGGGAAAAATACTTACAGCCTCCTTTCTCCGTAATGATTAGTTTTTAATGAAGTTAAAACAAGTTAACAATCGAACAAACAAAACATCTCTTGTGATCGTATGTAAATTTGCAAAAGGCTGATTAAGTTATTTGAACTCACAACCGCAACGTAAACATACATACGTTTGTTAAGATTGGTATCAAAACGTCTTCCATCTTTAAAGCTAATCGAACTGGGAAAATAATACAAAAACTGCCGATTATAGGTCGAGTCCCGTACTTACCGGGATACATTATGGTAAATCTAGATATGGTTAATATTAACAGTAAGCAGTAATCATTCCATTATCAGATAAAGGTCAAAGTGTAAGCAATTTGCGATTGGTCAGTGAACTTGACTCGGCGACAGCACACGCAGTTGCTTGAACTGATTTAGCCAAATCAATATGACCTTTTTCATTCTATTTTTAAACATTATAAACACGAAATCAAGTACATAACTGGACCTACAAAAAACACAATTCTTACATTGGTTTCACTGTTGTACATATAAATCATGACGTCATTTTCCTGTTAAGATAAGTAAAGGCATGCCTATCTTGTCACACATTTCGCCTCTTCCACACATATACACATTCTTATACAACTGTATAAACGATTACACGCACATACATCTTCAATCCACAAATGGTTGACAATCATATTCGATTACGAGGGATAGCCAATCGAAATCTTCTCCCTGGCTCCATCCCAACTCACTGTCTGCGAAGATTGTTGGGGTCAGCTCTCCTCGTCCTCAGGTTGTATGCTCTTCTGTCCCGGACTACGTCCCCCAGGCCGTGCCTCTGCATCAGGTTATTTTTTTGCACCACCCACAAATTCTTTGGCCTTCCTCTGGTTGTTATTTGAGGAAGTTCCATGGAAATTGCCTGGTCCACAATGTGATCAGGTGCTCTGCGTCCAACGAGCCCATACCATCTCAATCTCCTCTCCTCTATCTTACTGTTGATGTCTGTAACACCTAGGCTTCCACGAATGCGTGAGCTTTTTATTTTGTCTCTTAGGGACACACCAGCTGACCATCTTAGCATGCGCATTTCAGCAGTTTCTAGTTGCCTAGAGTAAGAGGTATACATCGTCCAGCATTCGGAGCCATAGAGGAGTGCGGGTCTGACAATCGTTTGGTATACTTTTCCTTTTAACTTAACTGGCATTTTCAGATCACATACAACTCCCGTCATTGATCTAAACTTCATCCATCCCACACTAATTCTATGTGTTATATCTGCTGCATATCCTCCATCGCTATGGATGAGTGACCCAATATACTTAAAGAAGTCAAAATTTGGTAATGTTTCTCCATCCATTTGCATTACATTGGATAGCCAATCGAAATAATCTTTAATAAATCAGAAACACTTATATAAATCCAATTAACAGATTGAACAATCAATATGGGCATTGTATGGACTTTCAAATAACTTATTGAGTATATTTACAAGAATAATGCGAAGAAGTGTTCTTGCCATGATGCGTTGAGTTAGTTAAATAGGTTTGTTTTATTATTGTGGAGGATTCGTTTTCAAAAGGTTTTTTCAATTCTATAAAAAAGCTTATATGGCAATATTGAATTTTATTTGTTGATATTTGGCAATATTGAGTTATATTTGTTAGAACCTTATATATCTTACCTTCACGCCGTTTCTTTGCTGTGGTAGACAGAGAGAACGAAATATCGGACTTGCGTACATATTTCGCTTCTTTCACATCCATACACGTCTAAGATTTATTTTCAACCTACAAAAGTACGATCATATAACTTCATACCAAAAGGCATTGAACTGGTTGAATGTTAGAAATAGACGCCAAGTTCACATACTGTCTCTATTGTATAATATACTTAACTGTCCCGCCACACCCTCTTATCTCGCCGAAAAATTTCAGCGTATTTCCAATCCTGTACTCGTATTAGCGCTACGCTCAAACAGAGATTTTTTATTGGCCTTTCCAGTTCACCGCTCCTCTTTTTTTACGTCGTTCTTTACTGTCCATGCAGTAAGACTCTGGAATCAGTTACAAACCAATATAAGACTTGCTCCGTCCTTGGCATGCTTTAAGAAGCGACTGAAAAAGCTCTTAATTTCTAGTCAGTAAAACAACGTGTTTCATTCCTGATTTTTCTTTTCCTTTCCTCTCCACCATCCTTTCTTTTCCTTTTGATTGATGATATCTCACTTGACATGAAAAATAATGTTCGGGTGATTGTCCGTCTTTGTGGGGTTCGTGGGCATGTTCTCACGTATATGTTTATGGATTTCGTGAGGATGGATAGTCATTTGAATGATTTATGCGACCACGTAACTTGCTTTATTTACTTTTGTCTGGTTGGTTGGAAGAGATTGCCGCCTGACAATAAGACCACCAGATTGCATTGCAATAAAAGTGTTAAATAAATTAATAATACACCGTATCATACAACTCCTACGTTGATTCTTACTCGTTACATTTCTTACTTTCAAAATACCACTCAATTGATTGACCTAAACTTTGCTTGATCTTCCTTTATCGCGTAATTTATTCAATTTCACACTACACATTAAATTTGTTTTTTTAGTCAACTTAATTTCTTAGTTTTTGACTTATATTCATCCTTAATAATTTAATGTCACTTTCTACCGTACACCACAAATCATAATATTCTTCTAAATCTATGCTTGATCAACGCATTTACTTGCCTCTTTTTATAAAATTTCTAAGATCATGTTTCACTCCTATACACGAACGTTGGTTCTAATATATTGTTGCAAACCATTCTTTTGGTACATCATTATATTGGTTAGTGTAATTGTATAACTGTATGGGTCATATTAAAGTTAAACCGAATAAAAGGACTATTTACTCGTAAATGGGCAATTTATATAGCCACGTTTAGAGAACATAATATCTTCAAAGGCGCACTAATTTGGGATTTGAGCACCCTATTATTAACAGATTTATAATAGGAAAAAAAATAATGAGTCAAAACTAAAAAAAATGTAGCATAGTCCCTGTGACGTTTCACAAATTGGCCCCAATACAACCTTGTAAGGACGTTCAGTAATTTTAATTATTTTATCAATTTTAATGTAAGCCTCGATTTTAATAAATAGCAAGTTATTTAGGTAAATATAATACATTGCATAAAACTAATAATAATGACAAATTAATACATCTTGTTACAAATCCGCAAAAATATGTCATTTTGTTAAAATCAAATAATATTTGGCAACGTTCGTCAAAAGTCACTACGTTAGTCCGGATTGGCTAGGGGCGGAGCGTACGATAATTGGATTTTCGATTTTTTTATACATAAAATTAAATGTTCGAAATAAGTATTAATGCATAGTGGACCTTGGCTTATTTAAATATAGATACTTTACAAATCATACGAACCATTAGAAACTCAGTATAATGAAAATTAGGAATTAAAACGTCAGTTTAGAGAAAAACAATTTTTCGATTTATAAAAAAACGTTTTGATTTGTAAAAGAAAACGATTTTACCATCTCTTTGAGACACGACATTTCAAACGTCACAGGGACCATGCTACATTTGGTATAGTATAAAGATAGGAACGCGAAGACTGCGGCCATTGAGTTAAGAAATTTCCACCTGAATATGATTAGTAAATATATTTGAGGACGAACTACAAAGGAACCTTCGTAGATCTTCGTAGATATGTGACTGTTACACATTTGATTTTGATTGAAGGGAAGTGTTTATGTTAGGTGTTCAAATGTAAAATAAATGTGTAGTTAATATGTTTATAATTGGGGAGTGAAGAAGATGTAGATAAAGGAAAGGATGGAAGAATATAGTAGAAAAATAATAACTTAGGGAAAGGTGAGAAACAGTCGTACGGAGCGTGGTTGTTATTGCGACAGGAGTTTGAGTACTTGGGCTTGGAAGAGGAATGACTTGTGGAAAAACTTTGTGTGAACTCTTGAGTGTGGTGCTTTTTGTTGTTTTATATTTGTATCTTAATATATTTTTGATTTTATGATTATGTGCGGTATATTGTGGGATGAATGTTTTGGTCTGTCTGGAGTGATGAAGTGTGAGGAGTTTGATTTCGCGTGATGT
Source organism: Odontocerum albicorne (assembly GCA_949825065.1). Classification (NCBI taxonomy): domain Eukaryota; kingdom Metazoa; phylum Arthropoda; class Insecta; order Trichoptera; family Odontoceridae; genus Odontocerum; species Odontocerum albicorne. The sequence goes on from OX463859.1 coordinate 1,401,692, forward strand.
ATACAAATGTAATTGAGTGTCACTGTTTGTCAGGTTGATGAGAATGAGCAATGGGGTTTAGTAAAATAAAAAATCGGAAAGAAGTATCAATTTATATTTTCATGCTGTATGTCCTCAATGAGATACAGGGAAAAGCCTAGTTTACTGGGGACCCGACAAATGAAAGGCACCAAACCCAGATCCATTAAAATTGTGTGTCCAAATTAAATAACTAGTTGTTTTTTCGCAAATTATGTATATTTCAAGTCATGTGTAAAATAAATAAATAAAATGTAAACAGAATATCATATCTGACGTGATGTATAGATGTGGACAAGACGAGGTTTGTGTACATTAATACCTGTAGAAAGACGTGAAGATCTATTCTCTCGGCCTTCCCCAAAAAGAACATTGTTTGGTGGTTTATACAAAAAATAGTTTAAACTCATTATGAAGTGCTTAAACAGTGTCTTAGAAAATTTAATCTTTTCTATAACAAGTTATCTAAAAATTGGGTGCGCTGTATGAGTTAACTCAGATATACTGGAACAGGTTTATGAGTTGTGGTATCTAGGCTGTATATTAACGTGTGGTGGATGAGTTAAAAAAGGCATCACAAGAAAGGTAGCGATAGGAAACAAGATAAATGAAGCACTTAATGTTATATACCAATAACGTTCTATAGTAACAAAATTGATAATAAAATACTTACTGGTGTGCTGGTGCCCACCTTGAAAGTGAAATATGGCTAAAAAAGGATTAAAGTAAGATTGGTTTGGGGAAAATGCGCGCACTGAGAAAAAAAACGTGGAATGTCAATGCCTTAAATAAGGCGGAATGAAGAGATCAGAAAATAATGTGTGGTGAAAATCAGCGGCGGCTGGTCTGGAGGTGCGTTGGTGCGCTGAACCGGATAAATAATTCGCAATAATTAAATTATATATTCGCAAACATGACTTCCAAAAATGTTAAATATTTGTATAGATTAAATATGTATAAGAATACTGACAAATAGTACGAGGATTTTTATTTAAGTGAAAATTAAAAAAAACTTTAAAGTAAATTTTTTTTAAATATTCCTTTCAAATTGACCGTCCAAGTTTGCCAATACTACCGGAGCGATCTCCAATACGCACCGGACGGAAACGCAAATTCATATAGGGCAGACAGAGGCATACAGTAAACCGTGAGACAGCGATATTTCATATTCGCTCAGCGTCTCGAGGCGCGTTGGTGCTCAGCGCACCAGCGCACCTCAAGACCAGCCGCCGCTGGGGAAAATAGATGTTTTAAGTAAGATTGAGAAAGGAACTTTAAGATGGTTTGGACATGTGGAGAGAATGAATGATTAAGTGAGTATACAAGTCAATAGAGGAAGATTTGCGTGGAAGAGGTACGAGTTTATCGAAAGAGTGTACTTCGATGACGTAGACTTAATTTTAAATGAAAATAAAGTGACAAGTATGAACTTTAGAATAATGTGCATGATGAGATATATGAATGTGGATGAGACGAAATTTGTGTGATTTGATAAAACAGTTAAAAGTAAAGGACTCGACTTGATGTTACGTATGTTTGAATGTAAATCTCAACTTAGATATGTTATTATATTTTAACTGGTTTAAAAATCAATTTTCTTGAATTTTATATTATGCAACGGCGAAATCATAAACTCAATACTCGTTTGGATATTTTTAAAACACATATTTATAAATAATATCGTTTGATTTCTTCACAAACGGTATGTTTTGCTCAATCTGTTTTTATTTTTTGTATGAAGTAACACAAACATTTAATTGAAAATTTATACACAAATTGACAACTTTATTCAAATAAATCCACTTAATTAGAGATATATTGAACGGCTTGTATATATTGGAAATTCAATAAAACAGTAAAACATATTCTTGAACCGGACTGTAAACTTACATTATTTTTATTAATTGTCTTATCATTTCTCTTTTTCACAAACGATGAATTTCAACACAAACGATAAATTTGCTCACATTGCTTTTGCCAAACTGTCAATTTCCAAGGGTTCTTTTTCTGAAATTCCTGTCAGCGGGTTTGTTAGTGAACTGTTTAACAATTCTCCTGAAACATTTACTCCTATGAAATAGCGCGTCGAATTTAAAGGTATAATCAAAATCGACCCAAAATATAGCAAAAATAATATCCCTGAATTAAGAATTTTTTTTTATTCAATTTTCTAACAGGTTAATTAAATTTAAATAAGCGGTTTTCGGTTATCTTAAAACAGTCCAAATAATCGGTAAATCGGTTTAAACCGGTATCGAATGAAAGACCCTTTCTTTGAGAGACTTTCCTACGATGGTTCGTAATATTATAATTATTATTTGAAGTGTCAAATTCCTTTCCTTTTTCTTCATTGTGTGCTCAAATCCTAAGCGTCGTAGGCCTCTACTATGTCTCGAACTCGGCACACCAGATATCTTCGACCCTCCTGATCCTAAGCCAAGTTAAATGTAGCCCTTAAAGATAATCCCGGTAATTCCTTTAATTGAGATCCATCCATCTAACATGTCACTTTCTTCTTGTTCGTCTGCCCTTAACCATTCCCATGATCACCAACGTCTTCAAACTTTTTATTCTTTGTAGCAACACGCCCAAAGTATGTTATGATTAATTAACCCTTCCTTCCCTGTAATGTATGACTAGTACATATTGCTTCTAAAAACATTAATATCTCTATAAATATTATAAATACTGGGTTCAGATTTCAGGTATTCCTCCGTAATACATTTACGCATTGAATGAAAAAAATAATAATAATTAGCACTTATTGTTCACATCAGAGATATTTTGTGAAAATCGAGAATAAATTCACCAATACAATCAAACGTGTGCCAGAGTGTGACGTAGGTATATTCATTCTAAAAAAACCGCTATGGATGAGGAAGCGACGCTTTTAACGTCTCACTCTACTTCGGTATATGGGAACGCAAGAAATAGAATCTCAGTTCGCTCACTTCTCTCACTTAGTAGCCAGCCGGCTTTCATTCGAGGTGGTCACTTCGTCCGTTTTGTGAACGTCGTCCGATGTTTTTTTTTATGTTTTCAGCAAGCAAATTTCAATTATTATCATTTTTTACTTCAAATTTAATTAATTTAAGCAATTGGCTATGAATATTCTTATTTTTAGGTATATTCATGCTAAAAAAATTGCTATGGGTGAGGAAACGACGCTATTCACGTCTCACTCTACTTCGGTACATGGGAACGCAAGAAATAGAATCTTAGTTCGCTCAGTTCTTTCGATTAGTAGCCAGCCGGCTTTCGTTCGAAGTGGTCGCTTCGTCCGTTTTGTGAACGTCGTCCGATGTTTTTTTTTTTCATGTTTTCAGCAAGTAAATTTCAATTATTATCACTTTTGACTTCAAATTTAATTAATTTAAGCGATTGGCAATGAATATTCTTATTTTTCCGATTTTAAATCGCTCATTTTTACAAATGTATTGATGTGTATTGAATACACATCACCGGAACGGGCGGATTTTTTTAGCACAGGAAAGGAAGGTTAACAACTGCCCTTTGTGCCGCGAGGTGTAGAGATGAATGCAAAGAAGTCATCAGATGCTATAATGAGAGTCACGATGCGCAGTTATGAGCTACACGAGAGGATGATCAATTAAAATCGGAATTCGATGAATTGAATATCAACACTTACAATAAGTTATGATTTTTTTTCTGCATGTTGTTGACATGCAGAAAAACAATTATAAAAAGCATTATGACAAGTCGCATTTTAACAAAATATACTTGTTAAAATGTAACCTGTCATAATGTTCACTTGGATCCTCCATTTAATGTTAATATAGAAATAATAAAAAAGATTTTGTAATTCCCAAGTACTTGATCATATCAGAATAAAAACCAGTTATTCATCTTTCAACATCTTTTTTTGTTGTTTTTTCTAACAAACAATATCTTAAAATACTTGTACGAGTACATCTATATGTCATCTTTTTAGGCTTAGGATTGAGCATACAATGAAGAAAAAGGTGAAGAATTTGACACTTACAATAATAATTATAATATTACGAACCATTGTAGGAAAGTCTCTCAAAGAAACAGTCAGATAATCTTATATTCTATACCGGTTTAAACCGATTAACCGATTATTTGGACTGTTTTAAGATAACCGAAAACCGCTTATTTTTATTTAATTAACCTGTTAGAAAATTGAATTTTTTTCTTTATTCAGGTATATTATTTTTGCTATATTTTGGGTCGATTTTGATCATGCCTTTAAATTCGACGTGCTATTTCATAGGAGTAAATGTTTCATTAGAATTGTTAAACAGTTCACAAACAAACCCGCTGACAGGAATTTCAGAAAAAGAACCCATGGAAATTGACAGTTTGGCAAAAGCAATGCGAGCAAATTTATCATTTGTGTTGAAATTCATCGTTTGTGAAAAAGATAAATGATAACAGACAAATAATAAAAAAAATGAAAGTTTACAGTCCGGTTCAAGAATATGTTTTACTGTTTTATTGAATTGGTTTCCAATGTATACAAGCCGCTCAATATATCTCTAATTAAGTGGATTTATTTAAATAAAGTTGTCATTTTGTGTATAAATTTTCAATTAAATGTTTGTGTTACTTCACACAAAAAAATAAAAACAGATTAAGCAAAACGTACCGTTTATAAAGAAATCAAACGACATTATTTATGAATATGTGTTTTAAAAATATCCAAACGTGTATTGAGTTTATGGTTTCACCGTTGCATAATATAAAATTCAAGAAATTTGATTTTTAAACCGGTTAAAATATAACAAAATATCTTAAAATACTTGTACGAGTACATCTATATGTCATCTTTTCCTCGTTTTAAATACTTTTTTCCGTTATTCTATAGTATGTTACGTCTGCAAAGTATTATTGTTTCGTCTACCTTTTTATCACATCCCATGCGGCACAGACGTGTGACCAAAACACTGGCAGAAAACCAAGAAGTCCCATTGTCTCAGCTCTTGGGACGTTCCATCAGACAGTTCACTGTGGCGGATAATTAATATCTTTACCGGAAATACGAGATTTATGATATAAATACGTATCTCTTTGATTCAAGAATAGGAGAATTGTTTAAGTTTTTTTATTAATAGTATACTTAAATGAATGAATGGTCATTACCCATGACGAGTATCGGAAGATCTATAAGGTTCTTTTGTAGTTTGTCTTCCTGCGGTAAGGCTTTGTATCAAATATGTTTTCTAAATCCGAGTATATAGTATGCGGATGCGGTGAAGTTCCTAATGTAACGGTCACAACAACCACCCTCATATCCTTTACTTTTTTTTGTAATATCTTAAATCTTTCAATAATAGCGGGGGTTCAATTCCAGAGTTAAAGCACCCTTGAGGAGAGTCTGCTATCTAAATGTCACTATATAAATTGAAATTATTACTATTATATAATTAGAGTAAATCAAACAAAACCCACTGTAAGAAACGGATATTAAAAATATGACTTAGAAAAAAATCATTACATGGCTTTAAGGTTTAAAAATCGTAAGTGGAAACCTATCATATATTTTTTAAACGAATGCAGATCAAATAAATTACCACTACCCGTGACGAGTATAATAAAACTCACAGTACAAAGTGGGAGATAAGGGTTCCTTATGGTGGTGCGTATGATGAGTATGTAAACCAATTTGTGATAGGCGTATCCTATTGCATAAAGAGCAAGGAGATTATTTGCAATGGCTTGTTAGCGTCTTCTTTCTCCATTAGGTACCTTATGAATATCGACAGTTCTACAACATTGGAGGCTATCTGTTTTTGATCCCAGTTGTGTTGGCCATCTATGTTTTTCAGTATCGCATGCAGTACGTCCTTACAGGAGCCTTGAAGGAGCTGGTGAATAGTTTTACCTTCAGAGATGCTCTAAAGCGTTATCTTCTGGGGGGTTAATAGGTTTCTCAGTGGTTAATATGCCTCTTGTTTGCTTTTTTTTTCTTCTTTTTCTTTCTTTTTTCTCTTTTTGCTGTTGGTGAATCGGAGATTGTGCGTGCGTATTTGTGCGTTATCTTTTCATTCATTCTTTTAAAACTGCTTAACTATTTCAATGTATTACTGCCTAACTATTTCAATATTGTTTCTACTATATAATTTCCCATTTGTCATTTTATTTTTATAAAAGTTGGACTCCTTTGAGGCTTTTCTTTTTTTTCTTCTTGCTGGCAGTTAACCTGAGGTGGTATATGTGGGTTTACTTTTTATTTTGTTTTCTTCCATACGTTTTTGTTTTTTATTTATTTTTTAATCTAGATATGCGGGGGTGTGAGCTGGAAGCCCCCCGATGCCCTTGCGGTTGGGCTCGCCCTACGTTGGTGGGGTGTATCTCGGCCGGGGGAATGTTTGTGGGATGAGCCCGGACCTTTTAATGTCTTCTCTCTTGGATATATTTTTTTGTCATCTATTTATTTTCTGTGTTTTTTTTTCTTTTCTTATTCTACATGTTCAAGGGTGTGGGCTGAAAAACATCTGGTGTCCCCGTGGCTGGGCTCGCCTTATATTGGTGGGGTGTATTTTGGCCGGGGGGATGTAATTAGATGAGCCCAGACCTTTTGATAGCTTCTGTTTTTTAATGTATTTTCTTTTTAATGTGTTCTTGAAATGTGTCTAAATGTATTATGTACATACTATGTTGCTATCAATAAACCTGTATTTATTATTTATTTATTTATATACCTTGCGCAGCCCACTGGAATTCCTTCTACCTTCTGAAAGTTCGCACAAGAAGATATTTCTTGCGATTATATTCTCAGGCATGAGAACTACGTGTCTAGGCCAACGAAGTATGAGGCACCAGGGTCTCAATGCTGCAGTAGTTCTTCTCAAAACTTATTCTGTGATATTCTGTGATACTATCAAATATTCATTGGTTGTCTAAGTTCATTGTCCCATTGCTGAAATTTTTCGACTGCCCTAATATGTCGTATCTAGGGAACTCACGCATAGTAAACAAACTATCAGAATTATGTTTTATAAATGACATCAAAGTTTTGGACTGCTTTAAATGGAACAAATGATGGAAGGTGCTTCAGTGACTGGTGAGCTTATGTGTATTATTTTCTTCTAAGAAATATCATTTATTGCTAGTCCTGAGGAATGGAATGATTTGCCTTATATTTAGTGTTAGAAATACAGGTGGCATTGGCAGCTTTAGGAAGCACTTGATAAAAAGCTCGTTTTGGAAGGTTCTATCAAAATTAATAATTATGTATGGACAGTACACACAAACTACGAGTACATTTCACATAAAGTGTTGGTCTTCCTTTGGTAAGTTTTTTTGCAGTTTTCCTTCCAAATATGTTATTCTTAACATATACAGATGAGGGGAAGTATCTCATCTAATGACCGCAGCCACTGCCTTTCTATCTTTATGCTCAACTTGTTTTTTTTTCTTTTTGTAAAGTTTTAATCTATCAGTAATAGTGGGCTAGAATTACGAACTAGAGCGCCCTTGACGATAGTCTGGTTTATAATTATTATTAACGGTTTTTTATACATTCTTTCAAATTGATTTGGTCGTGTAAAGTTTTATAATATAATTTTACGCGCAAAACGAAATCTATGTTAAAAATTTCAAGTTAAAAAACATTATATTAAATATTCAGCCGCTGTTCTAAATATGCCCACCAAATCAAGCTATTAGTGTTTTTACTTAGACTTTTTTTAGAATAGCAATATTTTTTCTAATAATTTCACCAAAGCATCACAAAAAATATGTAAAACTTTTTATTTTTTGGATTTATTAGAAAACAGTCTCCTAAGCACATTACATAAAATTATGTACAATTTTATCTAGACCAATAAAGTCTTTATAAAAAAATATATTAAAAAGTCAAACAACGACGTAAGGCAAGAAAAACTAATTATAAAAATGAGATTTAAATCAAAAGGAGAAAATTCTACGAAGGAAAGAGAGAGAAAATGAAATTTAAAAGAATTCAAAATATTTTAGATTAAGCAGAATATGTCGTTTGCCGTCAGGAGAGTCTTCATACATACTTTTTAAAATTATAATATTAAATCTTACTGTTGAAATCCCAAACAAGTAAATTTCAAAGAATTCGTTATTATATAAATAAATAAATATATTGTAGGTTTATTGACAGCAACATAGTTTGTACAAAATATATTAAATAACACTTCTAAAACACATAAATTGCAGATAATACATTAAATACAGAAGCTATCAAAATGTCTGGGCTCATCTAATAACATCCCCTCGGCCAAGATACACCCCACCAATATAGGGCGAACCCAGCCACAGGGACACCATATGTTTTAAAACCCACACCTTGAACACGTAGAACAAGAAGATAAAAAAAAACACAGAAAAATGAATAGATGACAAAAATACAAAAAATACATTCAAGAGAGAAGACATTAAAAAGTTCCGGGCTTATCCCACAAACATCCCCCGGCCAAGACACACCCCACCAATGTAGGGCGAGCCCGACCGCAAGGGCATCGGGGAGCTTCCATCCTAAACCCCCGCATATCTAGATTAAATAAAAAAAAAACTAAAAAACGTATGGCAGAAAACAAAATAAATATGCAGAGCAATTTATTTTTTATCACACGATTGTCAAGTATACAAATGTCAAGTATTTTTTATCATACGGCAATCTCTTCCAAGTAACCAGAAAATGGATTTGCATATCCGCACCAATTGACGGGTAAAAACATAGTATATAATACATTAAAAAAAATGAAAATGGAGAAGAAAATGAATGTGTGTCAAGATAGGAAAATCTGGCGCTCTATGCTCTCTAGCTTCCCAGCAGGAAAAAAACTATGGTGGTATGTGCATAAATGTGTATAAATGTTTAACTGAAATTGACTGAACTTATCACCACCAGTTTTTTTTTTAAGTTTTGAAGAAGTGAAAAGTTGAACCGAATGTGACTGATTTCTTATAAAATATTGTAAGACGACGAAGCTCTAGGCTGTGAATCGAAAATGTTAGAAATAAACACGATTTAACAAACTCATCAGCAATAATTCTATATCTCAATATATCTCAATATGTATCCATAAAATTCCCACTAAATTCTCAAAGATTATTAAATAATTTTAAAACGATGACTGTAATTTATTATTACTACTGCTTTTTGTATCTTCATGTTAGTTTAGGATAAATTTTGTATTATTTGTCAACAATTTTAAGTACTTGTATAACCTGTCACATGTTCATTTGTATATAAAGACACTGTTGTGTCGTTAATTAAATAAATAAATAAATAATGATGGAACTAGAAATCATAGAGGGATATAGGAGGAGGGACACTAAGGTGATTAAGGTCGGAGTATTTATTTAACTTTTAAAATCTACGGTATTTTATCGACTATTAAAACTAGTAAGAATAGTAATATTGAGGGAGCATAAATATTGAATCAACTTGTCACAAAAAGTACAAACATTAAAATTAATTATACACCCCAAAACATCAGAAAGCAGTACGTACATGTGTACTAACTGTAATACATATAAAACAAACATGAGACAGGTCAAGGCTCAAGAGATTCAAGACCCTGATCTTCAAAAAGATATTAATTTATTTCAAAAAAAGTAAAATCAAAAATATATTCATTAAATTTATTTACTTCTATATCCATAAAAACGTATATAGAAACAACGAGATATTTTCTGAGCATTCGTCAAGTTTGAGAGAAAAAAAGTCAGCGAGACGAAAGAAAAAAAAACAAACAAAAACCCTCTCTGAGAGAACATTTAAAGGCATTAAGGATGTCACCAAATATTTCCGAGACTATAGTATAGCATAGGTATTTCTTAATTGATATAGTCTGGGTACGGGAGAATTCTTATAGAACTCGAAGTTAGTTCTATTTGTTTTGCACTCGTATTCTGTATTCTGAGGAAGATAATAATTATAAATCTCGTTTGTTGATAGCTAAAACAAAGTAATATGAAATATTTATTATTATGTGTTTCATGTGATTCATATAAGCAATATGGTAAATCAGATGCCGTAAACAGATCTAGGCTTATCTTGTACGATCATCCCCCTCGATCAAGTACCACCCCAGTGAAAAAAAACACACCAGGTAATGGACACAATAGATGTTTTGGTCAGCCTTCAAATTATACAAAAAGCGAAGAGAAACTATAACTAAAAAGTGTTAGTTCAAATAATATACAAGACATATAAACACCCTACTTGAAAATATTATTTTTAACAATCCTCCAATCAAACGCCGGAATATATTCATGCATTCATAGATATAAACTCACGAAACACATTGACACCCATTTATACCCAGATATCCTTTAATCAAACGCCGGAATATAATATATTCATGCATTCATAGATATAAACTCACGAAACACATAGACACCCATTTATACTCAGATACCCTCCAATCAAACGCCGAAATACATTCATGCATTCATAGATATAAACTCACGAAACACATAGACACCCATTTATACTAAGATATCCTTCAATCAAACGCCGGAATATAATATATTCATGCACACATGCATTCATAGATATAAACTCACGAAACACATAGACACCCATTTATAGTAAGATATCCTCCAATCAAACGCCGGAATACGTTCATGCACACATGCATTCATAGATATAAACTCACGAAACACATATATATTAGATATGTGTACAACTACAAAACAAACATTTATTAGTTACATGTAAAAAACATGGAGATATGTACACCGAGAAAGAAAAAAAACACTCATATAAGAAAATAATAAAAAAAGACTTAACGACTTTTTAAAACCGAAAAAGAAAATTGTAAAAAAATATGATTAAATAATAAGTTGGTGAGGTTCATTTAACGACCTCCATGATCTAGTTGTTAAAAAACATGTCTTCCTACCCGGATTCGATTATATTCAGAGATAGCATATCCCTCGCGATACGCTGGACTTCCGTGCGGAAGATCATTGATTCAAACCCCGTACTATGCTACTCATTTCGAACAACAAATGTTTTTTCCGGGCTAGTATTGGAGGGTATTCGACGGAAAGACGAACTAATATCTCCATTCTCGAAGAACTGAGAGTTACCGACAGATTTTCGACATGTGTCAAGAAGTCTTTCGATTATTTGGATAAATTGCTCGTGGTCAAGGAAACAGTTTCGAGAGGTTTGTGGTCACTGGAAGCTCGGAAGGACGACGCACAAGAGTAGGAGCGCTAATGTTTTAGACTGACCAAGTAGAAGATGCAAAAGGACTGCAGTTAACAACTGTGGAGTGCAGTGTTGAATAGAAAGGAATCTTCAAAGGATGTCATGTGTGTCACGATGCTCAGTCATGAACAACATGACTGGAGAAATACAAGTAGATGGATTGGAGATATAAAAATACTATGACTTAGGTCATATCTATGAATTTCTATTTTGTTTCATTGTAAACTCAAATAAATATATACTTCATTTAAGTGAATTTGTGCATTCTTTATAAGCACATTTAAAAAAATTATTTCTATTTGCGATATTAAAAATACTAGTTTTGTAAAATTTGTCGAAGGATATACTCGTATATTTTTAAAATGTAACAACACATTGATAAATTCTGAGATGACTGGATATAAAATGGTTTTCGACTAATGCTCCGAGAGCGTTGAATACGAGTTCGAGTTTATCAACGAATACCGTTGGACATCTTGGGGATATCGCCAGTGGCACTCGACAGTGGCCGACCACTTGATGCGGATATATCACAAGTTATTTTGGGCAGCCGTTTCCAAAAATACGACAATTTTTCATTCTTCATAATATTATGTGCGCTACTCCCTGGTGGACAGGATCGTATTCAGAAAAATGAAAAAACAAAAACTGATTTCTTCATAAATTATAGTTTATAATTATATTTCTGCATTGTATTACACTTTCATTTTATACAGCATAAGTACAACCTGGCGTATTTATTTCCATGTGGCAATCTCTTCCAAACAACCAAACAGGTGGTAAACAAGCCTGAAGTGGAAATGCGACTGGAACCCTTTCTAAAAAAACTGGGTTACAGCAGGTATCGTTCCATAACCACCAGAACTGAAGGCTTCTTACTAACGAAGCCACGAAAGTCGCCTGTACTGTTATAAAAATAAAATAAAAAAAGGAGACGACTAATTCATAAGATTATTATTGACTTACACTACAACCTTGTGGATCTATTGGTAGGAAAATATTTCTTTTGATAATTCAAACATTTATAACAAGTTCTAAATATACGGGAGCTTCCGTTTATTAAATACCATATATGGTATAGGTGTTACCGTAGGGATATTAACATTCTTGGTCTGACAAAAAATGACATAGAGCCCTGGGCTATAGACCGACCGCTTTCGCGATGTTTTTTATTTATATGATGCAATAAAATACTTACAGCAAATCCATCAGTGTATACACATAAAAATGATCAAAGTCTGAAATATCAAAGTGCAGTAGGATGAACACCTAATAAACTTATATTTACCCAAGACCTCGCCGATATTTGCAAAAGTGGTATCCCACCTCCTTCAGCTCACAAGTCCCACTCCAATTTTTGGCCGTTAAATGCAAATTACAGCGTCTTCAAAATGTTTGTCTAAGATTTATTTTTAACCTAAGAAAGAAAGATCTATGCCTTCATACCAGAAAACGCTGAACTGGTTGAACGTGAGAAATAGACGCCAAATTCACATAAATTCTCTATTGTATACTATCCTTAACTGTCCCGCAGCTTTCTCTCTTATCTCGCCAAAAAAAAAACAGCTTCTTTCAGATCATTGACTAGCGCTACACTCAAACATATATTGTTTATTGGCCTTTCCAGTTCACTGCTCTTATTTTTTAACGTCGTCCTTTACTGTCCATTCAGTGAGACTCTGGAATCAGTCACAAACCAATGTTAGACAAAAATCTTATTTCTAGTCAGTAAAAAATAAAATGTTCCATTTTTTTTTCTTTCTTCTCGACCATCTCTTCATTTTCCTTTGATTGATGATATCTGCGTTTATATGAAAAGGAATGTTTGGGTGATTGTCCATTTTTGTGGAGTTTATGGGTGTAGTATGCTCACGTATATGTTTATGGATTTCATGGGGATAGACAGTAATTTGAATATTTTTTGAGACCATGTAACATTCATTTACTTTTGTTTAGTTGTTTGTAGGAGTTATCCATCCTGGCAGTTAGCCGCCAAATTGTATTTGCATTTAAAGTGTTAAATACATAAATAAAAAAAGTGGTGCCTTTCGGGCCAGGTCAGATATAATTGACATTTGTTTGTAATCCCAGATAATGAGTTGAAAATATTAAAACTGTGTAGGGTAATACATCTTAAGTGAAAAATCAGTATTTTATTAAACAAATCGAAATATCTTTAAATCTCCACAGTGTTATGCCTTAACTATAAATAATATGTATTGAAAACAGATTAATTTTAAACAATAATAAAAATTAAAACTACGATGGCCATTATTTTTTTTTAAGAATAGTTATGACCGAAGTAATAGGTATCCTTATACCCTCGAACATTAGGCGGAAAAAGTGCTTGTGTCATTCGAGGGGAGTAGCACAGCGCGAGGTTCGACCCGATGACTTTAGGTGCTACGTGAGTCATCGTTTAAAAAAAATCGTCTTTTTTTAACGGAGGATAGTCTCCGGATCTCCTGGTCAGGATCGAAGAAAGTGCACCTAAATCTACCTAAAAGAGTCACAATCTGATCAAAGATTTAGTGTGTGAGAGTATTGATGTCTCTTTACGTGCAGTTGTATCGCCAACGCATGCGATGACAAACTCTTAATTCTAAACCTACTCTTACGGTCCTATTTTATTGGTTGAAAAAAAAAAAATCGTAACCGAAGTCATATGTATTCGAGCCGGCAGCCTTCCGCACAATAGTCCAGTGCGTTACCACGCAGCCATACACATCTTTATAATTTGTATTGTGCATAGTTCAGTCATGTTAACAGGTTACTTATAAAATTCTATTATATATATGATATAGAAAAAATATCAAATATGCTGCGTCTACCATATGTGTTACATATGAAACTTATAGATACAGGCAAAAGCCTAGTTTACTGGGGATACGACAAATGAAAGGTGACAAACCCAGATCCATTAAAATAGTGTATGTCCAAATTAAATTACCTGTTGTTTTTTCGCCATTTATGTATATTTCTTGTCATGTGTAATAATAAAAAAATAAAAAAAAATAGAGTAATGACAAATCTTGAACGAGAACGGGCGATGATATTCTATAAGCCTCCATTGGAAATTGGAGCTACAACTTTAGAGGGTGGTAATACTATAGGAGACATGCGATTGGAACGGCTCTCAATAACATAGATGTAATTGTGATAAAGGTAAACAACACCTTTGCTCAAGCTACTCGATTGGACCTCGCAGTCGACGAATCACGCAGCCGTCTCTGGCGCGTCCCCGTCGCATGTGGCAAGTAGCTTGTCGCGCATCTGTCGCCGTCATTCTCGCTATTCTGGTCCTCCGCGGCGAGCGGCCTCTGCTGCCGGCTGGCCACTATCCTCGCTCTGATCTCCGCAAGAACTGATGTTTATTTGCGGATATTATGCACATAATTTAGCGCGTCCTCAATTAGCGACGTTTCTAAATACGCTCGCCGTCATTATCTCCCTACTCTCGAGTCTTATCTCTCGTGACGTATATTGAGAAAAAAATGACAAAAATTATCGCTTTTGGCACGTTCTTAACGCATTGATTCGCTTGGTACTCCTCAACATATATGAATTGGCAATGCGGCCATATGGAAGAATATGGCTTGGACAAAACTGTCTCTTCGGCCCCATCATTCAATCCTTCGTGTTAAGGAGGTGCATAACGGCGCGGTAATGCACTGGACTTCCGTGCTAAAGGCTGCCGGCTCGAATACCTATGACTTTAAAAAAAAAAAAAAGGACCGTTGGAGTAGGCTAAGAATTAAGAGTTTGTCATCGCATGTGTTGGCGATACTACTGCACGTAAAAAGACATCAATACTCTCACAAACTAAATCTTTGATCAGATTGTGACTCTTTTAGATAGATTTAGATGCACTTTCTTCGATCTTGACCAGGAGATCCGAAAACTATCCTCTATTAAAAAAAAACAATTTTTTGGACAGAATTGGCTCACGTAGTTCCCATCAGGAAACAACCACCTTATAAATATCTCAGCTAAGTTAATAAGTCAGCCTGATTAGCCATTTTGTTTCAAAATGGTGGCTGTTAAAAAAACTTAAAAAATCGCAACTCCTTTAATGTTGGTCCTAGAGGAAAAACTCAAATAAAATATCCTGGAATATTCTTTATACTAAGTCATTCGATATTAACAATTATGTTGAACCTGATCACCCTGGGTAAAAGTCAAGCATCTTACCAATTAGGCTACGAAGGTCTTCGGGAAATAGATAGACAACATTCGTATTTTGTTTAAAAAAAATCCCGTTCGTTCATTAATTCACTTTTGCATTATTTTTCATAACGTTTTCACTAACCTTTTGTTAGGTTTTTATTATGTTTTGCATAATCAAATATTCGTTACTTGTTTTAAATTTATGGAGTTGATATTCATGATAACTTAGTCTTTAATATAAACTAGTTGCAACCCGTGAAATATTCACGGAAGTAAAACAAATTCTACATTTTTGAAATACCGAATGGAGCAAGATCAGCTTAAAGTTTTTTTTGGGTTCATTAATGTTTAAAGTTTAAAATAAAAAAGGTGCATCAGCTTTGTAGAGCGTCGTCTCTGTCATTCATACACGTGTTCCGTCGCAATTTGTCTGTCATTATGGCCGTCATCGTGTGACAGAGACGATGCTGTACAAAGCCGAAGTTAGCCGATTATGGCCGACA
Organism: Odontocerum albicorne; assembly: GCA_949825065.1. NCBI lineage: Eukaryota > Metazoa > Arthropoda > Insecta > Trichoptera > Odontoceridae > Odontocerum > Odontocerum albicorne. Next base: position 1,417,562 of record OX463859.1, read on the forward strand.
GTATCTTTCTTAAGCCCGATGTGTATTACTTACCGCCGGGTGCTCTAATTCTTCTTCTTGTCTATTTTCATTTTTTTTTAATAATGTTTAAAGGGTATTCTATCAATAATAGACGTTTTCTCCTTTTTACCTTTTGATTTTTTTCGGTCATTATATGAGATTATTATGTATTTCGAAGTTGATGAAAAAATTCGAGTAATGTGGAAGTTTTAAAGATTTTGCATAAACATTTTAATCCAGTTTCATGAAGAAAGCTCAGGAATTGACTTTTTCTCCAGCCGATCCGTGTTTTTTGAATTGGAAATACAAATGCAGCTCTCTTATTTTATCTACTTGACCGCTTCTATTAATTTTCCACGCCAAGAAATAATTTTTCTTAACTTTACGAATGTGTGAGATAAACATTGTTGAAATTTTTATCTAGTGATACATCCATACCTCCCTTTACGGAGGAGATACTTGTATTTTATTGAAAAGTTATCCGTTAATCGTAATTCTACATCCTCTTTGTGTAACAGTAGAAATCCGTGCAAAGAGGATTTAAAATAACAATGTAGAATTGATTCAACCTCTACAAAATTCAAAATTAATATGCATGACCCGAATAGTGAAGCAAAAAAATCAATGAAATATTTGAGAAAAGTCTCGACTGTTTTCTGAAATATAAAGAACAGGGAAAACATATACAAATATTATATGCAAACGTAAAAAATACAGCATTTATAGTGTAGCATAAGGAGATTTTATTTATTTATTTAACACTTTAATGCAATACAATCTGGCGGGCTTATTGACAGGCGGCAATCTCTTCCAACCAACCAGACAAAAGTAAATGAAGCAAGTTACGTGGTCGCATACATCATTCAAATGACTATCCATCCCCACGAAATCCATACGTGAGCCCATGAACCCCCCGAAGACCGACATTCTTTTTCATATAAAGTGAGATATCATCAATCAAAAGGAAAGGAAGGGATGGCGGAGAGGAAAGGAAAATAAAAATCAGGAATGAAACACTTTATTTTACTGACTAGAAATTAAGATTGTTTTCAGTTGCTTCTTAAAGCATGCCAAGGACGGAGCGAGTCTTATAGTATTGTAGTTTGTAACTGATTTTAGAAGCTCACTGCATGGACAGTAAAGGACGACGAGATTCCATATCAGAATATTTCAATGGGACCAGAAACGGGTGAACTTGCATAGTTTTTTTTATATACTCTTCATGCTGTTTATAATTTATATATTTTTTGAGAAATTATTAAGTTTCTCTCTTCATTGGTATCATTTTTAATTAGGATTAGAATACCCTATTAAAATCAATGTAAATCCTTTATAAATCCCTGTTTTTTCTTCAGTGTCGCTTAAGGGAGGATTTTAGTCCATTTTTCAAAAACCTTTATTTAAATTCTTGTTTTAAAATATTCCGCTTACTGATTTTTCTGTTAACATAATTTGTCGATCTTTTTTTAAATTCCATTAAAGAGAAATTCCGTTCAAAGAGGGTTCGTAAAACAAGATACAGGTGTACTTTTTTTAGTGATTTCGACGAGTAGAAGTAACAAACATAAGAGGCCTTAAAATTACCAGTTGGCAGAGATTCGGTACGCTCCGAGCGAACAGCTGATTCGGACTGGTCACGGTCCACGTTTCACTGCCGTGACATATCGCCGTAACTTAACTGGCATTGTTTCTCTGGCAGCCAGACCGACAAACACGTGACAAGTAATCGAAAAATGCCGCGATATAGACAAACTTCTTAGGTGTTAAAGTTACATACATACTATACATATCATTACGTCATTTTCCTCTCAGGGTAAGCAGAGAGAACAGAGCACCATACTATCTCAACATACATCCTCTGTCTCTTCTATATCGGACTTTTTACATTTTTTTCTTTCCAAATATCATTCACTTGACCCAATCACGCATTCCTTGACCTACCTCCATTACGTATTTCACTCATATTTACACTTTATAATTTGTTTTATCAAACACTGTTTATTCCACTCCTTGTAACGGCATAACCCTACCGGTTTCAAGGTTTTTCCCTAATCATCAGGGGAGCACAAACAAGTCTGGTTTGTGCTCCTATAAACAGTGTTTGATAAAAACAAATTACAAAGAGCTAGTTTAAACATCTGGCAAACACATATATTCCAAGAATCTCGCCACTACTCGCTGAGGCTGTCTCCTCCCTCCCTCCACCCACAGTTCCCAGCCCGGATGTTTACCGGTAGAAGCGTGTATGTCGGTAACAGTTCGAACATAATTCAGTCTTGTTTGTGCTCCCCTAATGATGAGGTGAAAACCTTGAAAGCGGTAGGGATATACCGTTACAAAAAAGTGGAATAAACAGTGTTCGATAAAACAAATTACAATATCTTTAAACATCCACAGTGTTAACTGAACTATAAATAATATATTTATATACGAGTATTTACACTGTTTATTGGTTTTGTTTGCCTAAATTTTCTTTGAGTAATCTTTTTCGTCTTACTCAACACATCAGTCTGAAATTCCCGTTCATCCCATATCACTTTAAATAAAATATATACGAGTACATATAAACATTATTTTTTTAAGGCTGTTCTTGAAATGTGCGTCTTTGATACTGGTTACCCTTAAGTGATGATTTTTACCTGAAGGGCTAGTTGTTTTTAGGTTTTTCTATCCCCCATGAACTCCGTGTTATAGTATTGGGTGTTAACATAAAGTGTGTCCGTTTTTTCCAAATTTCAAAATGAGCACCAAAATTAAAACAAAATGAGCATGGTTATATGTCATTAGAAAGAAAATTTTCTGCTCTACAAGATATTGTGTTTGCTTTTACGTTACATATATTATTTGATTTGATTACAAGCCTTCAAAATGGAATGTCAAGTAGACGAAAGTGATCATTTTCGACACCTCCTTCTGTTCGCGTTCAATCGAGGGAATAAAGCTGCCAAAGCTGCTTGCGATATTTGCAAAGTGTAAGGTGAAGATGCTATGAATGAAAGGACAGCTCATCGATAGTTTTTGCTTTACAAAGACGGTAATTTCGACCTGAAAGACATGGAGTGTTCCGGACGACCAGTGAACTTCGATGAGGACCGCTTAAACCATATTATTCATGAAGATCCACTTCAAACCACCGTAGAGTTGGCTGAGAAGATGAATTGTTGACACATGACTGTATACTACCATCTTAAATCACTAATGACGCGTTAAAGGAACCTTTGCTTGTGGCCATGCGTAGCTCGATGACCCGCGAGCAAACCAGCAGAAATTGTCGAACGTTGATTTTTGTTGTTTTCACTCAAAACATGTGGAACCCAAGCGCCGAACTTCTGGACTTTTCCCATCGATTTAAAATGGCGGTATACAGTCATGTGACCACAATTCACCTGCTCAGCCAATTCTACGGTGGTTTGAAAGGGATCTTCATGAATAATATGATTTAAGCGGTCTTCATCGAAGCCCACTGGTCGTCCGGAACGCTCCATGTATTTCAGGTCGAAATTATCCTCGTTGATATGTTGTTTATAGTTCAGGCATTAACGTTGTAGAGGTTTAAAGACATTGTAATTTATTTTTATCAAACACTATTTATTCCACTTTTTTGTGACGGTATAGCCCTCTGAGGTGAAAGCCTTGAAACCGGTAGGGTTACACGGTCACAAAAAAGTGGAATAAACAGTGTTTGATAAAAAATAAATTACAATACCCTCTTTGAAACGCAAAAACCATTGACAAGCTGTCCTTTCATTCATAGCATCTTCACCGTACACTTTGCAAATATCGCGAGCAGCTTTGGCAGCTTTATTCCCTCGATTGAACGCGAACAGAAGGAGGTGTCGAAAATGCTTACTTTTGTCTACTTGACATTCTATTTTGAAGGCTTGTAATCAAATAAAATAATATATGTAACGTAAAAACAATCACATTATCTTGTAGAGCAGAAAATTTTCTTTCAAATGACATGTAACGTTTACCATTTTGTTCTACTTTTGGTGCTGATTTTTAAATTTGGAAAAAATGGACATAACTTTTGTTAACACCTAATACGAGTAGATAAGGGGTTTGTTTACATTTGTTTGATTCCCGTTTGTAGCCACGAAAAATGTATTACAAAATAAATTTGTATATAAGTTGAGTGTAAAAATGAGAATATAGTGGTTGTATTAAAAAGGTTCTAGTCTGGTTCCCACTTAAGATTTGCTGAAACACTTCTATGGTTATTCGGAATAAATTATCACATGGCAAAAAAAACCGTCATTTTATACTGTCTACAACACAAGTGTAGCAAATTACAATAAACTGACTACATTGGATGATGCCCAAAACTTTTCAGTCCCTCGTCACTGTTATATTCTCCTCGTCTCTCCCTAAATTCATTTCCAAACCATTTCAACCTATTCGAATAAAACGTAATTATCAAATCTGGATAGATAAATGTTGTTTTACTTCGTATCCTTACCCTAGATTCCTGAATGTGAGCATCAAACAAAGGGGAATAGTTATTTTGAAACTTCAACAAAGCGGCTGTTTATTCATAGATCCTAAGAAATTCACTGTGTAAGAACATTAACTGATCCATGTAAAACAAGATCATGAAAGGGAACGTTGAATCAATGCCGCTCAAATTCTTGAATATTTTGATATCACATTTGATGTGAATTTTACGAGTATGTGATAGTTACATTTCATTTGGAAACTACATAATGTTTATGCTGTATTAAATGCAACAAATATATTCGACTATTGAGATTTGCAATGAAAGCTTCAAATTCACTTTGGCGGTTTTCGCAATACAAACGAAAAAAATCCCTCTTTTATTTGATTTTTATACAAGTGATGGATATATATTAACAATTTTATAATTATGTTTATAAACCGCGCAGAAATTATTGGAAATATGCTGTGCGTGGAAATAAACAAACGTTAATAGATACACGGCGTTGCTTTGGAATAACTTTTACTTAAAATAGATATACGGAGTGTTTAATAAGGGTAATGAGTTGAGATAAGGGTTCTAGAAAGGGAACGTTGAAACGATCATTAGTGGTAAAGGGATGTGTGACAGGAAAGAAAAAGTGAGAGAAGATCAAAAACACGATATTTAAGTTATGTACGGTATAAAAAAAATATAACATTTATATAATATGTATGAAGAATCAAAAGGGACTAAAATATTTATTTATATACGTATCAAAGTGATAATAATATAAATTTTGATATTAAAAAATTCGATACTTGTATATTTTTTTTTCAACTTCTTACTTTTTTTTAACTATTATTAAAAAGGATTAAAAAATGACTTAAAAATTAGATAAATAAGGCAAATGTGAGTAGAAGGCGTGTAAGAGGAAGACTAAAGAAATTATGGTTGGATCAAGTGAATTATTTTATGAGAGAAGAAAACGTAGAAAGTCAGAGAAATCGTAGAAGTTGTGTGAAAGTGTGTATGGATGTAGAAGAGGCTTAGGATGTGTGTCGAAATAGGAAAGTATGTCGTTGTGTCTTCTCTACATATCCCGGCAGAGAAATAGCGAAATGGTATGTACGTAGGTATTCAACAAGTGCACAATCATAAAAGTACACGGCGGTAAGTAATACACATCGAGCTTAAGAAAGAGACTGTCTCTTTGTAGAGCATCACCTGTGTCGCACGATGCGCTAACAGTCTGTGTGACAGAGACGACGCTCTACAAAGCGAGTCTTTTTCTTAAGCCCGGTGTGTATTACTTACCTCCGGGTACTGTACATCAAGTGATTAGATGTGCGTACATTTTCGTATTCTTTTATTATATACGGTACAAACTACACGTGTTATTGTCGTGTAGCTATATTTTCCAACCAACTAAAAAAGATTCAAATATATTTGTAGTGATGTGTTCATTATGACTATTGGAATGCCAAAATTGATTGATATTGTGAAAGGAAGTTAACTCGTGTTTAAAATAAAGACGTCAAAAATATTTGAGAAATGTGAAACGATTTTGTGTTGAAAGCATTATACATCAGATGATCACGCAAAGTGTAGTCGTGAAATCATTATACATCAGATGGTCACGCGAAGTGTAGTCTTGAAAGTATTGTATATCAGATGGTCACGCGAAGTGTAGTCGTCAAATCATTATACATCAGATGGTCACGCGAAGTGTAGTCGTGAAATCATTATACATCAGATGGTCACGCGAAGTGTAGTCTTGAAAGTATTGTACATCAGATGGTCACGCGAAGTGTAGTCGTCAAATCATTATACATCAGATGGTCACGCGAAGTGTAGTCGTTAAATCATTATACATCAGATGGTCACGCGAAGTGTAGTCTTGAAAATATTGTACATCAGATGGTCACGCAAAGTGTAGTCTTGAAAGAATTGTACATCAGATGGTCACGCGAAGTGTAGTCGTCAAATCATTATACATCAGATGGTCACGCGAAGTGTAGTCTTGAAAGTATTGTACATCAGATGGTCACGCGAAGTGTAGTCGTTAAATCATTATACATCAGATGGTCACGCGAAGTGTAGTCGGGAAATCATTATACATCAGATGGTCACGCGAAGTGTAGTCTTGAAAGTATTGTACATCAGATGGTCACGCGAAGTGTAGTCGTCAAATCATTATACATCAGATGGTCACGCGAAGTGTAGTCTTGAAAGTATTGTACATCAGATGGTCACGCGAAGTGTAGTCGTCAAATCATTATACATCAGATGGTCACGCGAAGTGTAGTCGTCAAATCATTATACATCAGATGGTCACGCGAAGTGTAGTCTTGAAAGTATTGTACATCAGATGGTCACGCGAAGTGTAGTCGTCAAATCATTATACATCAGATGGTCACGCGAAGTGTAGTCGTGAAATCATTATACATCAGATGGTCACGCGAAGTGTAGTCTTGAAAGTATTGTACATCAGATGGTCACGCGAAGTGTAGTCGTCAAATCATTATACATCAGATGGTCACGCGAAGTGTAGTCGTGAAATCATTATACATCAGATGGTCACGCGAAGTTTAGTCTTGAAAGTATTGTACATCAGATGGTCACGCGAAGTGTAGTCGTCAAATCATTATACATCAGATGGTCACGCGAAGTGTAGTCGTCAAATCATTATACATCAGATGGTCACGCGAAGTGTAGTCTTGAAAGTATTGTACATCAGATGGTCACGCGAAGTGTAGTCGTCAAATCATTATACATCAGATGGTCACGCGAAGTGTAGTCGTGAAATCATTATACATCAGATGGTCACGCGAAGTGTAGTCTTGAAAGTATTGTACATCAGATGGTCACGCGAAGTGTAGTCGTCAAATCATTATACATCAGATGGTCACGCGAAGTGTAGTCGTGAAATCATTATACATCAGATGGTCACGCGAAGTGTAGTCTTGAAAATATTGTACATCAGATGGTCACGCAAAGTGTAGTCTTGAAAGAATTGTATATCAGATGGTCACGCAAAGTGTAGGATTGAAAGCATTATACATCAAATGGTCACGCAAAGTGTAGGATTGAAAGCATTGTACATAAGATGGTCACGCGAAGTGTAGTCTTGAAAGCATTATACATCAAATGGTCACGCAAAGTGTAGGATTGAAAAAAATAATAGCGTTAGGTGTTAGAGTGAATGGTGGGCTGTGAAATATGTTACCCCATGGAGCATTTCAAGATAAGCAAAGCTGATGGAAAGTTTATCCTAATATTAGGATACAGAAACGAAACTCGGATGAAAGTTGGATGAAAATTAACTAGAAAGGATGAAAGTAAGATAAATGTAGTGGAAATGAAAACATGTCAGACAACGTATGAAAAAAACAAAGAATGCTATTATTCAGAAGGAAGGGATGGAAAAATGTTAAGATGAAGAAAAGTTTTTTAAAAGGGTTCGTCTAGGGGAAAAGAATAACGGAAAAAAAATCTATGTGAATAGTATATGCTAGAAGATACAAGAAACTCGGGAAGACCTTTTAAAACATATCATGACCAAATTAATTAAGTTCTGAAAGAAGGACGAGTGAAAAGTTGTTGTAATAGGATAATCAATGTGTAGACATTGCAGAAATAAAAGTGTGTACCAGGATAAAAGGAAGTTGAGATATATTATCTCTGCTTTTCCTAAAAGGAACGTGAAGTGATTGCGGTGATGAGTCACATTGTAACAATTTTTCTATATCTTAAAAAATGGGCAAAAGCCACCAATCGTTAAAATGTCGTTAACAATGCTATGTGATTCGTGATGCAGTTTATTGCGTGTTATATTGGCAGCTAATCAACGTGCATTACTTCATTAGAAGAGGAAATAATCATTTCGTAAGAGAAAATCCACAAACTTTGTGGCACGGTTGGGAAGACTAGTTGGTAAGACGTGTGCTGGTTGGTTGAAAGAAATTGTTGTATAACAATAATTCCGCTAGATGAACCACGTTTAACCATATACACATAGATGGCATACCTTCACGCCATTCTCCTGTAAGGATAGTACAGAGCACCAAAGTTTCCAATCTCAACACACATCTTTATTATTTTCTACATCCATACAACCTTTTTTTCTGCCATATATTTATTTTCTGTGTTTTTTTCTCTTCTTCTTATTCTAAAATACATGTGCAAGGGTGTGGGCTGAAAAACATCTGGTGTCCCTGTGGCTGGGCTCGGCCTACTATATATTGGTGGGGTGTATCTTGGCCGGGGGGATATTATTAGATGAGCCCAGACCTCTTGATAGCTTCTGTCTTTAATGTATTCTCTGCAATTTATGTGTTCTTGAAGCGCATTTAAATGTTTTATGTACATATGTGACTATGTTGCTATCAATAAACTTATATTTATTTATTAATTTATAACTTGTACGATTTCTCTGACTTCCTGTCTCCTTATTTCAGAAAATCTTTCACTCGGTCCAGCCATACTTGGTATTTCTCTTACACGCCTTCCACATTTGCATTTTATATACGAGTATATATATTTGTCATTCATTCGTTTTACATGCCCAAACCATTTGAGCGTGCTCTTCTTCATCTTTCTTTACACATCAGCCTTTAGTTCACATTCATCTCTTATCCCCTATTTCCATATTCCACCATAAATTTTTAGTAAAAAAATGCTTCTTAATGCACTTATGTTACCAGTGCACATTTGGTTCCTTTTTTTACTTTCAAAAACAAATATTAAAAAAAGTGTAACTTGCACGTCTGTCAAAGGATTTTTAGCATTCACGTCTGTCAAAGGATTCCCAGGCTCAATTCGTGGAAGATTTCCTTCAGGACTGATTTTACTCTTTAGAAAATTTTACTTCTTAATTTAAATATTTCTGTAGGTTATATAGCGCTTACTATGAGTTTTATTGCGCTTTTAAGCAACACAAAAATAACTGCCTAGCAAATAACTGCAACAGGTGACTGACCTACCGATCGCTATGCAAGTTTAATTACCTGGCCATCGAAAATTTGAGTTTTATTTATAAAAAATGTGCTTGCTGAAGTGCAACGGCTAAACCAATACATGCACAGCCATCTTCTATGCACAGACTGACTGAAAATCAAACTTGACCACAAGTCATAGCTAATCGCATCGTATAGAACTCCTGAAATCAAGTTTTCCGCCAGTCTCAGCATTATAAATAGTTGACTAACGATTTATGTTCAGATGGTGGAGATAGATTTTATGTAGAAATATCTCTTTACATATAAGAATGCCCTATCAGTTCCGTTCCAGTAACATTGACGATTGACACACATACACCACTCTACACCTAAAGCCGAATGTATTACTAAAACATGTCGGAAGGTCTACAAAGGTTTCTTTGTTTATTTTTCTTTCTTAAGTTTTCAGCGGTTTTCTTACCAAATATATTTTTTAAAACATATCCAGATGCGGGTATAGCCTAATGGTTGCAGTGACTATCTTCCCATCTTTACAATAAAGTAATGTATATTTTTTTGTGCTATTTTTAATATGTCAATAATAGTGGGTTCGAGCCCCGAGTAAGAACACCAATGAGGAGTTTGCTTTCTAAACAGCGCTTTATAAAATGTTATTTTGTTGTTGAAGCGCTACTTATGGGCCAACCTATGTTATGCAGAGATTCAAAGTTTTCCTGAGTTTCATATTTAAATGTGTTGAATGTTATCAGACGAAACAGAGGTGTAAATCATATTCTCAATTTTTTTATCCGTATGACATAAAAAATATGTTAAATGATCATAAAAATTATGACGTTATAATGGTCAACCTTTATGACTTATGACTTGTTCGGTCAATCAGAAAGTGAGTTATTAATCATATCTCATTGTTTAATAACTAATGTTTATCATCCAGGCGTTGTCAGCAATTAAAATAATTATTCAGTTATAATTTAAAAGGTACACAACGTAGTTAATCGTTTAAAATATTTTTTATTTAAAATTACAGTTGAAAACTTTGATAAATTAAAAAGTGAGCAACGATATTTGTAATCCTTATGACGATACAATAATTTATTTTAAAAAGTGCCAAAAAAAAACTTAACAAACCCAACGTGGTCATTTTTCTGGAAGGTGCCTGGCATGCCAATATGTTAGAGGTATAATTTTCAAACATTTCAATGAAGTATTTTCTCACTGAGTATGCGTCATTAGTCAATATACAATTTGAACATTCGTTTTAAAATCCACATTTCAAATGCATTTAGCAAATATGAACATAAACTTATTTCATTGTTTGAATACGAATGTAGACAGAGGTATTTCGGAATTACTAAAATACACAATGGGTTTTTTTGTGTGACGAATTAATGCTTATGTTGATTATAAAAACTTGCATACGCAACGAACATCATGCTGTGTTACTGACGGGATAGGCAGAAAAAACAGATTACCACATTTTTATCTAGTGATGTTTTTTTCTTTACAGTATGATACGTCTTTAAATTTTCATAGATTAATCAAGAAAGATAAAAAAAAATTTTTACTTTCAAACCATTTTATACTCACTTTTTGTTTGAATATATTTTGGTGGAATATTGAGTCAAGTTTAAATATGTTTAGAAAATTGTATATGCTTTCGAAAGAAATAAGGGTGAGAAATCAAATAAACCAAATGAGGAGTTGTGTGAGAAGATTTATGAATTTTGAGGAGGTCTTATATGTTTTTCTTAATTTAAAAGTCTGTCGATCTTACTATACGGTTATAGCAGGTGGACATTGTTATTTGTTGATATTGTATTGTATTATAATATTTCATTGTGAAGCCTGGTGGGCTTTTCTTAGAAAATGTAATCTAGGTCTTAAGTGAAAACCAGACTTGAAAAATATTATTTTAATGGAAATCAAACCCTTTATGCCTTTGATATACTCATTTAAGTATATGTTGTCGATATCTGCATTATTATTGTAATTGTGCAACAGTAAGTGCATCCACCATATTAAAAGGATTAATAACTTAACGCTATTAATTGCAGACTTACAATAAAAAACTCATAAATTTTCTTTTCCGCGATATTGAACTCTCCTTTTTTTGCATTGGAGGTCAAAGTCACTTGTATCGCATTTGTATGGCATATTTTTATCCTTGTTTAAAAACAATGATAAATGTATATACTATATTTTTAATTATTAAAAAAAAGTGAATATACGAATAAGAGAAGCTCTCAGTGACAAAAGAGTTCGTTTAACAATCTTTGTAGTTTACTATCTAAGTTCGTTTAACAATCTTTGTAGTTTACTATCTAAGTTCGTATAACAATTTTTGTAGTTTACTATCTAAGTTCGTTTAACAATCTTTGTAGTTTACTATCTTAGTTCGTATAACAATCTTTGTAGTTTACTATCTAAGTTCGTTTAACAATCTTTGTAGTTTACTTTCTTAGTTCGTATAACAATCTTTGTAGTTTACTATCTAAGTTCGTTTAACAATCTTTGTAGTTTACTATCTTAGTTCGTATAACAATCTTTGTAGTTTACTATCTAAGTTCGTTTAACAATCTTTGTAGTTTACTATCTTAGTTCGTGTAACAATCTTTGTAGTTTACTATCTAAGTTCGTTTAACAATCTTTGTAGTTTACTATCTTAGTTCATATAACAATCTTTGTAGTTTACTATCTAAGTTCGTTTAACAATCTTTGTAGTTTACTATCTTAGTTCGTATAACAATCTTTGTAGTTTACTATCTAAGTTCGTTTAACAATCTTTGTAGTTTACTATCTTAGTTCGTATAACAATCGTAGTTTACTATCTAAGTTCGTTTAACAATCTTTGTAGTTTACTATCTTAGTTCGTATAACAATCTTTGTAGTTTACTATCTAAGTTCGTTTAACAATCTTTGTAGTTTACTATCTAAGTTCGTTTAACAATCTTTGTAGTTTACTATCTTAGTTCGTATAACAATCTTTGTAGTTTACTATCTAAGTTCGTTTAACAATCTTTGTAGTTTACTATCTTAGTTCGTATAACAATCTTTGTAGTTTACTATCTAAGTTCGTTTAACAATCTTTGTAGTTTACTATCTTAGTTCGTATTACAATCTTTGTAGTTTACTATCTTAGTTCGTTTAACAATATTTGTAGTTTACTATCTTAGTTCGTATAACAATCTTTGTAGTTCACTATCTAAGTTCGTTTAACAATCTTTGTAGTTTACTATCTAAGTTCATTTGACAATTTTTGTAGTTCACTATCTAAGTTCGTTTGACAATCTTTGTAGTTCACTATCTAAGTTTGTTTAACAATCTTTGTAGTTCACTATCTAAGTTCGTTTGACAATATTTGTAGTTCACTATCTTAGTTTGTCTAACAATCTTTGTAGTTCACTATCTAAGTTCGTTTAACAATATTTGTAGTTCACTATCTAAGTTCGTTTAACAATCTTTGTAGTTCACTATCTAAGAATGACGAATTGTTCAGTCAATTTTAGTTGACAGGTTCGACGTAAAACAGGTGGATGTGATTTGAAATAAATGGATTACGCACTATATGACATGTATGTAGGTATATTCAGACGTAGGTATATTCATTCTAAAAAACCGTTATGGGTGGGGAAGCGACGCTATTCACTTCTCACTCTCACTTTACTTCGGTATATAGGAACGCAAGAAATAGAATCTCAGTTCGCTCGCTTCTCTCGCTTTAGTAGCTCTCGGGCATCCATTTGAGGTGGTCGCTTTGCCCGTTTTGTGAACGTCGGCCAATGTTTTTTTCATGTTTTCAGCGATGAAATTTCAATTATTATCACTTTTGATTTCAAATTTCATTAATTTAAGCGATTGGCAATGAATATTCTTATTTTCTCGATTTTAAATCGCTCATTTCACATGTGATTGATGTGTATTGAATACACAGCACCAGAACGCGCGGAGTTTTTTTAGCACAGGAAGGGAAAGGTTGAAGTATAATGCATAATTAGTGTTTGTGTGATTTGATATATGAGTAAATACATAACGCAATATATGTGTATAATTTGATAAAAATGCAAAACACCCCATGTGCTTATGATTTGATATACTCGTAAATTTATATCTTCTTATGTTTGTATATGATTTGGTATAAATACGAGTACATAAGGCTCAATAAGTATACTTGATTTGATAAAAAATAATAACGTTCTATATGTGGATGATATGATATAAATGCAGGTTACTTTATGTTTATTATTTGATATAAATACATAACTTCCTAAGTGTGTATATGATCTTGTATAAATGCATAACTTCCTATTTGTGTATATGATCTTGTATAAATGCATAACTTCCAATGTGTGTATATAATCTTGTATAAATGCATAACTTCCTATGTGTGTATATGATCTTGTATAAATGCATAACTTCCTTTGTGTGTATATGATCTTGTATAAATGCATAAAATCCAATGTGTGTATATGAGTACGTAAACAAAAAACGCTACATACACGCATGTAACATTCGATATAAATTCAGAACACCCTATATGTATATGATTTGATATTCTTCCTTTCGTATCAAAAGGCACTATACTACTTCCGCCTAGAATTTCACCTAGATAACACTGAGCGTTCTACGAATCAAGTCTTTTTTTTGGTGCACCGGGCTTCTCGGGCACTGCTGCAAGGTGTCGCATGGCCTTCCACTCGCCTCAGTTGATCAATGCAAAGTTCCCCATTTCCACATGTTGTCCTTGGCCCCAAGACGAGTTCATCAATTTTGTGAGCTGTCTGTTCCGAGCGCTAACCTTCCGTTTCATATTGCCGCAATGGGTTTTGAATGAAAGCGTCCGACCGAGAGTGACACCAAGATATTTGGATATGAGACAGTGTTCCAGTCTTATTTACTTTCAAATAATATTAATTTCACTGTTGCCTTCTTAGGAGCGCAGGTGAAAGGCGCGAACCTGTGTTTTTGAAATGTTTAATTTTAGTTCAAACTCTTTGTAAAAATGGCCCTTTACTTCGAGTGTCCCACATACGTTTTTCGCAGCGTGTTCAAAAGTGTTTGTCGGTACGGAAAGGCTGAGATCACAGTGTAAATATAGGGGTTTGTATGTGAACTCCTAGACTAGTCATTATTGAGTCGGGGTCAGTACATTCCATTGAGGTAGTCTAATTTTCAGTTATATCGTCTACTTTTTCATTTTTAAACTAAATGTGAAACCGTGATTTCGTTACATCTTTTCAATTAACTAATAAAACTCAAAGTTTTCGGTAATGGTTTATTTATTTAAGATTTGATATCAACTGTAGCGATGGCTGCAGAGAGATCAATGAACGCAACCCCAGTGAATTTTCGTTCTTCGAAAGTATTTTCTATATATTCGGTTAGAATATGACAAGATACAAATGGTTTATGTGATTTCATATTTAAGTATAACGCTTTATGTACTTTTTTTTAACCTGGTGTGTTTGTTGCAATGTGGCCATCTCTTACAACCAACTAGAAATATGTTTTTATAGGCCCTAAGTGTTAACCAGATTAGAATACTATTTAAAAAAATCTGGATTCCAGCAGGGATCGAACCCAAAAAGATTTATTATAATATTTGTTCCTTCCCTTAAATGATCGATTCGGAATAACAAATGAATTAAATAAATACCAAATCAACCTCAAAATTTCACTCCTTTCCGTGATCATCTCTTAGACACAGCTTTCTAAGATACAGTGAAAGCATCTCATTAAGATTTGATTATTAATTTTAACACTGAGCTCTCATGTGGTCCTTACACGGCTTAACTATGTGTCGACTTATAAGGTATTCGAGTTTGTGCTACGAGTCTTTAAGTCATCGATGGGCGAGAGGTTCTCTAAGTATTTTGGGGTACTACCTTATTTACGTTTGTGCTACGAGTCTTCTACGTTTGTGCTACGAGTTCTTCTACGTTTGTGCTACGAGTCTTTAAGTCATCGATGGGCGAGAGGTTCTCTAAGTATTTTGGGGTACTACCTTCAGAGCGTGAAGAAGGATCTGAGGGTCTCTTATCATATTTTTAAGTTGCTGACGGGAACTACACCTTTATTGGAAAATATAATTTTAATGTTCCAGAAAACTATTTGAAATACAGAAATATTAGCCTATTTAGACTGGTATTAATTAAACCTATCTGCTAAGCGCTGATCATTTGTATCACGGGCTGCCCCTTTTGATTAGACCTCAGATATTGACATCATAAACATTTACGAAAATATTTTTAAACAATGTACGTGGTGGTTTTTTAGTGATAGGAATAAGTTGTTTCGACTTCGCAAATATTTCTTATTATTTATTTTTATTTCTTGTTTCTGTTTAAAACCCTCTTTAAGCTTTGTATGTATTTGAGTTTAACCTGTATATGTGTAAGCTTTATAAAATAAATAAATAAAATATAAATTTCTGAATATAAAATATAAAGTTCTGAATACAAAATATAAAGTTCTGAATACAAAATATAAAGTTAGAAATGAATGTTGATATGAATGCATAACGCTTTATGTGTTATGTATGATTTGATATAAACGCATAATACTTTCAGTGTGTATATGGTTTGACTGCAATGTGAGCGATATGTGCATTAGTTTCGACTGCACAAATGAGTAAACACGTCCAAGTTATATTAGTGGCTTGATCAGTTTCGCTTTGGCCGCGTTGCATCGAGTCGGCATTGACATTGGACCACAACCCGATGCATCGCGATCTTGGCTCTCGGCCCTGCACTGCAGGCCAAGATACTGTTTGGGCTGCCAAGGCCCACAGTCGCCGGCCAGATGTGTGCAGCAAACTGGGCTAGCGGCGCACGCTAAGTGCAGTCTTGTCGGATCCGATTGTGCACTCTACTGCCGTGCATCGGACTGTGACAATGACCTAGAATCAGAGGAACGAGGGACTCGGACTAACAGATACAAGGGAAATCGTTATTTCAATTGAAATTTATTGGTACGAAATGACCACAACTACGCTTTTCACGGTACGTTTTGATTGTGATCTGCACTGATTGCATCATACAAATTCTTCTTGTATTGAATGTGTTCATTATTTTAAATACAGATCAGAGTTGACAAAGAAGATTTGATAATTTATTTATCAAAGACTTAGAATAAAAAATTTTGGATCACCATATTATCTCTGTTGTAGCCTAGTTGGTAAAAAGCCTGTCTCCGTACCCGGAAGTTGCGGATTCAAATCCCACTGGAACCCAGACTTTTAAAAAAATTATTCTAGTTTAGTTTTCACTTTAGGCATCTTAAACATCTTTCTGGTTGGCTGGAAAAGATTGCCACATTGAAATAAACCCGCTAGGTTTTACTATGCAACGTAAATGTAGTACAATACAACATAAAAATATTTAGAAACTTCGTTTATTCCACTAATTATATTAGTCCCCACTACACGTGTTTATATTTCCTATCCCGAGGCTCTCTTTAGGTGGATTAAGCTAGAAGAGCGTATCGGGATAGAAGGTAGAAATTCAAAAAAATGATTCCTGTTTGGTTTTCACTTTAGGCATCTTAAACATCTTTCTGGTTGGCTGGAAAAGATTGCCACATTGAAATAAACCCGCTAGGTTTTACTATGCAACGTAAATGTAGTACAATACAACATAAAAATATTTAGAAACTTCGTTTATTCCACTTATTATATTAGTCCCCACTACACGTGTTTATATTTCCTATCCCGAGGCTCTCTTTAGGTGGATTAAGCTAGAAGAGCGTATCGGGATAGAAAGTAGAAACACGTGTAGTGAGAGTTAATGTAAATAGTGGAATAACAAAGCTATTATTTGTAATTTGTTTAGTCAAACACTGTTTGTTACACTTTATGACGATATAACCCAACTGGTTTCAAGGTTTTCACCTCATAATCAGAGAAGCACAAACAAAACGTGTTGTTTGAGCTCCGCTGATGCTAACGAGAAAACCTTGAAACCGGTAGGGTTATACCGTTATATAAAATGGAATAAACAGTATTTGACTTAAGAAATAACAATGTCTTTACTCCTTCACATTGTCATTGCCTTAACTATAAATATTGTCCAAAACTATTTTTTGTTTAATATTCTAGGATGTGATCAAATTATTTTGGATTTTTTTCGAACGAGTTTGAAAGCACAATACAAAATTTAACTGAATCAAACAACATTATATTCGGTTATGCAAATGTCTACCCTTAGGTTGTCACCTCAAGGCACTCTATGAATAAATTGCAGGGAATCGAAATTGTGTCTGGTGATAAATGTCATATTTGTGTCTGGTGATAAATGTCATAATTGTGTCTGGTGATAATTGTCATTATGTTTCCAATGCAATGCACCTGATAATTGGGTATCCATTATACTAAAAATGTTGACATTCTTGCACTGATATAAAAAATCTGTAGAGTATAAATACAACATTTTGGTTATGTCAACATAAGTGTTTTCCAACAAAACATGTAGAAATCATACAAATTTGACATAAATTTACATATTTTAGTGTCTGTCTTTTATGACTCTACCGAGGCCAGTGCCTCATTACCGGCACTCTTTCATTCCTACCGGTAAAACAATATCTATTATACATAAAACGACGACCTCCGTAGTTTAGTTGGTTAGACACCTGTCTTCCGATACGTAAGTGGCGGGCTGGATCTCCGTTGGTTTCATCAATCAAAAGTGTTATTTGACCTTATACACTAATAAATAAAAATTACATTAAAATAAGATTACAAATTTTTACTTATATAAATACAGTACCCAGCGGTAAGTAATACACATCGGGCTTGAGAAAGAGACTCTCGGCCATAATCTGCTAATTTCGGCTTTGTAGAGCGTCGTCTCTGTCATTCAAACACGTGTTCCGTCGCGATTTGTCAGTCAATCGTGCGACAGAGATGACGCTCTACAAAGCCGAAGTTAGCCGATTATAGCCGACAGTCTCTTTCTTGCCGCCGGGTACTGTAATTGATTTTGTCATCTAGCATGAAATAATCAAAACTTAACACTAAACATATGTACATTTAACGGAAATTACAATGAAATATAATCTTCTTCTCCCTGGCTCCATCCCAACTCACTGTATGTGAAGACTGTTGGGGTCAGCTCTCCTCGGCCTCAGGTTGTATGCTCTTCTGTCCCGGACTACGTCCCTCAGGCCGTGCATCTGCATCAGGTTATCTTTTTGCACCACCCATGAATTCTTTGGTCTTTCTCTGGTTGCTATTCGAGGAAGATCCATGGATATTGACTGGCTCACAATGTGATCGGGTGTTCTGCGTCCAACGTGCCCATACCATCTCAATCGCCTCTCCTCCATCTAACTGTTGATGTCTGTAACACCTAGGCTTCCACGAATGCGTGAGTTTTTATTTTGTCTCTTATAGACACACCAGCTGACCATCTTAGCATGCGCATTTCAGCAGTTTCTAGTTACCTAGAGTAAGAGTTATACGAGTACATCGTCCAGCATTCGGAGCCATAGAGGAGTGCGGGTCTGACTAAAATGAAAAATAATAATAACTTGAATCGATATAATCATTAAAACATATCAAATGACAATTTATACAGCGCCCTTTAGATAGCAAACTTTCTCCAAGGGCGCCCCAACTCGGGGCTCGAACCGCCTAGTGTTAATTATAAATATTAAAATATAAAATGTACTGGTTAAAAATATTTAATAAATGTATTGTATTATCGAGAGCAGGGTGTTATACAAGATGAACCCAGCCCTTTTGATGCGTCTGGCATGGATTGTTGTGAAACCTAATTTGTTATTTTTTATTATTGAATTTCTTTATTTTTGCTGACAATAAACGAAGCTATTAAGGTTAAAACTCGAAAAAAAAACCTTGCACAGTATTAAATTCAATTTTCATATGTTTTTTTTTTATTTTCATTTAAAGGTTGTTTTTAAAAATAAAACCAACTTTTTAATTTTTTTATCTAGAAGCAGAAATACGATCAAAAGGTTTCACTTTTCTTGAAGTTATACTTGTGAAGAATTTATATTTTCTTATTTTTTATGAAAATCATATTGGATAATCTAAAATGTATTTTTTTTTTCATGGAAACTTTGAACTTCAATCAAAAACTTGATAAATTATTCGCAAAAAAAATATCATCTCTGGATTTTTATACAATCTCAGTTTTACATGCAGAGGTTTCCAATTAAGGACTCGTATTTTGAAGGAGATATTCAATAATAGTTTTATCTCTTTTTATTTTTCTTAAATTTTACAAATATCTATCATAAATCAATCAAAAAATGTTCAAAAAATACTTTACATATTGCTGTGATAGTAGCGATGAATTGAAAGGAATCAATAAGGGGTGAATAAATTTGGTAGTATGAATGCGTTGCGTGTATCGGATATTTGATATACTCGTAGGTAGGAAATTTGGGGTAAATGATTATAATTTTATACAGTAAGTTGTTATGATAAGAATAAAGAAAGGATTGTAAAGATGGTTTATTGACACTGAGAGCAAACAAAAATATATGTCTGAAATGAATGAAAAGTGAGGAAGAGGTAGACCGAGGAAAGAGTAGAAGGATATTGTTGGTGATAGTATAATTGAAGGAAATAAAACAAAACAGTATTTTTAGTATCATGTATGAATGAGGTAATCCGAAGGATCTTCTTCAGCCTTCATTCCCTTTTAAAGCGTTGCAAAGATTCCTACCAACTAAAACCAAAATTTTACTCGTACAGTCTCTGCTCTTTCCGATTCGGGACTATGCGGACGTATGTAACTTGGATGTTACAGAGGAACAGCTGGACAAATTACAGCGTCTTCAAAATGTGTGTCTAAGATTCATTTTCAACCTACGAAAGTACGACCATATAACTTCATACCAGAAGGCATTGAACTGGTTGAATATTAGAAATAGACGCCAAATTCACATACTGTCTCTATTGTATAACATCCTTAACTGTCCCGCCGCACCCTCTTATCTCGCCGAAAATGTTCAGCGTCTTTCCAATCATGGATAAGCGCTACGCTCAAACAGAGATTGTTTATTGGCCTTTCCAGTTCACCGATCCTCTTTCTTTACGTCGTCCTTTACTGTCCATGCAGTGAGACTCTGGAATCAGTTACAAACCAATATAAGACTCGCTCCATCCTTGGCATGCTTTAAGAAGCGACTGAAAAAACTCTTAATTTCTAGTCAGTAAAATAACGTGGTTAATTTCTGATTTTTCTTTTCCTTTCCTCTCCACCATCCCTTCCTTTCCTTTTGATTGATGATATCTCACTTTATATGAAAAATAATGTTCGGGTAATTGTCCGTCTTTGTGGGGTTCGTGGGCATGTGCTCACGTATGTGTTTATGGATTTCGTGGGGATGGATAGTCATTTGAATTATTTATGCAACCATGTAACTTGCTTCATTTACTTTTGTCTAGTTGGTTGGAAGAAATTGCCGCCTGGCAATAAACCCGCAAGATTGTATTGCAATAAAAGGGTTAAATACAATAAATAAATATGAATATGGACGTGGCGAAAGCTGTGTATATGGATAGCAAGGCGTGAAGGTCTGTCATCGCTGCTAACTACAAAATGGGTATAGTTTCGTGATATATATATGTATGTTTAACCATCTACAAAACTTTTATACGTTCCCAAATTATATGTAGTTCGTCGTACAGATACATAATACGTACAACTTTTTCAAATCCATATTTTTACCAACAGACAGATTAAAGCAGAAAACTTTTCAATAATTTTATTTAATATTTCACTTTCCTCTAGCTCGACATTTTTAACTCAGCATTCGTATCTATAACATATCCGCGTACGCATTTTACGCCATTATATCATATAAACAATTATATTTATTTACCTAGACTTACTGATTATATTATTATAAAACTAAACTAACTAGTCTTTTTGACATTTTAAAAATTACGAAGGGAAAAAAATATGTATGTAGACAATTTAATTAGCGTGCCTTTGACACTGCAGCTAAGATTACACTGAAGGATAGACCCAATTAATAATGCACTGGCGATATACACAATTGATACATACTGTACATAATATTATTTACGTATACCTTGTACTGGTGTCTTACTCAAACTCGTAACTTTACATGTGTATGATATGACTGGGCAAGAAAGAAATATAGCACGCACGTGCAACCACTCATTAAGACGATTCTTAGTATGTGTCAAAGCCAGACAAGCGCCGAGACATTTTTTTTTAAATCGTGTTATAACGAATCCGCACTCGCCGGGGTCGCGATAAACGGAGGGCTACCTGTATAGTAAATCTAGACTGGAAAATTTTATTAATACTGCCTTAAGGCTTTGAGTTCAAACAGTTTACCTAGATAAATCAATTATTATAATAGTAACTTTAGAATTGGAGTAAAAATAGCCTAGATTGACAATACAGTTTACCTAGACTCATCGATTTTATTAATACAGACTTGAGGATCTGAGTTCAGTCTATCTTACCAATACAGTAAACGTAACCTCATAAATGTATCGTACCAATACAGTAAACGTAGCCTCATAAATGTATCTTACCAATACAGTAAACGTAGCCTCATAAATGTATCTTACCAATACAGTAAACGTAGCCTCATAAATGTATCTTACCAATACAGTAAACGTAGCCTCATAAATGTATCGTACCAATACAGTAAACGTAGCCTCATAAATGTATCTTACCAATACAGTAAACGTAGCCTCATAAATGTATCTAATACTGTTTTTAAGACTAGAGTGTAAACAATCTAAGTTGATAATATTTTTTCGCAAATACTTGATACATATCCTTTCATGCTTGCTAGATTGGAGTAGACAATCAGTCCGAAGGTACTCCAATGAAAGGCAATCTAACTCAGCGCTTATATCCATCAAACACGCGCGTGCATACTATATTACATCATCACACGAGTATACACAATTCTAATCATTTACCTAGACACATACATTTTATTAATAACGGTTTAAAACCTGGAGTTCTAAGCGTAATTTGACAATATTTTTTCACAAAAAAACTCCAAATATAGCAAAATTATTATTTGACTCCCCTGGATTGGGGATGTACCGATATAATAAGGCCATCTAATAACATCCAAAATTGTAAACAATTTTTTTTTGAGTTTACTACCGGTTTCGAAGACCTCCGTCTGCATCATCAGGTTAAGAACAACTAAATTGCTCACAATATATTTTTTCTGCAAGTGTACATAGTATAAGAGGAATGAGGTAGAGTGAGAGAATTGGGGAGAGATGTGATTCAATGGTGAATGGGGCGGGAAAAAAAAATAATCTCACGGGCAGACCAGGATCTGGATATCCAAGGGAAATGGGAAACATTAGCAGAGGGCTAATATTAAAAATGGTTTGATTGTTTATAATATCTAGACTTCATTTTATACGTTTTCTAATATCGAGAATTTCCAAATGGTCAAAATAAACCAGTGGTGTGAACACAAAAATATAAAATAAGTGTTTTATTAATTTATTTTATTTCTTTTTTAGATAAAACATGGCACCACAAAGTGAAACTAAAGTTTTTTCGAGGATTCATGGAAGAATTTTTTATTCATAAATTTAAAAACAACTGTATCTTAAATTTAATAAATAAATACAGGTTTATTGATAGCAACATAGTATTTACATTAAACATTTAGACACATTTCAAGAACACATTAAAAAGATAATACATTAAAAAACAGAAGCTATCAAAAGGTCTGGGCTCATCTAATAACACCCCCCCGGCCAAGATACACCCCACCAATATAGGGTGAGTCCAGCCACGGGGACACCAGATGTTTTTCAGCCCCCCCCCCCCCCCCTGGAACACGTAGAACAAGAAGATAAAAAAAACACAAAAATAAATAGATGACAAAAAAAATACATTCAAGAGAGAAGACATTAAAAGGTCCGGGCTCATCCCATAAACATTCCCCCGGCCGAGATACACCCCATCAATGTAGGGCGAGCCCGACTTTAATC
Source organism: Odontocerum albicorne (assembly GCA_949825065.1). Taxonomy (NCBI): domain Eukaryota; kingdom Metazoa; phylum Arthropoda; class Insecta; order Trichoptera; family Odontoceridae; genus Odontocerum; species Odontocerum albicorne. The sequence goes on from OX463859.1 coordinate 1,440,915, forward strand.
TAAATATGCGGGGAGAACACATCCCCGCATATTTAGATTAAAGAATAAAGAAAAAAAAAACAAAAATGTATGGCAGAAAACAAAATAAAAAGTAAACCCACATATACCGCCTCAGGTTAACTGTCAGCAAGAACGAAAAAAAGAAAAGCCTCAAAGGAGTCCAAATTTTACGAAATGACAAAATTTGACATGATAACATTCAATAATATGTGCCAAGTGACATTGTCACTGACGGCAGACATTAGACAGCAGACGGAATGTCACTAGTGAGTGTGAGCTGTGACCGGTGAGTGCTATTGTTGAATGATTGAATGATGACGTTCTCAACCTTTGTCTCGGGGTATGGGTACTTATTGGCTGGTCAGTTTTATTACAATAATCCCTAAAAAATAAAGTAAGCTTCTACTACGGGCAACCTCGATCGAACTTTTGTAGTAGTTGATCGTCATCGTCACCAGACTTCGTAGTTGAGGATTCTCTCGCCATTCCAACGCCAATTCAGTTGGCAAAAAAAGCTGTGATGTGAAGTTTTTGCTTTTTTTTGTTAAGTGTGCAAGTATCATAAAAAGTTTAAATTTTCGTCAGCTTTAACTAGATTGCACATAAAAATAAAATAATGTAAGATTATTTAACATATTAATGTATCATAATTACAATGCCAAATAATAAAGTTTTAAAATAATAGCGGATGGAGTGACACTAAATTCTAGGAAACTTTAAGTTATAACAAATTACATTTCAAGTTTTCGAAAAAAATTGAATTATACATTATATTAGACAAAAATTGCACTCCTAATTTCGACATGGTAATGTTTTTCAAATCACCGAGTATTTTAACAATACAAACGTGCGCTCTGCGCGGACCAATCGTGTGGCATTCTAAAACCAATACCACTACGTAAGTTGTGTAATACAGAGAGTGTTACTCACACTATTGCAAAATGACTCTTCTGACTGAACGATCTATACCATTCGCGTTACCGCGCGTTTGTGACTAGTTCTACAGCATGAAATGGATTTCCTCTGAAGTCAAGGTAGGGGCACAACTTAGGAGAAGTCTGAAACCATAAAAGAGGATTGTTAGTTTTACTGAATTTGAGAAATGTTACATTGAAATGCAAGCAAACTTAAATTGATTTTTGGCCACCAAATCATATCAGGAAAAAAATAGATAGGTAACAAGTTATCCATACGTGATCGCGTATGATAATCCTGCGTCATCTTGCGAATAGAAGAGGCTAATGCGTATATTGGTTTATTGTACGCAAGCTTTTGAACTTCAGTAAGCACACAGTCTTGACAGATGAAACCCAAAGTTTCGATACTAAGGCGAGAAAAGTTATAAAACGTACGGCAGGTTTTATCTACTGCAGTCTTTTTATTTAACAGATTTTTTTCGAAGCGCTATTTTGCGTTTGTTAAAATATTTAAAATTATAGTTAGTCTACAGCAGTCTTTAGTAACAACTCTGATGTATAAAAGTGAATCGTGGACGTAGAACACGACTGAAAGGAGCCGAATAACTATGTTAAATGCTATAGAAATGCTAACATTACAATGTTTGACCGAATACGGAATTAGGAATGAATGTGAACTTAGACTTATGCGTTCAGAAAGATGAAAAAGTACTCTGGGATGGTTTGTGCATTTAGAATAAATGAATGTAGAAATATCACCTAACACGTGCTAGAGAAGACCAAGGAAAGTATGGTAGGATCAAATTAACTGTGTTAAAAAAAAAGCAATGAAGTCAAAGAATTCTCGTCGTCGTTGCCGGGCCTCGTAGTTGAAGATTCCCTCGCCACTCCAACGTCAATTTTGAACTGTTCTTCCACATCGATCATGTGATCTGTGAGAAAACAACCCGATCCTGGATGCGCACTCCCTGAACCGCCTGGCCATACTGACGCATGTTCGCAGCGCGCTGACTGTTTCTCACACGTTTAGCCGCTGAGATGCCAACATCCCAAGAACATACGGCTCTCCACCCCTCATGGTCCCGAGCCACCTGCTCCCAGTCCTCAGGCGCCCCGCACAAAGTAAGCAACTCTCGCAGACTGTCCTTATGGCGCTTCCTCTGCCTGTCATCTCTTGCTCACCACTTCTCCGCACAAGCCGCGTTTTGGGAGTCTACGATTGCCCATGTGTATCACATGCCCGGTCCACCGCAATTTCACCTTTAAAACCATACTGAAACAGCTGTAGGACAAAGATGTATGGATGTAGAAGAGGCTAAGAATGTTTGTTGAGATACGGAAATCTGGCGCCCTGTCATCTCTGACTACCCCGACAGAGAAATTGCGTGATGGTGTTTATTTATTTAATAAATTAACGACACAACAGTGTCTTTTATATACAAATGAACATATGACAGGTTATACAAGTATTTAAAATTATTGACAAAAAATACAAAATTTTATCTTAAACCAACATGAATATACAAAAAGCAGTAGTAATAATAAATTACAAAGTCATTGTTTAAAATTATTTAATATTAATTTGTTCATTTAAGTTCAATATATGTATGTGTATCACAAAATATTACCAAATTTTACCAAGTAGACTTACGTAATTGTGGAAGACTTGTTTTATAGTGGTAAAGAACTTAGATTTGTTTTTAATGGAATAACGCTTACATATAACAAGAAGAATTGGATTTTTCGAGAATTTTATGGATAGATCTTGAGATGTAGAAAACACATGGGCTCACTTGTAGAACGAGATGCAAGTTGCTTTGCAGAATCGAAACCTTCCACATGTTGATGCAGGGTTACTCAACTCCAGAGGCAAAGTATTGTCCTTAATGTTTCGTTTATACTAGGTTATTAATATTAATAAAGGAGAGCACAAAGTAAGTGTGCGAGTATCCTGTTAAGATTTTACACATTGAGCCAAATTTGCTAATTTGCACTGCCCGTGTATAGGCATTTATACCTCCTGTTGAGAAGCCCTGATGTGACGTGTGATGCAACCGAGATCAGGTCCAAGTGCCGACTGGCGCGGCGTGACATTGCTCCACTTACCGAGCGGGCGGGGTACTATACTATAATGCGCCGCGCTATCTCTAATAGGGATCTAGACCCCATTCATGCAATCTACTCCACTCCTGTCCTGTCGGGTACCAACTCTATTTCAGGGTAACACTAATTGTCTCTACATGAATGAAATATTATTTTTAAACCCACCATCACCGTTTGAGCTCACCATCCGGTGGTTTCGGGTTCGAGTCAAAATGTTCTAGTCGGTTTTTTGTAGATGTTTTATTTATTTATTATTTTTTGTACATGGTTATAAATCTAAAAATTAATGTTGTGAAATTCATAGTCATGGTGAGTAAAGTAAATACGACAGATGGGTGAACATATGATAGCTATAGTGAGTAAAGTAAATGTGACAGATGGGTGAACATAGTCATGGTGAGTAAAGTAAATGCGACAGATGGGTGAACATATTCATGGTGAGTAAAGTAAATGTGACAGATGGGTGAACATAATCATGGTGAGTAAAGTAAATGCGACAGATGGGTGAACATAGTCATGATGAGTAAAGTAAATGTGACAGATGGGTGAACATAGTCATGGTGAATAAAGTAAATGCGACAGATGGGTGAACATACTCATGGTGAGTAAAGTAAATGCGACAGGTGGATGAACATAGTCATGGTGAGGAAAGTAAATGCGACAGATGGGTGAACATAGTAATGGTGAATAAAGTAAATGCGACAGATGGGTGAACATAGTCATGGTGAGTAGTAAAGTAAATGCGACAGATGGGTGGACATAGTCATGGTGAGTAGTAAAGTAAATGCGACAGATGGGTGGACATAGTCATGGTGAGTAAAGTAAATGCGACAGATGGATGAACATAGTCATGGTGAGGAAAGTAAATGTGACAGATGGGTGAACATAATCATGGTGAGGAAAGTAAATGCGACAGATGGATGAACATAGTCATGGTGAGGAAAGTAAATGCAACAGATGGGTGAACATAGTCATGGTGAATAAAGTAAATGCGACAGATGGGGGAACATAGTCATGGTGAGTAAAGTAAATGCGACAGATGAGTGAACATAGTCATGGTGACTAAATTAAATGCGACAGATGGGTGAACATAGTCATGGTTAGTAAAGTAAATGCGACAGATGGGTGAACATAATCATGGTGAGTAAAGTAAATGCGACAGATGGGTGAACATAGACATGGTGAGTAAAGTTAATGCGATAGATGGGTGAACACAGTCATGGTGAGTAAAGTAAATGCGACAGATGGGTGAACAATAAATTATTAGAGCAAGTTGAGGAATTCGAACGGAGTGTAGTAAATAATACGAAACAAAGTCAAAAGGGTACTAAAACACATCATGGTTGATCTGTGAAAAGCATTTAATTCCAAATATTGAGTTTTGAGATAAATGCAATTTAAGTTTCGGAAGGCGACGTAAAATCAAGTTATATGACTTTTTATATTTTCATAACAGCGAAACCATATAACTTTTGGACATAATATTTTTTCCATGTGTAGATATTTTTATTGTAAGTAAAATGCATCAATAAGTAATTTTAAGCAAACATTGACTTAAATGCTTTTCGCAAAACAGCGACGATATATGCTCAATACGGAAAATATCAAAATCTGATGATGAAAGTATTTTAATACCAACTTTGATGTATTGAAGTGGATTTAGTTTCATATTTGATGTAGTTTAAATAAAAAAAAGTGATTGATGCCAAATACTGAAATGAGCCGAATAAATACTGTATAAATGCAAGCACTAAGAAGAATACACTGGGTTACAATATATGACAGAATATGGAATAAAGTGATTAAGGATAAATGTGAACTTAACCTTTCCTTCCCTGTGTTGGGTATCTTCTACACGTTGCTTCTAATAACCATCAATATCTCTATAAATATTATAAATACAAGGTTAAGATTTTAGGTATTCCTCCATAATATATTTACGCATTGATTTAAAAAATAATATTAATAATAATCAGAATTTATCGACTACATCGTGGGTATTTTGTGAAGATATCGGAAACAAATTCACATTTAAACGCTGTGAGTGCCTCGACCTTGTGTCTTGACGACAGGTGAATAGTATGCGGTGAATAGAAGCGCGACACTATTCGCATCTCACTCTTGCATACTCCACTGAATTGCGAGGAGCTGAATTGTCTCAACGTCGCAAGCATAAGCGTAAGCGCCGGGGTATGCGACTGACGTTCCGCGCCACATTGGCTTCTAGGCTTGCAAATAGGTTAGACGTACGCCCGTTCCGTGAGCGTTGCCAGATGGTTTTTTAATGTTTTCAGCAAATAAATCTCAATTATTATAATTTTTAACTTCAATTATAATTAATTAAGGGGATTATCTATGAATGTTCTTATTTTTTTTATTTAAAATCGCTAATTTTTTATTGCGTACTCACTACCCAACACCGGAGCACGCGTTTCAATTTTAACGCCGTAAGGGAAGGGTTAAAGGTGATGTGTTGAGTAAGATGAAGAAGAGCACTATAAAATAGTTTGTGCACGTGCACAACAAATTAACAGGGAAAGGCTAACAAAAAATATATAATGTAAATAGGGGTAGAAGGAAGGAGAGCGCAAGATCAATGAAATCCTCGTTGGATTAAGTGAATGATTCATTGAAGGAAGGAAATTTACTTTGAAGGAACGAGTTGTTAAAAAATTGTGAAACGAAAGATGTGTTTCGCGATAGGAAAGACTTACACTATGTCATCATTGCTTACCCCGATAAGAAAATGGTACGATGGTATATATATACGTAAAAAACAAAAACCAAGATAAAAAGATTGTCAATATCGTTATAAAGAAAAAAATGTTAATGTTTTTTCTAAACGACAGCTTTTAAAATTTGACAAAATACTTTAAATTGTTCATTTGTCAAGTTTGAAAAAAAAATTGTGATAATTTGTGTCACTTTACACGACGACATGGAGCATACAAGATATTAAAATATTCTTTGTAGTTAACTCAAGGTAAAAAAACGTAACATTTTTGAAAGCTAAAACTCACTTGTTTTTCATCTCGCCTTTCAGCAAAAATAACAGCCTCTTTTACATTTTACAATTCAACAAGCAATGAGATTCCTCATCAATAGGGAGATAATGTTACTCACAAGGATACGAGTGTTATGCGGGAGTACAGGCAGGGGTCATACATATTATGAGGTATCGTATCGTTTACACTCAAATAACAATTTATTTATTAATTTTTATTTATTTTACACATGACAAGATATAAACATAATTAGCGAAAAAACAACAGGTAATTTCATTTGGACACACAATTTTCTTGGATCTGGGTTTGTTACCTTTCATTTGTCCTGTCCCCAGTAATCTAGGCTTTTGCCTGTATCTCACTGAGGACATATAACATGAAAAAATAAATCGATAATTCTTTCCGATTTTTCATTTATACCCCGTTGCACATTCTCATCAACCTGACAAACAGTGACACTCAAAATTACATATATAATATATACATCACGCGAAATCAAACTCCTCACATTTTATCACTCCAGACAGACCAAAATAATTATCCCACAATACACCGCACATAATTATAAAAAAATATATATAACATATACTCGTATATAAAAAAATACAAATATTAAACAACAAAAACACCACACTTAAGAGATCACACAAACCCTTTCCACAAGTTATTTCTCTTGCAAGCCCAAGCACTCAAACTTCTGTCGCAATAACAATCACGCTCCGATCGATTGCCTTAATTGTTTTCCTCCCTTTGCCTTTATTGAATTCGGCACCCCATTGTATGTCATGGGAGCTAAAAAGGCATATTGCCTTTGGGCAAAAGATGTTTTAACCCTGGGGATGGTGAACATTTGATTAGTTGCCATGCGTGTCATGTGTCTGTGCTGAGTCTGCATCTTTCCTTCTTCTCGATGATGCAATAAAAGGATAATTTATTGTAATTTGTTTTATCAAACAATCAAGGATAATTTATATAGCGCCGTCTAGAGAGCAAACTCTTCTCAAGGAAGCTATAGCTCGGGACTCGAACCCGCTATTATTGACAGATTAAAAATATTCCAAAATAAATATATATATATATATATATATATATATATATATATATATATATATATATATATATATATATATATATATATATATATATATATATATATATATATATATATATATATATATATATATATATATATATATATATATATATATTAATACATTAATTTTAAGGAAAGGCAAGTTAATGTTGCGGCCATTACATAAGGTTCTTTCCCGCATCTGTATTTGTTCAAGAAAACATACATGTTTGGTAAAAACTTACCAAGAGAAGACGAACTGCAATGAAACCTTGTAGATCTTCCAATGTGTGATAGTAACACATTTGGCTTTAGGTTTATTGTAGTGTTCATATATAATCATGAATTTTGATTAGACCTTCCAAAAAAGGTTGCACATGTCACTCATATCGCTAAATCTAAGAGGTTGACTACTCCACGCCACAAGACTTTCATTGTGTGATATGTTAAACACCGCGCCTTGCTGGTTATATGCTTATTTTGCATCAACAAATAAAAAGTGGTTCAAGTCTGGTAAAGTGGTTCAAGTCTGGTAAAGATTTTGTATATTAAACTATGGAAACCTTTCGTTGTGTGAAAGAAAATCATATCCTTCCGTGTCTTAATTGGTACGACATATATCTTCTGACCAGGAAGTGATTCATGGATTCAATTTCCGTTGATAGCCATTTTCAAAAGATTGTCCATCTGGTATTATTTTCATACCCCTGTAACATAACACATCGATCAATAAGTCCCGGGACTATCTACTAAAACAACATTTATTTGCCAAAATTCTTCTTTATTCATCAACATAGTCTCCTTCAAGAGCGATCGATACATTCATTCTAACGCTTTCCTAACTTTTCTATGCCAGCCGTGTAGAACGATTTATCTTTGGTTTCAAAATAGGCGTTAGTTTCGGCAATCACTTCTTAATTGGAGCCAAATCTCTTTCCCTGGAGCATCTTTTTGAGGTCTGCGAACAGCCAATAGTCACTGGAGGCCAAATCTGTAGAATACGGTGGGTGCGAAAGCAATCCGAAGTTCAACGCATGCAATTTGGCCATCGTTACCATCGACTTGTGACACGGTGCATTGTCCTGATGAAAAAGAACTTTTTTCTTCTTCATATGGGGCCGTTTTTTTGCAACTTCTGCCTTCAAACGCTCCAATAACGCTATGTAATATACGCTATTGATGATTTTTCCCTTTTCAAGGTGATTGATGAATATTATACCATGCGTATCCTAAAATACGGAAGCCATAACCTTACCGGCCGACTGTTGTATTTTTGGTCGCTTTGGACGACTTTCACCGGCTGCTCTCCACTTAGCTGACTGCCGATTTGATTCCGGAGTATAGTGGTGGATCCAAGTTTCATTCATTGTCATATACCGATGCAAAGACTCCTGTTTATTACGCGTAAACAGTGCCAAACAGCGCTCTGAATCATCGATGCGTTGTTGTTTCTGTTCCATCATCAGCAAAGGACAAAGGACAGCTGGACGTTATCATCCCAGAACAGCCCACCGTCACAAACAGGTCATACGACCTAGACCAAGAGGATGAAGAAGAAGTACTATGTTCAATGAAAACGTTAAACACTATATAACGATTTATATATCGCTTTCTAGAAAAAATATTTTTAAATACATTACCTGCTGGTTATACATAATATCATCTCTTCGCTTTGTATGAAAGGAGAAATAGTTCTATAAAAAATACATACCAAGACGGACAGCAAGTAAAGTACATAATCCAGTGGTAGCTTTCGACTTTCATTCTTTGCAATTTGTTTCTAGTATGCAAAATAATTTTTAAATACTGTGATGTCCGGAAAGTATGTCGTTTTTATCGGAAAGATACCGTTAGCAAAAAAATCTTTGCTAACTTCGTTACAAACGTGCTGAATGTTTATTATTTAAAATGGTAATCGTTTACCGCATTTTTAATCAATTTCCATTGTTTATCCAAATTGCTAGTGTTTATGTTTGATTGTGTCATTTCGAAGATGGGAAAAATAAATTGGTATTTCAGTGCTAGTGCAGTGATATTTTTTTTTTATATTTTCAGACATGTTTATTTACGACGTGGTTACTAGTTGATATCACATTAAAATGAGAGTATGTTGACCCTAATCCAGACAAAAAAGCATTGAATTTGCTAAAAAAAATTAGCATTTTGTTATAAAAATAAAAACATTAGCCTTAAGACTGGTCGTAAGCAGCCTTAAAATGCAAACTCATCTTTCTTCGTTACAATGGCAAAGCACCACATTGGGTTGAAAATATTTTGATACAAGATAACGCAAAGCTTCTTGCTAAAATAAGACACTCTTGTTTCGTCGTAGTATTACAAAATATAGTCAGCCAATTTATTTCTGGCTACGACGAAATTTGTTACAGGGCGTATGGACAATGTTAGTCATTAAAGAAAGAACACAATGCTCCCAGGTGGATGAAAAATATTACGCCAGTAAGCCAAGGAGTGCTGTTTTATTTTTGTTTGACATGTAATGGGCTGACATTTTGGTGCCCAACTCTTCGAAGTGACAAATATTTGCCGCTTTGTCAGTTACACACATATCAAGAACTAGGCCGAGTACAAGATCCTAAGATCATCCCCTTGGTCGATTATTGACTCATTAGATAAAATGTGTGTTTAAACGGACAAATTGAAGTATTCGGTTGAATTACTTAGCCAATTACTTGGCGTGAAAAAAGACACTCACTGTAGATGAAAAAAAAATGATACGAAATCAAAATAAAACGTTTGATGTTCAAACACATCTTTATGAAAATAGAAACAATTTGTTCAATTCGTTTTCTATGAAATTTCCACTGAGCAAAATATTAAATGCAGAGGAAATTTGATATTTGCCAAATAATTAGAAATTTCGTAAAAATTTATGTTACTCCTAAAGCAAAATATATTTTAATAGAAAAATCCCTTTCTTAACAACTTCGTAGTCAAGTTGGTAAGTCGCTTGACTTCCATTCGGGGGTTTCGGATAAAACTAATGATAAAGCCTACGAAAATAATATAAAGGATTCAAGTCTGATAAAAACATATATCTGATAACGATACTCGCATGCGTTGAGTATGTGCGCTATTGTTGTTGCCTGTTCAAGTGCAGTAGGGTTGCCAAAAAGTGCATTATTAAAAAAAAAATTTAAGTGATTTGCATATTACAGATGTCCCTAATTCACAATGACGAACCGTGAGCTCCATGCCTACTCCAGTTATTCTTAACCTATATGGTCGATTAGTGGACCGAGGACAATTTCGCCTCCTGGTCACGGTCTTCAATATGTCCGAATTACTATTTCAACATGTTGAAGGGTACCCATGAAAGACAAAGCATTTAAAAAATACATTTCATATAAACCTGTCCATGCATAGTTTTTTTATCTGCTGATACGATCGATTTGGTAAGATATGAACACTGGAAATTAGGATTTCAATCCTTGATATATGGTATACATATACGGAAACTTATAAAATATTACATATTTAACGACACCTATAAGCATACCTATAAATGCAGCAAAGTCCTGTTTATAAAAAACATATACGAAATAACCAAAAATATTCCAAGTCACATAAAGCCAGCTTTTAGGACTAATTTTAATCTCCGGAAACTCTTATTTAATGGGAAAGGCAAGAATGAAATACTTAGCAACAGTGGTGTGTATAAACTTTTATATGCTGACTGTGATAATTTCTATATAGGAAAGACAGGAAGATCCTTTGAAAAGAGATTTAGTGAACACAAATCCGCCTTAACAAATCCTCTAATTTATTCTGAAATGGCTAATCATTGTCACCGTGAAAACCATACTTTTTCTATCGATGACGCCAAATTCTTACATATCAGTAGTAACGGAAATAAATTGGACAGATTAGAAACCCTAGAAATTTCTAAGTCAGTACATCAATCCGGACATCTAGTAAATACATATATTACAAAAATTTATCCGATCCTGGCGGAAATCGTCCCATGCCTCCCTTACGCCTCAGTCCCCAACCGTTGAAGCGTGTATGTCGGTACCAGTTCGAACAGAATTTAGTCTTGTTTGTGCTCCCCTGAAGATGAGGTGAAGTCTTGAAACCGGTAGGGTTATACCGTTAAGAAAAAGTGGAATAAACAGTGTTTGATAAAATAAATTACAACATATATGGTACGTGAGAAGTTTTGTATGAAAGTCTGTGAAAGAGTGTTCTTTCAATCAAATATTTTAAAACGTTTCTAATGTAAGTTGGCTCCTTCCATCTGTTAGGTCATAGCTCCTGAATCTAGGAGCGAGGAGCGTGCTCCGTGATTCACCAATTCAAGGGGAGTGCTCCACAATTGGAGACGGGTCTCGAGTGAGATAATTCCTAATAAGTACTTCAAAACAATTGACTCGACTTCCTCAACCACTGTCGGTCTATCCATAGAGGATATTTCACACTGATTTAGTGACTGGTGGCTGATCTTTATGAGACTTGAGAAACATATACATTTGGGAACTATGTTTTTGAAAGATATTGAAATCAAGATGGATATTAAAGAGCGTCGTAATGGAGCAACAAAAAAGTTCAACTTTGCACTATGTACTGTGTTTGACAACAAATACATACAAACATACCATAGCACCATTTCCTTGTCGGGATAGACAGAGAAAACTGATCGCCAGACTTTGTTATCTCGACACACAACCTTCGACATCCATACACTTTCTCATACAAGTCTTACGATTTATTTGACTTCTATTTTGGCGAAAAATTATATTCGAGTATATTTAAGCAAAAAAAAATCGAATTATTTGCCAATATTGTTTTACCGTGCATATACGAGCACATTTCGTAGCCTTGTTGTTAAGACGCTTGTCTCCCGACCCGGATGTTGCGAGTCCGATTCCCGCTGGAACTCAGATTTTTTTTTAAATGATGTCAGTCTGATTTTCACTTAAGGCCTCTTTAAAATATTTCTGGTTGGTAGGAAGATATTGCTACCTGGTAATAAGCCCACCAGGTTGTACTGCATACAATGAAAGTTATATACAATAATATAATACATATTTACAATATTTAACATATACTTTTATTATCTCTTTTCCCAATAGTCATCATATCTATATGCTGTACCATTTGGAGTTTCCTTGATTGAGTTTAATTTCTCAGAGAGAGAAAACTACACGAACAATAATTTATATATGTCATTATAAATTAATCATACTTTTATTAAGAAAAAAAACATTTATTTAGCACCGTTAAAAAAAACGCTCTAAAACGAAATTAGCGATTCGACTAAATTTTGATATAATTTGTTTTTTTATTCTACTGATAAACCCTTCACCTTTTTCAATTATTAATCCGGTATTACATAGATTTTAGGAACTAGTGTTTCACATAGATGGATGAGGTTGTTTTAACCCTTCCCTTACGGTGATAAAATTGAAACGCGCGCTCCAGTGTTGGGTAGTGAGTACGCGATCAAAAATTAGCGATTTTAAATCGGAAAAATAAGAACATTCATAGATAATCCTCTTAATTAATTATAATTGAAGTTAAAAATTATAATAATTGAGATTTATTTGCTGAAAACATTAAAAAACCATCTGGCAACGCTCACGGAACGGGCGTAGATCTAGTCTCGTTGCCAGCCCAACAGCTACTGCGGCGCGGCAGGGCTGGTGGCTAACCCGGGCGTGGCTTACACTTGCGAGGTTGAGACAATTGAGCTCCTCGCTATTCAGTGAAGTATGCAAAAGTGAGATGCGAATATAGTGTCGCGCTTCCCGCATACTCTTCACCTATCGTCAAGACCCAAGATCGAGGCACTCACAGCGTTTAAATGCGAATTTGTTTCCGATATTCAGAAAATACTTACGATGTAGTCGATAAATTCTGATTATTATTAATATTATTTTTTAAATCAATGCGTAAATATATTATGGAGGAATACCTAAAATCTTAACCTTGTATTTATTATATTTATAGAGATATTGATGGTTATTAGAAGCAACGTGTAGAAGATACCCAACACAGGGAAGGAATGGTTAATAAAAGTCGTCGAGATCGAGATAAGCAAAGAGAGAAAGTTTATTGTAAGCGTCTGTATTTATAATGTATAGAACGGCGCAGAACATGTCGCCGTCTCGCTTCGTTGGACACATAGTTATTGTCATGCGTTCCATATACATTTCGTACTACGGTCTGTAGGAGAGGCAAGAGATATGTCGGCGTCTCACTCTCGCTGTTCGCTACTAGTGAGTTCAATGACCGCGCGGTGACCTTCACCCAGCGCCGTCTCGCATTCCTTGCAGAGCAAGTTCAATGACCAAGCGGCCAAAGATCGCCTCAGTGGGTTCAGTGACCGCACGCACGGTCGCTACAAGATAATTAAATTTGAATTTTTTTTCCATAACAACTTATAAATATTTTTGCTTACCTTATCTATATATCAATCATTTATAACATTTTTTTATTTTGTTAGTTCGTTCGTTATGCATTGAAAAATAATGACCTGATCTCAATAAATGCAACTAAAATTTATCATATGTTAGTGGACTTCTCGAATAATGTTTGGTGGAGTTGAGACTTGAATCATATTTAAAATTGAAATAAAATTCTCGTATATCTTTATACAAAATCATAATATACTCGTAAATAGGCCAAAGTCCGTACGACGGTTGTCGCCAAAGAAAGAATACGAGAAATGAATTTTGAATACAAGAGAGCGAGAGAGGAATACTTGGATTCTCTCCGAGAGTAATTCGAAATTTGAATCTCGGTGGGTCCGTGATACTGAACGAATTTTAAAAGTAAAAGGGGACGATGTTTAAATGATATATATTAACAAATTTTACTTTTATGAATATATTCGTATATTTTCATAAATGTAGAATTTGTTTTATTTCCGTGAATATTTCACGGGTTGCAACTAGTATGTCATATCCAATATACCACCGCGGGCTTAACAGTAATTTATAAGTTTTTTTTTACCTGGTGAGTTTATTGCCATGTGACAATCTCTTCCAACCAACCAGAAAGATGTTTTTATTTTTATAGCCCCTAAGTGTTAACCAGACTGGAATCCTATTTTAAAAAATCTAGGTTCCAGCGGGATCGAACCCGTAACCTCCGGATCGGCAGACAAGTTTTTCTTACAATATTTTCATTAGAGTAATATTTTTCTTTAATTTTTTTTCAGGTAAGAAGTACTTTCATCAACAGTGCCAGTTTATATTTGATACAAATATCACAGTGGGTAAGAATTCATTTAACGAATATTTTTTTCATAAACATGTGTGTCAAATCTTTTTAAGGGAAACGAAATGATTTTTTTTTTGTAATTGAGATGAATAATAGAGGTTGTTAAGTTAATTGTATGAAGAATTTCAAAAATAAAGTTCTGTGAATGAATGTAGCAAAATCCAAAAATATAGTTGTAGAAAATAGTTAAAGGAAAAGTAAATGAGATATTAGATATTAGTAAGCAGTGAAAGATTTCGAGCAAGTTTTGTAGTTTAGATAGTGTTTTCTCATATGATGGAAAAGTTACAAGGAATATTCATCGGTGTATAGCGACAGAAAATAAAGTCAATGGGATACTAAAATAAATACGAGGATACTCGAAACGGACAGTATCAAAATCGGCGATTATAATAGTCCACTACATTATATTAGGATCAACTTTGATGTTTGGGAGTGAACGTAGATATGGAAAAACTCTGAAAATAGCCGAATAAATTTTGTAGAAATGCGTGCACTGAGAATAATGCGTATAGTGAAAATGTATGTATTAATATGAAATGAAATAATAAGGGATGAATGTGAAGCTGATGTATGAAGTAAGATGAAGAAGATAACTCTGAGATGTGATGGACTTGTAGAACGAATAAATGAAGAAAAACTATGTGAATGATATTTTGTAAGAAGCAAACCGAGTTTTATGAGAAGGTGTATGGATAGAGAAGAGGTGACGGATTTAAGTTGAAATTGGAAAATCTGACTCTATGTCATATCTGCCTACCCCAATACGAAAATTAAGTCATGTTATGTCTATAGTTATGGACATAACATCACTTAATAGATATATGCCACGTCCTTTCTTTGGAAGAAAGGACGTGGCATGAAACACATTTTTTATGGTATTTAAGATCGATCTTGTGTGTGAACTGTAAATTTTAAGTCTGAGAAAATACTACCTCAATAGCAATAACATCACAAAAAATAAAAATAACAAAATTAATCCTTATCTCATAATCAGACCAATATGTTGTAAAAAAAAAACACGAAAAATTTATTGTAATTTATTTTTATCAAACACTGTTTATTCCACTTTTTTGTGTAACCCTACCGGTTTCAAGGTTTTCACCTCATCTTCAGGGAAGCGCAAACAAGACATCTATTGAACAGATATTTCCCAAAAATCTCTCCGCTCTTGGCCGAAATTGTCCCATGCCTCCCTCATCCCATAGCCCCAACCGTTGAAGCGTGTATATCGGTACCAGTTCGAACAGCATTTAGTCTTGTTTGCGCTCCCCTGAAGATGAGGTGAAAGCCTTGAAACCGGTAGGGTTATACCGTCACAAAAAAGTGGAATAAACAGTGTTTGATAAAAATAAATTACAATGTCTTTAAACCTCCACAACGCTAATGCCTTAACTATAAACAACACGAAAAATTTAATTATATTGAAACTTTGTAATTAAAAACTACTTTTATTAAATATTGTACGATTAATTAAAAATAAACACAGTTTTGAGTTTTAACATTTAAACTGAAATATATCAGAAGCGGTTAAATATTACTTACAAATTTGTGCCCCAAACTCAACTATACTCGTACTTTAAACCTTATTTAATCCAAACCAATTTTTTTTACAATTACCACCAATATTAAATATATATGAGCTGACTGAATTTCACATTAAAATGCGTCGTTTTTACCCTCGAGTGACGATTTACCGCAAATCGATTTTCGCATTATTCCAGCTTCACCCCGAAAGTACGCAGAAATTACACCCTTACGATATTAAGTATGTAACTATATATGTATTGTCTCTATATTATGGACAAAAGATGTGAAAAGTTCCCAATCTACATATTATGTTGTAAAATAATTAAGGAAACTTGTCGGCAGTCGTGGTCTAACGGTTAGCGTTCATATTCAACAAGCGGGCGCCCCAGATTCGTTTCCCAGCGGATTCAATTTCGAACTGGTTGTATTCTTAGGCCGTTTTATATTTAAATTTGTGTTTTTCTGTAGCTTATATGCTGCTTATCATAAATCTTTATAGTGTTATTAAGCAACATGAAGTAATAAAAATAAAATGACAATTTATATAGTGCAGATTCACCTCAAGGGCGCTTTAATTCGGAAATCGATCCCTCTTTTAAATACATTAAAATATTACAAAATAAAATTAAATTAGTTGAGAGCTAGAATTTAATGTTGATGGCGAGGGCTTTTGGATAATGTGTTCTCCGTATCTATGTTAACGGAGTGCAATCTCCTCAAGGACGCTCCAAATGAAACCTGCTGATTGTCTTGTAAGTTTAATCTCCTTGCCACCCGAGGTCCCTCTGGGTTTGTTTTGTCAGTTTTGTCAATCCCTCATGTCCCATCCAACCACCTCGCGCCACCTGCGCTTGGGTCTTCCTCGGGACCTCATACCAGGGATATCAAGTGTCTGCGCCCTGTTTCCTATATACTCTGACGGTCTTCTGCTGACGTGTCCATACCATCGCAGCCTGCTCTCTTGAATCTTGCCAGAGATGGCACGTACACCTAGACCCCCACGGATGTAGGAGTTTCGGATCCTGTCAAGCCTTGTAACACCACACATCCATCTCAACATTTTCATCTCAGTTGTCTGTATGGCACGGACGTGCCTTAGGGAAGTATTCCATGTTTCTGAGCCATATATGAGCACAGGCCGAATGACACTCTTGTAAACTAGCCCCTTGAGTTTGACGGGCATCTTTTTATCACAAGTCACACCAGCGACTTCCCGCCATTTCAGACAAGCTGAGGATATTCGGCGCTAAATATTTGAATCTAGGTCTCCTGATGAGGATCATGGTCCCCGAGTACTTGTACTCTTGACAATTTTCTATTTGTTGGCCACTGATGATGATTGGCGTTGTATCTGTGCCAGAGTCATTCAGAACCATAAACTTGGTTTTTGAGACGCTTAGCTTCAGTCCACCACCACTCAGCTGGTCTCTCCAGGCCTGCAGTCCACCTTTCAGCTATGCTCTATTATCGGCGCATATTGCGACGTCATTCGCGTAAATAAAAGTCCACTGTGTCTCTTTTTGTGCCTCTTCCGTCAGCGCATCCATAACAATGCCAAAAATATATGGACTCAAGCTGAGCCCTGATAGACTCCTTCGGTGACATATATGGAATTCGTCGTAACAACCGTGGTTCTAATTGTAGATTTTGCATCTTGGTACATATCAATTATGGCACGAATGAAAGTTTCTGGAATGTGTTTCCTGCGTAGGCTCCACCAGATGGTATTACGTGGAACCCGGTCGAAGGCCTTTTCCATGTCAAGGAATGCAATATACAGTGGATGGTTCTTGGCGCGGTATTCCTCAGCGATGGTATTGAGGGCAAATACAGAGTCGGTAATGGAGTAGTAGCCAGGCACAAAACCATATTGGTTTGTGAATAGGAGACATTCTTGTCTTAGTCTACCTTCGATCAAATTAAATTGCATTTATCTCAAAACTCAATATTTGGACTAAAATGCTTTTCGCAGAACAACAACGATATCAAGGTGGGCACCATCACATTATTATGCACCGATTTTTTTTCTACCGTTATCTTGAGTTGTAAAAACAGTGTTTAAGTACTCGTATATATATATATCACAAAATTGATAAAACTTTAATTGGACCGTAGAGCTGTGATATTCACTGAAACTCTGCTAGTTCATATACCATACATTCTCAGATTTTATCTTTCGATGACTGCATAGTTAGCAAGTGCTAGACGAGATGCAGCCAACCAGCTGCACGACTATTGCGAAACAGGACACAAACACCGCTCTCAGATGAGGGGAATAATGACTTAACAACAATTTACTAAATTTAGCGTTGACCTTCAACAATAGTAGAGCTTCCGCGTTGACTTCCGGCGCTATCAATGATAATTCCCATATCTGCATCAAATATCCAACTAACTCAGGGGGTTTCAATACAATTGCGCTTATACACATATATTTTTTTTTCTAGTTGATAAAATTCCCATTCGATATCCTATATTTTTCCAATTTGAATATGTGTTCAAGTTTGATCGATATTTGCGTTAGAATTTTGTGCTTTTTTTTATATTTTAATTGTAATTAGATTTTTGGTATCAGTGTTATTTTTTTTTAATAATAAATAAATCCCACGAGTGTTAATAAAAGTAATAATAATAAATTGACAATTTATAAAGCGTCATTAAGAAAGAAGGTTCTCTTCAAAAGCGCTACTTTAACTCGGCAATTTTATATTTTTAATCTGACAACAATTATTGACAGATAAAAAATATTTAAAAAAATATATATTACTCATAGAAACGTCCTGGTATCTGCTACTTTTTTTTTTGTATATGTCTTATTTTAATAATAGGTATAACCGAAGTCGGGTGTATCCTTATACCCTCAAATACTAGGTGGAAAGAGTGCCTGTGTCGTTCAAGGGGAGTAGCACAGCGCAGGGTTCGAGCCGTCGACCTTCCGCACGGAAGTCCAGTTTGTTACCACGCGGCCATGAACCTCTCAAATTCATAATAATGTTTATATTTTTTATGACACGTTGTATTTAAAGTCATGCGCGCTTAAAACTCTAATTTGATTACTACTCTTGTAATATTTTTTAAGTGTGGATAAAATAATGTACTTTGTAATTAATTGTAGATAAAATACTGTACTTTGTAATTAATTGTAGATAAAATATTATACTTTGTAATTAATTGTAGATAAAATACTATACTTTGTAAATAATTGTAGATAGAATACTATGCTTTGTAATTAATTTTAGATAAAATACTAAACTTTGTAATTAATTGTAGATAAAATACTGTACTTTGTAATTAATTGTAGATAAAAATACTGTACTTTGTAATTAAATAAAATATGAATATTTTCAGCATAACCAATATGAATGCAAGTCATGGTTTGGTCTGTTGATGCAAAATCCGACCATTTTATTCGTCTGATGCTGCATTTTTTACTCATATACTGCTATTTATTTAATAATAGGCACTTAATATGATGGCAAATGTGAGGAAATATCAAATTGCGTATTATAAAAAGTTAATGTTTTGGAAAATTATCTGTCTTTTTTATTGAATCCAATGAAACATTTGGTCGTTTCTATGATAATTTCATAAAAAATCGTTATGTTTCTGCATATATTCAGTTCCGCACTTGTATAGATGGCGCCCCTTGGTAGTTTGCCACTTGCACCCTCCCCTCCTTAAAAGTATGTTATTAAAAAAATGCTTCCCTTTTCCGTTTCCGGGTGATCACTTGGAATGCCACTGTATTTCGCGTCCCACAACAAACTGTTTACGTTTTGCTATATTCTCCACAAATATGTTGTTTATAGTTAAGGCATTAACGTTGTGGAGGTTTAAAGACATTGTAATTTATTTTTAACAAACACTGTTTATTCCACTTTTTTATGACGGTATAACCCTACCGGTTTCAAGGCTTTCACCTCATCTTCAGGGGAGTCTTGTTTGTACTCCCCTGAAGATGAGGTGAAAGCCTTGAAACCGGTAGGGTTATACCATCATAAAAAAGTGGAATAAACAGTGTTTGTTAAAAATAAATTACAATGTCTCCACAAATACATATACGACCTTATTGAAGCCCATATTCACTGTTATATCTGTTTTTATTCGGTAATGCATTTAATCTGTTTTATTTTAACGCGGATCTTAAATATGTTTTTAATTATTTTAATAATGAAAAACAGTTCGTTATTGGTGAGCATAAATAAAATAGTTTTTATATTTAAATAAACAGTTTTATTTATGGGTTGTTAGTTTGCTAAGTTGTAACATTGAATAGCCATGGTTATCATTAGATTTTAAATATTAACTATAGTGAACGCATTTTTCCATAAAGTATTCATCTAAATCATTTTTGTACATATTTTTATAATAATAATAATAATAAATATATTAAAAAGACAATTTATATAGCGCCATTTAGAGAGTAAACTATCCTCAATGGCGTTATAACATACTCGTATTTATAAAACTTTGGGCGCCTCCTTTGGCTTGGCGACCCCAGGCATGCCTAGGTTTGCATATTAGCAAACGCGGCTCTGCATATATTACGAAATAAACTGTTTTAATTCTTCATATTAATGGTACTTATTTCATATTTACGTTGAGGTAAAGGTTACATTTTAAAAATAAAATTTTGTAATGAGTGTAAAAAAAAAGTTCAGTTTGTTTTTCTTAATTTATTCGTTCTACATGGCCAAACCATCTCAGATTGCTCTTATACATCTTACTCAACACATCAGTCATAATATCACATTCATCCTCAATCACTTCATTACGTATTCTGTCATGCATAGTCACAATTTGAACAGCATTTTTAAGACGTAATAAGATCATGAATACAGGCGGCCCTCGACTTTCGCACATTCTGCTTTCGCACAATTCACTATTTTGCACATTTTTTCAACTTCAACTTTTTAAAGATTTTTTTTGATATTGCAAAAAAATTTTTCGCTTCCGTGCAGTCGCTCCTACTTTTTTGGAAGAACTATAATATATGGAACGCAATAAATAATATTGAAGACTCGTGGGCTGAAATAAAAGAGCCAACAAACTATCATAGATGAAATAGTTAGCCTAATGAACGAACTAAACTTGGTCGTCAACAACGAAGATGCTAATGAGTTGATTGAATCTCACTCAGTAGCTCTGTCAAATGAATACTTAATTGAGCAACAAGAGTTAAATGAAATACACAACGAAAGTGAGGAACAAGAAACTAATAAAATCGTCAAGACTTGGACAATAAAAAATATCAATGAATCCTTCTGCATCTTGACAATTTTTTGACTATCATGGAAGAATGTGATCCCAATGGAGAACGTATATCTCAAGTACGTAGGGCGAGTGAGAAAGACACAGCATATTATAAAACTCATTATCAAGAAGAAGAAGAAAAAGGGATGGTATTCAACTAACTCTTGACAAGTTTTTAAAGTAAACACCTGAAAGCACTTAAACACGCCTCGTTAACTTAATTATGTATATTGATAAATAAATATTTTTATATATAGTATTGATAAATAAATATTATTATTGATAAATAAATATTTTTAAATAAAAATTTTGATGTTTTTTTTACATACCTCTACTTTCGAACATTCAACATTCGCACACATTTTCAGGAAACAATCATGTGCGAAAGTCGAGAGCCGCCTGTACTTTTTATCGTTTATGAACAAACAAACATTTGAACCATAACGTTATTGCTCGCATTAACTCATATTTCTGTAAATGTATATAAAACCCGTCATATTATTTGCGTATAAAATGTATTGAATGAAAACGCATGAAATTCACAGACATTTCTGTTTGGAAAAACAATAGGACGCGGACATGTTCTGTCAACACTCTTGGGAAGTTCATTTGGCATTTGTCGTTCGGGGAAACTACAATATATATATTTTACGACACACTTTACAGATTTAAAAAAAAAAATTATATTTAGTACCATGGGTTAAAAGTTTGTATAAAATAGGAACCATTTCTCATATTACAACTATTTACATCAGAGGTGTCCAACTTGAAATCATTTGGTGGGCTAAATAACACATTGCAAGTCTTTGGTGGGCCACACATGTAAATAGTTTATAACTGAATAAAAATATGACGTTTTTTTTGTATTAAAAATAAACAACTTACAATCGAAATATTTTATAACTTTGTATTATAAAATTATTGAAACATTTGTTTCTTATTATTTGATATTTTTTTTAATATTGACTGGTAATTTGGGTGTCACGCATCGCAGTTAATTGGTCAAGTTTGCATCAGTCAACCTGTTTCAACCCTTCGATTTTGTCACTTTTAATTTTGAAAAAAAATTATTCGTAGCGATGTGTGGTGCCAAATGAAAATATGAGGGTTTTTTTTGGTATTAAAAATAAACAACTACAATCGAAATAGTTTTATAACTTTGTAAAATTAATGAAACATTTGTTTCTTATTATTTGATAATTTTTTAATATTGACTGGTAATTTGGATGCCGCGCATCGCAGTTAATTGGTCAAGTTTTCATCAGTCAACCTGTTTCATCCCTTCGATTTTGTCACTTTTAATTTTGAAAAAAAAAATATTCGTAGCGATATGTGGTGCCAAATGCTGTTGTAATGCACATTGCAACACCCAGGTAATAAAGTCATCACTCACAAAATTAATAATATGTGAAAAATGTTATAATTAACGTGGACGGAATTTGTTTTTTATTTTATCAATATATGCAAAATGTAAAGAAAGTTGGAAACCTTGTAAGGGCCACACAAAATCTTAAATTGGGCCACATGTGGCCCATAGGGCCACGATTTGGACATGTATGTAAATTGTATATTAAATTAAATTTTATATTTAATCAAATTATATATTAAGAGTATATTAATTATATATTCTCGTATATGTATACAAACCATTGCGCCATTTCTCTGTAAGGCAAGGCAGACGGAACAGAATGCCAATCTTTCGTATCTAAACACACGGTCGTCACCTCTTATGAGGTTGCATAAAATCATAAATGATTATAACACATTTATTTTTCCAAATAAAAAAAAAAGGTTATTGGCTTTAGAAACTATAGCTCGACCAATATTTTCCCTAGACCCGACACTGCACACATCAGTCAAGGAATTCTTTAAAAGAAAAATGTTTGTCTTGTGTGGAAATAAAACGGCAAAAACGAACGTGTTTTATTATTGTATAGGAAAAGTGAAAGGTTTAAAGGTGAAACATCTTGACAGGGTACAAGTACAAGCATAACATGGGGATACAGGGACGGCAGAGGGCAATGTCGGGACCCCGTCTTAAATCGGTACGTTTAGAACGTGTACCAGATGACGGAATGATATTATTATTATAATAAAAGGACGATTTATACAGCGATGTTTAGAGAGCAGACTAGGATCAAGGGCGTTCCAACTAAGGATTCGAATCTACTATTTACGACAAATGAAATACCACAAAAAAGTTCAATGTAAAGATAAATCTCTGTAAATTCGATAATATCTGTAAACTGTAATATTATAGCATTTATTCATCATCTCAATAGATGTCTTTATATGTTACATATTTTAGATTATTCGAATTAGTACTAGATATTGGCTAGAAGACAGGCATAAAGTTGAGCGATTTAACTCGCTAATTTTGTATGGCCGGCCCCGCGGGGACGGCAACAGAGAGCTAGTAAACTCGCTTATGGCACCTAACCGGTTAAACAGTTCTGAGTTTTATACTACCGTACAAAGACTTCTATATTTGAAAAACAACCTGTCCAGGATATCATAAAGATACGTCTGTAGATTACAAGTTGAATACATGAAAATATTTCAGCGTAATTTTAGAATTCAAAAACATCAAAGGAGATGGTACAGGGAAAATATGTAACTCCTCATTCTTTAACTCGCAAAGGCGTATCAAATGTTATAAATGTTCCCTTAAATGTCTACTCCAATGCATTTTATCTCGAGTTTAATAAAAATTTAAGATTCTTGTAAAAGGTACTGTTGTAAAAAGTAAAACCTCATAAAAAATATTTTCTAAACAAGAGACCTCAAACTCATTTGGGAAAGAGTTAACTGAGACACAAACTTCCAGTAAGGTACTAAAAAAATCTTTTTAGAAAGCGCCGCTTCATAATTCATAGGTTAGTAAATCTTGTCACGAGGGAAAACGTGCGGGCGGGGGAGGAAGGGCGTGGAATTCGCGACACAAGAATGTATAATATTATATAATATGATATCCTGAAATATCATTCGCGAACCTGTACAGGGGGAGCGCTTCATGAAACAAAACACTGAAGAATGGACTTTTCAGAACCACATTCCTGAAAATCCTGATTTCCTGAAACCAAAAATATATTGAGTAAAGAAGAATAAGCCAAAAAGCTCGACAGCCAAAACAATAACGAGAATAATATTTTTTTATCTCATAGGGTGTGTAACAGATTGCCAGCTGAGGGAAAGTCGTTTACAGTTTGAAAGCTAAAATCAGACTGAAGCAATTTCTCCTTTGTCAGGGTTTAGCTGAATCTGAGAGAGTGTTATTGCACATTGGGAAATTGTAGTGGGGATCTTATTGTCGGGTGGTAACGTTTATATACAGAACTCTCGATGTTTATGCATCATAGACCAATTATTAGTATGGTAATGTTTTGTTTGTGTCGTTACTATTATTGTTTTTTTTTATCTCAAAAAAAAATTCTAAAAAATCTGATTGAATCAAAACAGGAATTCCTACTTAGTCGGCCAGCAGATCTAAATTGTCTGAGTATATACATTAAGCATGACGGAAGAATGCGAATATGTTATTTTTTTTTTATTATTGAAATGTATGTGTAGGGACTACCGTCGTCCCTGAATATTGTCAACACGCACGGTCAACGACCGACGAACCGACCTTTGGACATGCCCAAAGGTCGCATACCAGAACATTAATATTGTTTACCCGCCAATACTATTTACGTTACATTCCACAGTAGAAAGAGAACGCATCGCGCTGTCTCACCGTTTTCGTCAACAAATTATCTACCCACTATATTATTCGCAACGTCTGCGACCACCTCTGCACGCACAGGAGTGAGATAAAAATATATTGCGGGCGCACTCACACGCCCCGTTCTGAAATGTATGTATACCTACTTATCGATAAATAAAGATCACTTATTATTAATCACTTGACCATTCATCGCTGTTTACTATTCATTGATTATTCACTCTCACTTTCCGCATTGCTAATCGAGGTTTTTTATTTAAATACCGAACAACAATCATAATCATCAGCACGTCCAACAAGGATATTCGCTAAAGTGGTGACCCCGACGTGATTCATTCGCTAAATATGTAACATATATCATATGGACTGATATTCAAACCCTTGAGAAGGTGTTCCGTGCTACTAAAGACAGAGATTTTTTCTGAAGAGTGATCACCAACGTCAAAAGAACTGAACAGATCATATAAAGAAGAAGAAGATAAACTGTTTTATACTGGTACAGTAGAGATTGTATAGTGTCTCATAATAAAACCGAAGATATCTGATAGTGTTTCAGACTAACATAATAAGAGATCTGATAGTCTCACGATGTGATCCATGATCTGGATCTCCCTACATCCATAAAAAGGTTCGCGGTCTCTCTGGCTGAGAGGTTCTATGGCTCACTTCCGAGCCACCCGAACCCTGTCGTCGTAGTCTGAAAGTGACCTTATTAGTCACACGACACACGACGCGAATATTCATATTTAATGAACCACCTCACGTCCCACGATCCGCAACGGTTGTCGTAGAATTGTGCAATGCGCACAAATATAAGTATTTATTTATTGATCCCCTGTATTTATCTATTTCAAATATATATTTTATAAAGTCACATCATTGCCCCCTACCCCCCCCCCCCCCCTATAGTATGATATAAGTAAAGTATGATGTATTTTATATATTGTATAAATATTTATCCTTTCTCTCGTGTGTACACATAAACGCGAGTGACATATAAAAATACCGGTTTTCTATTGATAACGAAATATTCAGTATAACGAATTATTTTCGCAGTCCCCAACAAAATACTTAACAACAGTGATGTAATATGTAAAATATATGTATATAATGTATATTATACATTCTATTAATATGTGTACAATTTTATCATGTCCCTGCCATATTTTTCTCTTCAAAACCCACGCCAAATCTTCACCAAATATCCCACGTCGCTTTAGTTATCCGATGAAGGAGTAAGGCGTCCTTAAATCGGACCGGATACTCCAAGAAAAATCATTAATAGTGTAGACCCAACTTATATAGCCGTTCGATGGCTATATAAGTTGGGTCTACACTTTCACCTGACTCGTCTAGTCAGGGCTATGAACCCATGCATTCTGCCTTCAGCAAACATGTTAGATGCGCTGTAGCAGACCAAATATCATTCAGTATAAAAATAATGAGAAAGAAACGCTCATCCTGTATCTGTGACTTCTCAGTACATACTCGTAAGATATAAGTTATGTAATAGGATATTTCACGATTATGTACCGTAGTGTAGGCGCAAGAACGCGACTATACGAGGTGTGCTTCCCCTTTAAAACATGTTCTTCCCCTTGTTTGCGCATATTTTGCTGCGAGGATATTCAGCGCCCTCTACTTCGGGATAATTTGCTTTATTTCGAAAACTCATCCGCCTCTCTCGTTCTCTCTATGCTTGTCGGGCTACATTTACATACGGTTGTTTTATACAAGAAAATATTTAAAATAAACGTCGATAATACACCTACGGTTTATATAAAAAATATAAATATAAAAAAAAAATGTATGGTTGATTATAAGAAATTTCCACTTGGCAATTAATTACATCGCCAGAGAGTATAAAATAATAAAGTGTTTAAAAGAGTGAACTGTTGGGCTTTCCTATACTGAGGCTATCTTTGGTTTATACCTGAAAACAGCCTTATGATGGTGGTTAGAAAGTCGTGAAGTGTGAAAGTCGTGAAATTTTCTTATCCTTACACCGGTGTATGATATTGGATCTACTCGTACGTCCAGTCGCTTGCGGGTAATAAAACAGCGCAACTCTTGACCAGCTGCCAGACGACATTCTCAATACGTGACCTTACCAGCTTCAGCGCCTCATCTCTATTGTGGTGATTATAGACTCAGTATATAGAAAAAAATAACTATAAAAATACCTGTAAAGTGATCTACTGCAATAAACTTTGAATATTCATGAAAAGTTTGAATACTAACGTTAACAATGATAGGAACTATAATTTAATTATCAGTGAATTCCAATGTAAATGATATACTCGTTATTATTCATAAGAATCTTATTAATCATTTATTCAACTATCATTATTAAATAACTTCTTGTTTATCAAACGTTTGGTTATTTATTATTCAAAAATATATATCGTAATTTATTAATAAAAATTAACGAAATTTATTAAGTCATTTATTAATTAAAAATATAAACTTTAAATTGAAGACTGTCACAAATCAACGAAACCGCTGATGAGGGGATTAAGTTTAAAGCTTACATACTCGTATATAAGATATAGTACTATAAATTATGTTATGTTTCTTTTGATTTTTTTTTGTTCTTACGTATAGCACCTTTCAACACATCCTAATACGTTATTCGGAGCTATTTAAGAGCGTGGCTGGGAAAGATTACCTCTTTCGGACCCAATAATTAAGCATTAGATATTAAAACACTGTAGTAGGCACGTATTGGCAACAATACCGCACATTAAGAGGCAACAACAGTTGCCAACATTCTCGTTGCGTGTGAGTAGAGTTACCAGATGAAATATTTTACTAAAGAAAGACCATTTTATGATTATATTTTTAGCACCATCGGAGAATCAAATTCGAAGCCCTGTGGTGGACTTTATGGTATGAGACTATATTAAGAAGTATGTTATGATAGCAAAGTTAAGTGCTTTGTTCTCTCTGCCTACTTCACCTCTTTTAAGTGGGAAGAAGGGAGATGGGATAAGGGATGAAGTAGAATAGGGAGGGAGGTATGAAATGAGAGAGAGGGGAGAGTGAGAGAGAGAGTTTGTATATTATACTCGTGTACTTTAAAAACTAAGTCACAACAAATATGCAAACGTGTATTTCAAAAGAAAACGTTTATAATACGAGTACATTATGTGTATGAAAAACAGTGAGAAACTGTAAAACGAAACAAGAAAATAACATTTCCCCTTTTACACGGTAGGGGAAATATTATTATTAGATTTTCATGATAAAAACTCGAACATTCTTATTTCACCCTTTGAAATATGGAAAAATGGAACAAGAGTGTGCGTAAACGCTCTGGTTTGATGTAAAGGCGCAGTGTTTGTACGGATCTTTTTTTCTCAAAAGCAGAATATGTACTCAACTAACATGCACCCCCCCCCCATCATCCCCCTCCCGTCACAGCCACCACGTGTGTGCTTCCATCGTACCATCACACGCGACCCCTTTCTCCCCCTCTCAGCATTACTTCATTCAGCTCTCGTGAATTTTGTGACATTTTTCAGCTTAAGAACTGCATTTTATTTGCCGTGCTTTTAAATGCGAGAGGGGAAAAATTACGTACCAACAAAAACAAACATTGCGCAATGTTTAATTTTTTTAATTGGTTTATTTAATACATATTGCACTTTGATTATAAAAATATAAGTACCAACGGGAATCAAACCTGCAGCCTCCGACATAAACTACAAGCATCCTACAAACACGCTACGGAGATCATCATGCTTTTAACGTCTCAGATATAATATAATATATGAAGTAATTTGCTTTCTCTCAGTAATCTATAAACAAAGAAAATATACTTGAACATTTATCCAACTTTTCCTTTGTCTGAAAAGGTAAGTGTTAAATCGATGTATGCGGTATATTGTGGGATGAATCTTTTGGTCTGTCTGGAGTGATGAAGTGTGAGGAGTTTGATTTCGCGTATATGTTACATGTGTAATTGAGTGTCACTGTTTGTCAGGTTGGTGAGAATGTTCTACGGGGTTTTATATAATCCAAAATTGGAAAAAAAATATCGATTTATTTTTTCATGCTATATGTCTTCAGTGAGATACAGGCAAAAGCCTAGTTTATTTATTATTTTATTTATTTATTTTATTTAACACTTTTATTGCAATACAATCTGGCGGGCTTATTGCCAGGCGGCAATCTCTTCCAACCAACCAGACAAAAGTAAATGAAGCAAGTTACGTGGTCGCATAAATCATTCAAATGACTATCCATCCCCACGAAATCCATAAACATATACGTGAGAACATGCCCACAAACCCCACAAAGACGGACAATAGTTTACTGGGGATACGACAAATGAAAGGCAACAAACCCAGATCCATTGAAATTGTGTGTCCGAATTAAATTACCTGTGGTTTTTTCGCAAATTATGTATATTTCTTGTCATGTATAAAATAAATTTAAAAAAAAAGTATTTTACCCATTATGAGACGTTTAATTTGATAAACAAGAATAGACAAAAATGTTTTGACGTTTTCGTGGTTCCTCGTATCAGAAGTATCATACAAGGTCTTTCCGAGTGTTATACCGCGTGATTTGGCTAACGATGCAAACGTTTGAAAATACTTGCATAATTCATCTTCAGGGCTGTTTTGTCGTCAACTTATAACGAAGTCGACAACCAAGTACCTAAATTTTAAAACAGCAGTGTTTTAGAAACGTCTCCGAAAGATCTTATACAAGAAGAAACATGATTGGTATAACTAGTTGAGATAAAACAACAATACCTCATTTCGCTTAATGATAAAGGTAATCGATATGATAGATCGTGTGAAGGACTTATTTAAATGCTATTGGACTGACCATATTGTAAGGGAAAGATATAAACGATGTATATACACTTCCACCCACAATGTTCCAGCCACAGCAAAAACCAATGAACACATCCCAAAACCTTTTGGATTGTGGGTTGGAATTTGGTAAAGTGCAATAAACCTGCCGATTATACTTTTATGCAATGAAAGTCTAAATTATTTCATGGTACTGGATTGATAATAATTGACACTGATAATAAATAAATAAATAAATATGTGACACATGTTTGTCCCTATATTTATTTATTTATTTAACAGTTCAATGCAAATACATACATCTGAAGGATTTATTACTTTAAAGTCTTTAATACAGTGTGTGAAAAAAATATTGTAATTATAAAAAAAAACTGATATCAACGAAAAGAGGACTTTTGACGAGAGTTCTTTCAGAATTATTATTGGTATCTATGTGAACATAGTGTATGAAAACAATTTTTGACAAAAAGTAACAAAAATAAGAAAAAAACTGATATCGAGGAAAAGAGGACTTTTGATGAGAATTGTTTGAGAATTATTATTGGTATCCATGGCCATGTCGTGAACATAGTATATGAAAACAATTTTTGAAAAAAAAAGAGTAATAAAAAATTCCTGAAAACATAAAAAAAAACATCGGTCGACGTTCACAAAACGGGCGAAGCGACCACCTCAAATGTATGCCCGAAAGCTACTGAATCGAGATAAGCGAGCGAACTGAGATTCTATTTCTTGCGTTCCCGTATACCGAAGTAGAGTGAAAGCGAGACGTGAATAGTGTCGCTTCCTCACCCATAGCGGTTTTTTAGAATGAATATACCTACGTCACACACTGGCACACGTTTGATTGTATTGGTGAATTTATTCCCGATTTTCACAAAATATCTCTGATGTGGCCGATAAGTGCTAATTATTATTAATATAAATTTTTTCATTCAATGCGTAAATGTATTACGGAGGAATACCTAAAATCTGAACCCAGTATTTATTATATTTATAGAGATATTGAAGTTTTAGAAGCAATGTGTACTAGTTACACATCACAGGGAAGGAAGGGATAAATCACTAGAAATAAGCTAAAGAGGCCTTAAATGAAAACCAGACTGAAACCTTATTTAAACAATAATGGGTACCAACGGGAATCGATCATACAATTCCTTGGTTGAAAGACGAGTTTTACCATCTAGACCACGGAGGTTATTGTACGAATTAGGTTCAAAATGTATTACCGACCTGAATAATTTATAATGTGTATTGACAGATATCACACCAGCCACGTCCATTGCATGGTCAGGCGATATAACAACAATAAAATGATATCTCTAAACTCATTGCTATGTTAACCAGAGCTGATAAGACGTGTTGCTTCGTTGTATTCTGAAATTTAAAAAAATAATATCGCTCAGTTATCAACTATCTTTAAAAAAAAACTTAAGTTGAAAAAAAATTGGATACTATTTTTTTCTCACTATTATATATTTTTTGTCGAGTTCTCTTACATTATGTATGTTTTATTTCTATCTTTTATAAAATTATATATTGGTTAACCCACCAGAAATTTTCCTTTGGCTCTATCATCAGTGGTTACAAAAAATATTGTGCTTTTGCTTAAAATACTATTTTTCCTCCGAGTTTCCTCTTTGAACGCTGTGAAAATATTTTTCTTTCAAAAATGAAATTAAAATTTAACTGCAGCCCGCAAGAGAGAAGTTATCAAATATTTGCACTAACTCGTGAAAATCTCTTGCTGGGGGAATGCGGAACTGTGGAAATTCACAAAGTCATATAAAAAAGACTTTGTTTTCCCGAAAAATTGAGCCCTGTTATGTTTTGTTTAAATTTTTAGTTTTTTTTCTAAAATTGTTACATAAAAAAAGTTTTATTCAAGGTATAATATAAGACGAATACATGGATAAAGATTATTAAAATTACAGTGTAAATGTGAGGAAGTTGTGGTAGAGGAAAACGTCTTTATACTTCAATATGTAAAATGTCGCTGAACTCTGCTATGACTTTGGAATTGTATGCTCTAAAAATATATGAAGCTACAATGTGTCACAGAATACAAAAAGCGATATGATTGCACCAACTCAAAAATTCATCGTCAAGGGTTCTCAGATATTCTTCACACCGGGAATACAGAATAACCGATTCATCAATTTGAGTAGAGATAGTTTAACTTCAAATGTCAAAAATGTGGCTCGTTATATCTAACTTAACCCTTGCCGATCTGTGAACGGACAAGTGTGACCAAGACGTATATTTTATTTAATTTCTCGAAATATACTGCTTGCAGGGTCTTCATACTTTATGTATTCCTCATCGAAACCTCAATGATTTAAATGATGTCATTACGAAATAAAATCATTAATAAATATCAACAGAAATGAATGATTTTAAATCGAGAATTGACGAAATGTCAAAACACTCCGTATGACTCATTCTTTTTTGACAGTTAAGATTTTACGAGTACATTCGTTCCAGGGATTAGTTACCAGTTTTATCAAACACCTGTGTGTTTAGTACATAGAATAGAAACAAAAGTTATTTCGTGCACCAATTGCGATAGACTTTCTCCACAGGATTAAATTTTGATTTTATGATATGTTTGTCCTATTTTCAAAGTGTTTATATTTTCCAAATGGCATATTTTATTGATTTGAATTTCGTGTTTGTTTTTATATTATTATTTTTGAATTTATATATTAATTTTATATTTTGTTAATATGTTAATTATTGTCTTAATTCGAATTATATTTTTATTGCCAAAAAATACACGCTACATTTTATTGTATAATTTTATGGTTTTTTTTAAAAGGCTGGAGACCTCTTTTCAGTCATGCGCATTCTGAACGTTGCGCAGACCGAACGACGCAGTGGAAATATGATATTCTTATAGAAATGTCACCTCTCCGTTTCAACTCTTATTTTATCATTTCTTTCTTACACTTATTTCATATTATTCGACATTTTATTACATAATAAAATGATGTTTATAGCTAATTACAAAAAAAAAACTAATAAATTTTGCATAATTTTAATTTAAAACATACATGTTTACTGTACCCTCAGTGTCCAACACCGTTACTGGCGTAATTTTTTAGCACAGTAAGGGAAGTGTTAAGGGGTTGAAATTTGTTTTATCAAACACTGTTTATTACCCTACCGGTTTCAAGCCTTTCACCTCATCATCAGGGGAGCACAAACAAGATTAAATTCTGTACGAATTCGTACCGAGATATACGCTTCTAACGGTAAAAATTCAGGTTGGGGAGTGGAGGCTGGGGGAGGCATGGGACAACCTCAGCGAACTGCTCAGCAAACAAGTTTTGTTTGTACTCCCCTGATAATGAGGTGAAAGTCTTGAAGCCGGTAGGGTTATACCGTTACAAAAAGTGGAATAAACAGTTTTTGCTAAAACAAATTTCAATGTCTTTAAACCTCCACAATGTTAATGCCTTAACTATAAATAATATACTATATAACTTACGGGGGTTTTATAACGATTTTCATGAGCTTTTTTGTAAAATACCTGTCTTCTGACCCGGAAGCTGTACTTACGATTCCCGCTGGAACTCAGTTTAAAATTAAAAAAAGGTTTTCACTTAAAGCTTTATAAACATCTTTCTGGTTTGTTGAAAAGTGTAATATATGATTCGCTCGAGTGCTGTTATAGCTGCCACATCCCGAGAAAGAGCACCCTTGAGGAGAGTTTCCTTTTAGTTGTTTTTTTTTAAATTATTTTTTATGCATTCGGTTATAACGTTTTCGATGCCAAAAAAAAAAACAACAATCAATTTAAATAAAAATTAACATGTAAACGGCATTACGAAAACACAACGAGAAAAACCTTGTGCAAAACGAACCCAAGTTAAAAAACAAAGCTAACCCATACCGACAAGAACAACTTTTTCCCTTAACTCCTATTAGTAGTCAAAGTCACATTCAAGCCTTAACAGCCCCTACATCAACTACACAATATGTGCACTCTTACTATGCAGGAGTTTAACAGTTTATTCGTTTCAACCAATCAATATGGAAATAAAGATTTTGCCAGGTGAATCTGCGAAGAACGTGCGACATTATACACTGAGTTGTTTCAGGACTAATGAAATACGAGTTCATAAATTTAAATATTGTTGTAAGGTTACACAACTCTATAATAGTTCAACTAAATTATCGAGATCTTAAATTAAATATTTATAAAATTTAAATACTTTACTAGTAATTTGAGTCGTACAACTGATCAAGTTGCTTTCTAAAGCTAAAACCTTGCTGATCATTACCAAGGGCTGGCAAAAGACACCCCGGACACTCACATACGAGATACAGTTAGCGGCCAATCGACTCAGGTGAAAAGAGTTAGAGTCTTCCGCGTGCTTTATATTGAGAGTAGCAGGATAAGTGAAGATGACATAATAATGTAGGGTACCCACGTCCCTAAATATTGTTAACATGCAGGGTCAACGACCGATGAATCAACCTCTGGATATCTACAATTGTCACATACCAGAAACGTCAACACTGTTTACACGCAAATAATATTTACATCGCATTCCAAAGTAGAAAGAGAACATATCACGCCGTCTCGCCGTTTCGACAATAAATATCCTACCCACTGTAGTATCCGCAGCGCTTCCGACCACCTCAGCACGCGCAGGAGTGAGATCGAAATATACCGCGGACGCAGTCACGCGTCCCGTTCTGAAATTCTATATATATCTACTTATCGATGAATAAAGAGCACTTGTTATTATTCACTTGACCATTCATCGCTGTTTACTATTTATCGATTATTCACTCTCACTTTTATCGCATTCCTGAATCGACGTATTTTATTTTAAATACAAACAGATCAAAATCATCACGACGTATCAATTTAAGCATCCCGCTAAAAACATCAACATCATCAGCACGTCCTACTAGGACACACGCTACAATAATATGAAACAGTCAATAAATAGATGTATAATATAAATGGGAATTAGGGCTAGATTGATGCACTGATGCGGCATAGTGGATAATTATCTCACTAAGTGGAGCGTGTACATCGCCATCTATCGCTTTGACACGATGCTGCACATGTCATGTACTCGTAATATAACGTTCAGTACCCGGCGGTAAGTAATACACATCGGGCTTAAACTCAAAACGTATGAATGACAGGAACGACACTCTACAAAGCCGGAGGAAGCCGATTATTGACGACAGTCTATTTCTTAACCTGTTCACCGCGTTAAAAATCAAATTCCACGAATCCTGTGCGCGGCACAATTTCAACGGTTTTTAATTTCTAAGTTTAAACACATATTTTGTTTAGAACCACTGATATTTGATTACAACACCAAGTAAACATGACACTTTTGTATTTTCTGATAATAAATAATAGTCATTACTCAAGGAGACTCATTAAATAAAGGAGATAAACTTAACATTACGTAAAATAAACAAAGGAATGCTACGATCAAATCAATGCTTCATGACACTCACCCAATCAAATGCATATAGCACTAGTAATGTTTATTTACGTAAGAGAGACTTAGTAATGTTTATTTACGTAAGAGAGACTCATCGCAGGACTCGATCCGCGCGACAGGTCGTTAATGCTGGAAATATTGAGAAACCAAAAATTTATTCAACAATATCTCATAAACTAATATATTATTTGACAAGGTTTTCAGAGATATCGCTAGAATTAAGATTATTTTAAATTTTAGTTCAATTTTTATTCCGGTTTTGTGTCATTTTTTTTAAACATTTGTGATTTGAAACTTGGATTGTCGTCAGATCACAGGCGTTTGTGCTCCCCACGGGGAACACGTTAAGAAAGAGACTGTCGGTCATAATCGGCTAACTTCAGCTTTGTAGAGCGTCGTCTCTGTGATTCATATGTTTTTAGTTTAAGCCCGATGTGTATTACTTACCACCGGGGTACTGTACTGTATTATTCACTTTGATCAAAACCGAAGATTAACTACTAGTGTACAATAATAGTTATTGCCATTTATTTAATCAAACACTGTTGAATCCACTTTATATAACGGTATAAAACTACCGGTTTCAAAGTTTTCATCTCATCATTAGGGGCACACAAACAATACTTATTTATGCTTTCCTGATGATGGAAGGAAAACTTTGAAATCGGTTAGTTTATTCCGTTATATTGTATATTATATAATTAAACAGTGTTTGATTAAACCAATTGCAGTGCCTTGAAACCTCCATAGTGTTTATGCCTTAACTTTGAATAATATCAAATAATTATTATTGATGGAAAAGTGCGAAAGAAAAAAAAATTATGAAATATTAGAGCCAGTTGAATCATTTTGCTATTAAAATAGCATTTTCTCAGATGATAAAAGTGTTACGAGGTATATTAAATGACTCGTAATGATATAAAAAACAAAGTCGATTGGGTACTAAAACATGTATGCTCATACAGCATCAAAATCTGCCCAGATGATGGTCCACGATGGTTTTATGTACTAATTTGATTATATTACTCTTTTGTTACGAACATTTTATTCTGGATGTCGTTTTGCCATGTGACATCCTCTTTTCAGCCAACCAGAATAATTTTTAAGAGGCCTGGAGTGAATATCAGATTGGAATCCTTTTACAAAATATTGGGTTCCAACGGGAGTTGAACTCTCAATCCTCAGGCTGGAAGACAAGCGTCTTACCAACTAGGCCACGAAGATTGTTTGCGGAAACTTGGACCCTGTACTAGACTGAAAAGAGCCAAATGAATGCTGTAGAAATGCGTATACTTAGAAGAATACAGGATGAGACAATGTATGACAGAATGCGGAATGAAGGGTGATGTGTTGAATAAGATGAAGAGCACTTTGAGATGGTTTGAGAAGGAATAAATTAAGAAACAAATATGCAAAGTAAATGCAAGTGAAAGGTGGGGTAGAGGAACACCAAGGAATATGCAGTGTAAATGCAAGTGAAAGGTGGGGTAGAGGAACACCAAGGAATATGCGGTGTAAATGCAAGTGAAGGTGGGGTAGAGGAACACCAAGGAATATGCAGTGTAAATGCAAGTGAAAGATGGGGTAGAGGAACACCAAGGAATATGCAGTGTAAATTCAAGTGAAAGGTGGGGTAGAGGAACACCAAGGAATATGCAGTGTAAATGCAAGTGAAAGGTGGGGAAGAGGAACACCAAGGAATATGCAGTGTAAATGCAAGTGAAAGGTGGGGTAGAGGAACACAAAGGAATATATTGTTGGATCAATTGTAAGATATTTGTATTTTGAAAGAAAAAAATTTAAAGTCAGAGAAATTGCAGAAGCTGTATATATGAGGAAGATACGTATGATGTGTATTGTGTTAGAAAAATCTGGAGCACTGTCTTCTCTGCCTGCTCCAATAGCGATAGGTCTGATGGTATGGATATATGTAATTATAATGAAAGCGACCTCTAGAGCTTAATAAGATTAGCGTTTGTCTTCAGCCCGAGAATTTCTGGTTCGAATCTCGACGGTGCGCAAAGATCAACTTAAGGAGAAATAAAAGGATCCCAGTCTTATGAACAGATCATCTGAAATCAACAGGTTTACGTGCTAGAACATTTGCGAGTACTGTTGTTGCCTTTCCTCGTACGGGTATTATTTTCAACATGTGTTAGGACGAATTGCGAGTATAGAACGATTCATTTTGATGTATTTTATTACGTTTTTGTCGTTTACAGTCCAACTTTGCGGATTAATTACTTTATGGAGGAATATCTTCCAACACACCAAAAAGGTTTTAGGGAATCGGTCGTTAAGGAAGAGATGATGATAGTTGTTGATAAATAAATAAACTCGTTAAATCGCAATGCGGAAAGAGAGAGTCTGTCCTTTTTTATTAGTAACGTAGGTATTTATATGTTTTTAGAATGTGCACGAGAATGCGCTCGCGATATGCCTGCGTCTCGTTTCTGTAAATGCAAAAACGATTAATTGTTGTATGTAGGTAACAATCTATTTACGGAACCGGCGAGACAGCGTGGTGCGTTCTCTCTCTAGTATAAAGTGCGGTCCACTC
This sequence comes from Odontocerum albicorne, assembly GCA_949825065.1. Taxonomy (NCBI): domain Eukaryota; kingdom Metazoa; phylum Arthropoda; class Insecta; order Trichoptera; family Odontoceridae; genus Odontocerum; species Odontocerum albicorne. Next base: position 1,478,624 of record OX463859.1, read on the forward strand.
GGCTACGGGATGACTGGCCGGCGGGTGACCTTCGGACTTGTTTACTTAAATTTATCGAGGAATCCGAAGGTCATTTCATCGGTCATTGACCGTATGTATGAACGCCGAGTGGGCGACTGCCACAAGGTGTTTAGACAAGCCTTAAGTGAAAACTAGAAAGGATCCTTTTAAAAGAAATCTTAGTTCCAACAGGAATCAAATTCACAATTCCTGGGTTTGAAGACATGCGATTTACTAACTAGACCAAGGTCAGGGAATGATTATTATATAGTTTTAGGGTGTTGCCTCAAGCGTCATATATCTGACGTCCCCACGGCTGGGCTCGACCTTTTTTTGGAGGGAGGGGGGGGGGGGATCTCGGCTGGGTGATGTTATGAGATAAGCCCGGACCTTTTGATAGATTATCTTTTAAATATATTTTCTGCTATTTATCTTGAGATATATATTGTATGTCAGATTTTCGAATGTATTTATATGTGCACATACTATGTTTCTATCAGTAAACAATATATATTTATTTATTTGGTATTACTCTTTCGTTGTATAAAATGTTAACTGGCGAACTAAAAGGTTAACTTAACTGGTAGGCTGGAAGATATAACCACAAAGCAATGGGATAGGAAACATATTTCCATCTCTTTCTTTAGAGATAAATTATAAAGTAATGTAAAAGATGAATTATTTAGTTATTTAAGATATAAGTTATATAGTAATTTTATGTCAATAGCGCTTTTATTTAAAAAAAATCCATTTATTCAGGAGTCTGATCCAAGTTCTTATTAAATGAGAAATCTAATGGATAAGGCTATGTTATTTAATTATGGATAACATTAATTAAATATGTATTTATGTAAATAGGTTTTGTGGGTGATAAGACAATAAAGTATCAAATGGGGTGTTTATTTAGGATCTTCCCCGAATTTGGATATATTTTACACATATACTCGTATATTCGGTAAGAAAGTTGCAGAAAACTAGCTTGTATTTTATAGCACTTGACTGTGTTAAGAAGCTTATTTTCTATGTGATTTCTTTCCTATACTGCATCTTTTCTAAACCTGGGGGCTACTAAACCCCATGGGGGATGCGAAAATTAAAATAACTTACGTGTACATAAAAAAAATAACACATTTTTTGAGAAAAACGAACAAATTTATTTAAAAAAATACGTGGTACTCGTATACCCGACAAGTTCAAATTGTTAAGTTACACGTATTTGTACACATCAAAACAACGAGCAATTTATTGCGACATTTAAGCAGCTAAACAGTTTGGACTTGTTGCTCATACATAATCGCGATAAGTTCAATCTGTTTAGCTGTCCAGCTAGTGACATAAAACAGTATATATCTTTACTTAATAAAGATTATCGTCTTTGTGCAAGTACAACATATGTGCGGTCACGTGCACATGCATCACATAGTTTTTTTTTGCAGGGTATTCGTGAAGTCTTAATTTTATTGTTTTGACTCTTTTGGTGAGTCGACAAGCTAAACAGGTTGACAGACAATTAAATACTATCATATACGAGTATAATGACTTGCGTGTTTCATTTACGATATTATCGATATTTTTTGGTAACACCGGATCTTCAATTACTTATGTTGTATAAATTTCGATAAAGGCTAAGAGGCTTTAAATAAAAACCGAAACGTAAGTCTTATTTTTTAAATTGGATAACAATGACTTCGAATCCATAAAACTCAGGATAGAAGACAGACGTCTTACAAACTAAGTAAAAAAGGTAATACTATAATACTGGCTGTCAATAAGGTCCATCTCACTAGTATATATGGTATAAGAACTGTTATGAAGTAGATATTGAAGAGCGTAGACGGAAGACAAAATTATCTTCACTCCCAAATTGAACCATTGGGTTAAAAACTACTAAAGTAGCATGGATTCCACAATTCATCATCACAAGTTTTGATAATATTACCTCACGTTCACGTTACATAGAGGTAGCACATAATAATATGTAAGTGAAGTTACATAACGAACCCTTTTTACTAGACTGGGAGTTAAATTATTTTTCGGACACCATTGGAATGATGAAATGTTCACAATTGGAACTAATGAAATGTTCACCATCCCTAGAGTTAAAACCTCTTTTGCCCAAAGGCAATATGGTAATTTGGCTCCCATGACATACAATGGCGTGCCGAATTCAATAAAGGTAAATAAAGGAAAACCATTTAGACAGTAGATCGGAGCGTGGTTGTTATTGCGACAGGATTTTAAGTACTTGGGCTTTCAGGGTGAATGACGTGTGGAAAAGATTTGTGTAGGCTCGTGAGTGTGGGTTTCTTTTTGTTCTTCTAATTTTTGTTGTTTTATATTTGTATTTTTGTTTTTATTTTTGTTTTAATGATTGTGTGTGGTATTTTATGAGATGAACATTTTTGGTCTTTCTGGAGTGAAAGGAATTTGATTTCGCATGATGTTTCCAGTTGTAATTGAGTGTCACTGTTGGTCAGGTTGATGAGAATGTGCAACGGGGTTTTACATAATCCAAAATCGGAATGAAGTATAGATTTATTTTTTCATGCTTAATATCCTCAGTGAGATAAAGGCAAAAGCCTAGTTTACTGGGGATACGACAAATGAAAGGCAACAAACCCAGATCCATTAAAATTGTATGTCCAAATTAAATTACCTGTTGTTTTTTTTTTGCAAAATATGTATATTTCTTTTCATGTGTAATAATAAATAAATATAAATAAATTAGGAATTGAACCCGAAACCCTCGGGTTTGAAGTCGAGTATCTTACTTACTAAGCTACGAGGAATACTCATTCAAATATTCGATTAACTTGTAATATTAATTTATACTTGTATTCTGCAGGAAATGCACTATAAAATACATTCAACATTAACTGATCAATTGATTCAATTGAAGTAGGTACGAGTATGTTTTACGACCGTAGTCATAAATCATAAATCTCTCAGTGGACAATGCATAATTAAAGCTGATTAAAATAATTACTTATTGTATATTTGCTGGTAATTTTCTTTTAAGCGCCAATATTCAATGTCCCTGCCATTGCAATAATTCATTCCCGTTTCCGCAATAAAAACATCAAACCTGGATCTAAAGATTGAATCATCACCCATTACCGCATTCAGCATACTAAGCACGATTTACATTTATTTTATTTAAGTGATGTCATATTTCAATAACTATCTATTGAATTCGATTCAAGCAGATATTTGAAGATATATAAAAATGGTAATATCAGTTATCACAAGTCTGACAAAGATGAAGATTAACCGATCTTTACTCAAAATAATTAAAACTCATATATTTAAGCCTGAATAAAAACGACGAGAAATAAGGAAAAAACATAATAGATGCCTTTGAGATGGGACGTGGAGACGGATATTTACTATCCCATGGACCGCAAGACGCAGGAACGACAAGATGTAGGAAAAAAATTCTAACAAAGTTTAGGCATTATGTCTAAAAGAATTGTGAAAATCTGGGATAAACTAGAATAACAGGGAAAGTTGAGGGAAGACAAACAAGAAGGAAGCGTCTTATGAGACTAATTATTATTCAATAAACATACGTGTATATTTCATAAAATTATGTATAAAAATTTTAACGTAACAGTACAACAGAAAATAAAAAAATAATCAAAGTATTTAATTTAAATCTGGAAGAATAGATACATCTCTAGAGGAATGAAAATGCAAGTAATTTAAACCCTGATTTTCTCAACATTTCTATATACCTCAGAAATTTGAGTATTAAAGGCAAGAAATATATCTAGGGTAGATTATTTCGAAATGTGTTATGCTGAAAACGATTGTTGTACGTTTCATGCCAACATGAGACTTTTTTTGGAAACAACTCATTAATATTCTTTTGTCGCATTATTTACTTCGTCGGTCTCATTTCGCGCAAGGAATACATGAAGAAGATATATGCAATGCCAATATGGAGGGTTACAGGAGCATAGGTTAATCACATATGCGCTGGAGCGACCAGGTGAAGATGCTAACGCTCTGACTATGCTAAAAGCTCTCCGTTCAGTAAAACACCGAGACGACCGGATAAGAATATGCGAAGAGTACAAACAATTTGAATGTGTGTTACTTTCCTCAACATTGAGGTTACAACGCAGAAGAAGAAATCCAAACAACAATACAAGTCTTAAGTAGGAAAAATTAACACGAACAACAAGAGATTTGAAATAAAAATTGAAAAAATTATACATATTAACAGTCTCCCAGTCATAACTTATAAATAAGCAATTATATTTAAAAGACCCTCTCAAGCCAAACAACATCTGTATTAAAAATATACAACCAAACTAGTCACGGAACGAAACTCTCCCGATTGCTGTTGATTGACGTACAATTGTCGTTTGCAAATTGCTATGGACACATTTGAATTGTAAACGTTTATTTTTGTTCCTAGCAGGTGTGTGGAAAGCGATTTGAACCAAGATATCGGGGATATTATCCATGTCATAATTAAGCCTACACTTCTTCTTCTTCTTCGCAGTGTCATGTCAGGTGCCCTTAACGTTGAATATTACCTGAGAGTAGGCATTTTTGTCCCCGGCAGCCAGAAAAAGATCCCCAACGCCCCTTATACCAGTCCAATCACGTGTATTGCGGAGCCAGGAGATCTGCCTCCTGTCAATACCTCTTCAGCCCTCTATTCTACCAACTAAAACCAAAATTTTACTCGTACAATCTCTGCTCTTTCCGATTCTGGACTATGCGGACGTATGTTACTTGGATGTTACAGAGGAACAGCTGGACAAATTACAGCGTCATCAAAATGTGTGCCTAAGATTTATTTTCAACCTACGAAAGTACGATCATATAACTTCATACCAGAAGGCATTGAACTGGTTGAATGTTAGAAATAGACGCCAAATTCACATTCTGTCTCTATTGTATAATATCCTTAACTGTCCCGCCGCACCCTCTTATCTCGCCGAAAATTTTCAGCGTCTTTCCAATCATGGATTAGCGCTACGCTCAAACAGAGATTGTTTATTGGCCTTTCCAGTTCACCGCTCTTCTTTTTTCACGTCGTCCTTTACTGTCCATGCAGTGAGACTCTGGAATCAGTTACAAACCAATATAAGACTCGCTCCGTCCTTGGCATGCTTTAAGAAGCGACTGAAAAAACTCTTAATTTCTAGTCAGTAAAATAACGTGTTTCATTCCTGATTTTTCTTTTCCTTTCCTCTCCACCATCCCTTCCTTTCCTTTTGATTGATGATATCTCACTTTATATGAAAAATAGTGTTCGGGTGATTGTCCGTCTTTGTGGGGTTTGTGGGCATGTTCTCACGTATATGTTTATGGATTTCGTGGGGATGGATAGTCATTTGAATGATTTATGCGACCGCGTAACTTGCTTCATTTACTTTTGTCTGGTTGGTTGGAAGAGATTGCCGCCTGGCAATAAGCCCGCCAGATTGTATTGCAATAAAAGTGTTAAATAAATAAATAAATATTTTGCCTTGGATGATCAGGTGCAATAATTTGTACTTTGCTCCTCTAAGTACATGACCCAAAAAGGACACCTTTTGGATTTTAATATTAGTCAGCAACTCTTTATCAACTTTGGCTCTTTGAAGAACCCTTGTGTTGCTGACCATATCCGTCCAGGGTATCCGTAGCATTCTCCGGTGCATCCATATCCAGTCGGTTCATACTATCAACTTTGAGGGTCCGTGATTAAGCTTACACAGAAACATCAAATATCATTATTATTTCAGAGAGTTTAAGAATGTGGGTGCAAATCAGTATGAGAAATTAGACAAACATTTTGCGTTGGATTCCGAGACGTACGTTAACATGTCTCAGAAATCTATTACGGTTTACTTATTAAATAAATATAAATATAAAACCCATTTTTATGTAGCGTAGTTCTTTGATTAATGATGCGGAAGAATTGTTCAGGAATTATCGTCAACTAAGATGGGAAGTAATTAATCAATAAATTAATTACTACGGCGCCGTTAATTCGAAGAGTCATAATTCATCATTCTACGCATCATTTACGAGTATTGCGGTTCATTCAGCTCGTCTTTGAAATGGTCTTCCTGACTCGATCAAATGTGATTCATCCTTGTCAATATTAAAGAATAACATAAAGAAATAGAAAATACGTAATAAATATACGTTAATTGATAGCAATATATTAAGTACATGCAGTACCCGGCGGTAAGTAATACACATCGGGTTTAAGAAAGAGACTGTCGACTATAATCGGCTAACTTAATCGGCCGACTTGTAGAGCGTCGTCTCTGTTGCACAATGCTCTAACAGTCCGGTCCGGTAACGACTGACAAATAGCGACGGAACACGTGCATGAATGACAGAGACGACGCTCTACAAAGAGGAAGTCAGCCGATTATGGCTGACAGTCTCTTTCTTAAGCCCGATGTGTATTACTTACCGCCGGGTAGTGTACTTAAATGCATTCCAATACCATACATATCATATATCTCAAGATACATTTAAAAAATAAGCTGTTAAAAGATCTGGGCTCTTCTCCTAACATCATCCGGTCGAGATACACCCCACCAATAAAGGGCGAGCCCGGCCACGAGGATGCCAGATGTTTTTCTGCCCACACCCTAGTACATATAGATAAAAAAAAAGAAAATAAATAAATGCTAGAAAAAATAAAAAAAGTTAACTCACAAATACCAACTCAGATTAACTTGGATAAATACGACTACATATAGGTTTTTTATGGCAACTTAGTGTGTACCTATATATAAATGTATTTAGAAATCGCGCATATATCTCAAAATAAACTGCATAAAATACATTTAAGACAGAAGCTATTAAAAGGTTTGGGTTCATCCCACAACATCTCTCCAGCCGAGACATATCCCACTAATATATTTTAGTAGCGCGACACCAGTGGCGACACTCTATTACGGCGACGACACACCCGAGTGTATAAAAAATACTAGCGACGACGGTCTGACATCACGGGTGAAAGAAAAACACTCGCAGCGCAGTATATACGAGTATACTTATAAGGCTGGAGTTCAAACAGACTTTGAAACTTCGACAACGGTTAGTCGAACGCTACGTTTGGTCAGTTTTATTGCATGGAGCATCATGGACCCTCAAAGTTGGTAGTGTGAACCGACTGGAAGCATTCGAAATGTGGATGCACCGGAGAATGCTACGGATACCCTGGATGGATATGGTCAGCAACACAAGGGTTCTTCAAAGGCCCAAAGTTGATAGAGAGTTGCTGACTAATATTAAAATCCGAAAGGTGTCCGATTTGGGTCATGTACTCGTACTTAGAGGAGCAAAGTTCAAATTACTGCGCCTGATCATCCAAGACAAAATAGAGGATCATAGAGGGGTTGACAGGAGGCAAATCTCCTGGCTCCGCAATATACGTGATTGGACTGGTATAAGGAGCGTTGGGAATCTTTTTCGGGCTGCTGGGGACAAAGATACCTACTCACAGGTGATATTCAACGTTGGGGGGACCTGAGATGGCACTGAGAAGAAGGAACTAAATTTTAATTATATTCATTCATAAGATATCTTGTCCAAAAGGAAATTTATTCCCAACCTATATACATTATTATTTTTTTATTTGATAAAAAGAACAAGAAAGTAATTGCAAAAATAATTAAAAATTTATTTCTTTAAAAAAAAAGTTCATTATTCCTTAAATTTATTTTCCTGAGTATTTGTGAAGTTCCGTCCGTCATTTATACTTTGTTTTTTATTTATAATTTGTTTTTCAATGATTCGTCTTTTGTGTTCGTATTTTTTGTGCAATGCGGGCTGCGTGCCTGTGGACGGTCCGGCATTGTGTTGGTAACATGTGATTTAGTACTATTTGATACCTGTTTCTTTTTCATTGTTTTTGTAGTAATTTTCTTAAATTATTTTATATATTCTATCAATCTTAATGTGACGTGCCCTCACTAATGGCTATTATTTTTTATTATTTTTTTACAAGGTAAATTGTAACGTTTATTCATATAAATAACACCAAAATGTTATTAAAATAAAAAGCGCTAAATTATAAAAAAGGATGAAATTCATTCAGCTTTAATTTTTATGTGTATTTAATAAATTATATTTTAGTAGATATTATTAAACATGATCATATAAATATAATATGTATATTTACTCGTAAGGAATTCAACCAATAAATTGGCATCACAGTCGATCGCTAATGAGGTATTTAGTGTAAAACTACATCCATTTATTGTGTACCTGCACGGTATTGCCTACACGTCTCAGTACGTATTATATGCCTATTGGCAGTTCATTATTACCGTCTGACTAGAATATTGAGTACCAGTCGAGTCGACTCGGCTCAATAAAGCTCGCATTGTTGTACTCAATGGACCATTCGTGGAAGATTACTGAATAATTATCAGTGAGAGACACAGATCTTTGTGAGTGACTGTCTCTTGATGAACAGGTAAAAACATAATCACACACGACTTCACTAATGCTGTTTCGTAAAAAAAATCATTATCAAAAAATAAAACAAAGTTTCATTTGTATCTTCGATTGGAAGGTCTTACAACATAATAATAATAAAACGACAATCTAGTATTTAACCTTTCCTTCCCTGTGTTGGGTATCTTCTACACGTTGCTTCTAATAACCATCAATATCTCTATAAATATAATAAATACAAGGTTAGGATTTTAGGTATTCCTCCATAATATATTTACGCATTGATTTAAAAAATAATATTAATAATAATCAGAATTTATCGACTACACCGTAGGTGTTTTGTGAAGATCGGAAACAAATTCGCATTTAAACGCTGTAAGTGCCTCGTCTTGACGATAGGTGAAGAGTATGCGGGAAGCGCGACACTATATTCGCATCTCACTCTTGCATACTTTACTGAATTGCGAGGAGCTCAATTGTCTCAATCGTCGGGAGTAAGCCACTACCGCTCCGCGCCGCAGTAGCTTTTGGGCTTGCAATCAGATTAGACCTACGCCCATTCCGTGAGCGTTGCCAGATGATTTTTTAATGTTTTCAGCAAATAAATCTCAATTATTATAATTTTTATCTTCAATTATAATTAATTAAGGGGATTATCTATGAATATCCTTATTTTTCCGATTTGAAATCGCTAATTTTTGATCGCGTACTCACTACCCAATGCTGGAGCGCGAGTTTCAATGTAAGCACCGTAAGGGAAGGGTTAATAAGTGCCATTTAAAGAGCAAACTCGCACCATGGAATATCCAACGCAAGACTCCAATGCACTATTATTGACAGATTGAAAATATGACATACACATACATACAAATCATCATGCCATCTCCCTGTCGGGGTGGACAGAAAGGACAAATCGCCAGAATTTCCTATCACTTCACACATCTTTTGTCTCTTCTACATCGATACACGTTGTAGTACAATTTCTACGGATTCTCTTACTGTTTAAATTTACTTCTTTCAAAATACCATTATTTTGATTCAATCATAGTTTCCTTGGTATTTATCTACCACGCCTTTCTCTACTCTACCTTCCGATAACAATTGTACAGTATTTTTTTGTAGCTGTAGTCTAACGACTAGCATTCACGCTCAGCAAATGGGAGACTCAAATTTGATTCCAAACGGATTCACTTCTAGACTGGTTTTACTCTAAGACCATTTTACATCTGAATTTAAGAATCCAGGTGACACTCTTGTTAGCGATGTTGGAATGTTTCAACCTTCCGTTTTACTTAATAGGTCGAGCTTGTTGGAAGCGCTCTAAAGGTGATCGTCGTCAGGAAACAGCGCTATATATTAATTATTACTTTAAGTTGTAACCTGTTTGGAGGCAAAGTTGTTTTTCCAGCACCTGCGATTAATATCAATAATTTTTGTTTCTACTCCAATGCTTATAAACCTGAAATCTTGATTGATGGGGCTGAAGACATTGTTATTGATAGTTCACAAACATTTTCAGTACCAACTTAGATGTATGGGAATACAATGTGGACGTGGAAAAATACTCGGTCACATGTATTGAGAAAAATACATGGGGTGAAAATGTATGACACGATACGGAATGAAAGTAATTTTTCGATAAATAATGTTAACTTTTAGTTGATGTGTCGAGTGTGTAAAGAAAATTAATCTTAGGTGGTTTGGCCATGTGGAGCAAACGAATGAACAACAATAAAATAAATGTAAAGTGCAAATGTGAGTGGGAGGCGTGTTAAAGGAAGAGCAAGGAAAACACGGTGGTATCAAGTTAATGATATTTTGAAAGAAGGAAACGTAGAGAATTTGTAGAAATTGTATGAACGTAGAAGAGGCTACATATGTGTGTATCGAGATCGGAAAGTTTAGCGTCATGCCGTCTCTGCTTGCCCCGACAGGGAATGACGTGATGATATGTACGCATATGTAAGACAAATTGTATGAATGTTAAAGAGGCTACATATGTGTGTATCGAGATCGGAAAGTCTAGCGTCATGCCGTCTCTGCTTGCCCCGACAGGGAATGACGTGATGATATGTAAGCATGTGTAAGACACTGTTGTCTCTATCCACGCTCTTCAATATATCTGAGTTATCAGTTTGGATAAGTTGAAAAGTTTGCATATAAGAGTGCATGAATGAATCATATTGTAAATACTAAATTTGGCCCTTAGTCCGTAGTATAATTAAAATATAGATTTATCATGTAGAAAGCATGAGACTGTAAATGTGGTATTGCGTGCAGCATATTGGATCGATCAGAACCTCTGAAGAATCTCTCAAGGTCCCAGCCTATCCCTCATTTATCTTCCTCGAAATTAATCACTCCAGTCTCCAGCGCACATACTCTGTGACAGGTCATTAACTGATGTACAAAACTATACACTGAACAGTCACCACTAAGCTGGAGAGGGTCTTGAAGGACAAAAATCGTAATAGGTGGAGATTCAGAGATCAATTTCATAAGGAAATACAACTTAGTAAGCCTCGTTTAATTTTAATTAATTATTAAGGTATTAATTCGAAAAAATGTTCAGCAAACCACCCACAAATAGATGCATTACAATTTCGTTATACACGTGATTTTTTTTATCCCCTTTGCAGGGATTTCTTCTGTTACACAAAAAGGATTAATTACTTACTTATACATTTGATATAGTTTCAAGCTGTCACGCAAAACCAAAATAATATGGTGGTTATTTTTACCATAACTTTATTACAACGTTCGGTGTCTTATCAACAATAAAAAAAGATACAATAGAAGCACTCAATTTAAAAATTTGAGTGCAAATGAATAGAAAATCTACTTGTCACAAAAATTATTAACATGAATCATACACAAAAAATATCTTAAAACAGTACGTATATGTATAAATAATACAAACATAGATATACCAAGGTTCAGGAGATCCAAGAGCCTTACAGACGAAAACACAATTAGGACTAAAAATATATGAGTAAAAATAATCCACTATAATATACAATATATACTCGTATATATATAAAAAAGTACATCAAAACTTCAATATATTTTCAGAGATCACTGAAAGGTTGCGAGAAAAAAAAATCAGTTCAAACAAACAAAACTGATCCCTAAGAAAAATTTTGAAGGCATTAAAACTGTCTCCAAATATGTCCAAGCCTGATGCATAGCCATTACCCAATCGATGCAAACATATTACTATTTTACTCATACTTAGATGTTAAGTAACTCAGTTACGTCTACAATGTTTATTGAGGAGTTAAATTATTCACCGAAATTTATTTACCGAGATATCAAAGATATCGATATATAAAAACTCATTTAACAAGGTCGTTCCGCGTGCAAGTTATGATGCTCTGAACAGGTAAGTTCTTAAATACGGCACCGAAAACAGCGTCAATTTGAGATAGTGAAAATAATTTTCCGCTTTTAATATTTTTCCTCTTAGTAATTTGTGTATGTACTCGTATAAAAATGTATATAATATAGATATCCTCTAACGATACGTTCGAGGATATACATTAAAACAAGGATAGAACAATTAATATAATCCATACTCTTTGCAATGAGTATGTCGCTGAAATCTCCTTTGGACTCGCTCAACCCTCAGGGAATTCATAATTCCCTGATACAAGCCCAACATGTCGAGTTTAGTATTTTTTACAAGGTCCAAGACCCCTGGGTCCTAAGCTCGTATGCTAACCACTACATGACCACAGAAGCATATTAAGTACGCGCTGCTTCCAGAAAAGGACTTGAGTTCGTATAATTTTATCAGTTAATAAAATAAAAAATAAACATTTTAATAAAACCTTACAAAATGTGGATAAAACAAATATTGCATACTTACCGTCACGCCGTCTCACTATCAGGTTAGGTAGAATAGAGAGCGCGCCAGACTTTCCTATCGCGACACACATCTTTCGACGTTTCTACATGTACGATTTCTTTGACTTATAAAATTTCCTTCTTTGAAAATATCATGCACTTGATCCCAATATATATTATTTTGGTATTTTTCTGTCTAAATTAAAAATCATGTTCATTCAGTATTTTTCATAGTTTACTGTTATTCTCTCTCCGTCGTTGCAGTCCTAAGACTGGTTTGCAGCAATTTCAACTCTTCTCCTCCATTCCCCCCTGTCCTGTGCGGCTCTTTTTAAATCTGTATATGTTGAGCAGCGCACGTCCACCAACAGGTCCTCCAGGTACTCTCGGCGTGGGCGTCCCCTAGAGTTTGTCCTCTCGGTCATACCCTCCATTATGGCATGCAAGAGGCCCTCTTGTCGTATTATATGACCGATCCATTTTGCACGCCTTTCGGACAGGATCCTGAGCAGGTGCCTTCCTCCTTAGATTCGTTGGAGAACCTCTTCATTTGTGATGCGGTCTCTCCAGGAAATTCCTAATAGTCTTCTATAGGACCACATCTCAAAAACCTCTAGTCTTCGTCTGTCTCTTTCGGATAGGCACCATGTCTCGCAGCCGTACATCAAGATACTCCATACATAGGTCTTGATGAGGAGTATTCTCAGTTTTAGGTCTATATTATTTGATTCTATTATTTTCGACCTTTTATTAAATGCAAGTCTAGCCTGATGTATACGGCTGTCGATTTCGCTCTTGGACCGACCGTCCCATGTTATTTTGCTCCCGAGGTAGACAAACTCCTTGGTGTTCTTTAGTGGTTTACCCGACATCACTATTCTCATCTGGTGTTGCGCTCGGCCTACAGTCAGCAGCTTTGTTTTGTCTTTATTTATCTTCATACTGTAGTTATTTTGAAGAATGCTTTCCATAGTTGTTAAGGCCTCTTGTAGTTCCTCTTCACTTTCAGCAACCAAAGCAACTGTTATTACTCAAATTATATTAAAATATTACTTGAGAATTTGTAATTAATTGTATCAAACTCTGTTTTTTTTCCACTTTTTATAACGGTATAGCCCTACCGGTTTCAAGGCTTTCACCTCATCATCAGGGGAGCACAAACAAGACTGAATTCTGTTCGAAATGGTACTGACATATACGCTTCTAATGGTAAACATTTGGGTTGGGGACTATGGTTGGAGGGAGAGAGGAGACAATCTCGGCGAACAGTGGCGAGATTCTTGAAATATACTATATGTGTTTGACAGATGTTCTCCCTGATGCACTGACTAACAAATTTCTAGGGCCTCTTATATTTCAAATTTATTTACAATATGTTACTACTGATATGTGAGATTTGACATCGATAGATAATGCATGGTTTTCACGGTGACAATGATTTGCCATTTCAGAATAAATAAGAGGATTCGTTGAGGCGGATTTGTGATCACGAAATGCCTCGTTTGTGTTCACGAAACAAAATGCACGAAAGCCTTGAAACCGGTAGGGTTATACCGTTACATAAAGTGGAAAAAACAGTGTTTGATAAAAACAAATTACAATGTATTTAAACCTCCACAATGTTAATGCCTTAACTATAAGCAATTTATTTCTTGAGAATAATGATATTAATAAAAGAAATATGTACCATATATAGTGCCTTCTAGAGAGCATACTCTCCTGAAGGGCGCTCTAATTTAGAACACGAACCCAATATTATTGACAGATTAAAAATATTACAAAATAAATGCACATAATTTGAGTGTTAAGATAGGAAGGTGGCGACTACGGCCATCAGATTAGGTACTTTTCCGCATCTGTATATATTTAGACAAATGTATTTAGTAAGAAAAGCACGGAAAATTTACCAAGAAAAACTAATGTGATAGTGAACTTATTCGGCATTGGGTAAAGTGTGTTGTAATGTGTTTATATACGAGGCGAATCCAGAAAGTAAGTGTACTGAGGCTCTCACGACCGGATGGATTTTATTTTCGACATGTTAGCTACACTTCCGTGTAGCCTGACCCTTCCCCTCCGCAACGAGACCGGTTCGAGGTCAGTACGTTGAGAAGTGTCAACGCGACAACAGGTTGTGTGAAAAATGACAACCCAATTTCCCGCCAAGTGTGAAATTTTGTAAAAAGGCAAGAGTTTTTGAGGCGCTGCAAACTCCATGGAGATGAATTTCTCCGCTTCATCGTTACTGAAGTTGAAACTTGAGTTGCACACTACACGCCTGAAATCAAAAGGCAGTCTCAACAGTGGCATCACACCTCTTCACCTTCCGCCAAAAAGTTCAAAACCACAATTTCAGCCAAGAAAATCATGGCATCCGTGTTTTGGGACTGTCAAGGCATAATTTTAATTGAATATATGCCTCAAGGGGAGACCATCAACTCTGCAAGATACTGTGAGACCCTAAAAATATTGCGGAGGGCGATTCAGAACAAGAGGAGAGGCATGCTGACAAAGGGAGTCTGCCTGCTGCATGACAATGCCAGACCACACACGGCCAACGCCACGAAGGAACTGCCCTCCTCGTTTAAATGGGATGTCCTGAACCATCCCGCGCATTCCCCTGACCTAGCACCTTCAGATTACTATCTCTTTACCTCCCTGAAGCTGTACATGGGTGGAAAAAGGTTTTCAACCGACGAGGAGCTAAAGGAGGAGGTGAAGAAGTGAACGGAGGGGTTGGCGGGAACTACTTCGAGGAAGGCATCAAAAAGTTGATACCCCGCTTCACCACCTGCATTGAGAGGAATGGCGACTGTCGAAAAATAGCTTTCATATGTACTACGGTAACCACGTAATTTTTTTGTTTAAATACAAAAAAAAATGTAACCTACAAAAATTCAGTACACTTACTTGCTGGATATGCCTCGTATAATCATACATTTTGATTAGACCCCCTACAAACAAATGCTTCTTAAAGCTGCACACGCCACCCATAAATTTAATACTGAGATCTCTAATACTAACGCACATGTCTAGATGCGACAAAATTTCCATTATATCCCGCCCTGTTTAACCGATTTGAAACAATCAATTTTTTAGACAATGAAGAAACTGACCTCAAAGCTCCGAAGAAACATCCCTCAGATACAGATTCGAAAGAAATACTGGAGATACGAGTATCTTAATAAAGGAGATACGAGTATCTCAATAAAGAAGATACGAGTATCTCAATAAAGGACTGACATAAAGTGAGACAATGCTTGAAATCATTCAGTTCGCGACACTTCAACCAGTGCTGAGTTTCAAGAAGAAGACTAATATGTCGTCGTCGTTGCCGGGTCTCGCAGTCGAGGATCCCCTCGCCACTCCAGCGTCAGGCTCTGTTGGAAAGCGAGTTTGTTTTGAGAGAGTGAGCCATCGCACACCAGCAAACTCACCGGCTACACCACTGCACTGAATCCGATGTCACACCGAGGGGAGACGATCGGATCACACCGGCATGCTGGGTGCCAATAAGGATAGGGATGGGGCAAAAATAAAATGAGCAAGTAGAGGATTGAAGGTGGGGGTAAATTTACAGGGAGGGGAAAGACATTAGGAAAGGAGTCCTTCCTCCTTTATCCGGGCTTGGGACCGGCTCCGTCATTCAATATAGGGCATTCATCTAATACGGAGGCGGAATTAAAGGCAGAACTAATAGGACAATATTTGTAACTGCCATCTATTGATGATATCTCACTTTAATTGTGTATGTTCATAAATTTAATACAGATAAATAATCATTTGAATATTTTTCGCAACGATGTAACTTTCTTTATTTACTTTTATCTGGTCTTTTATAATACTATGCGTATCCAGAAAGTAAGTGTACTGAGGCTCTCACGACCGGATGGATTTTATTTTCGACATGTTGGATACACTTCCGTGTAGCCTGGCCCTTCCCCTCCGCAACGAGACCGGTTCGAGGTCAGTACGTTGAGAAATGTCGATGCGACAACACGTTTCGTGAAAAATGTTAATCCAATCTCCCGCCAAGTGCGAAATACGCGGCGTCATCCGTTATCTCGTTTGGAAGAGAAAACCTCCGGTTGAGGTTTATAATGAGGTGAAAACTGCATATGGTGATAAAGCTATAAATCGTACGAGTGTGTACAAGTGGTGTCGCGAGTTTAAAAACGGTCACGTCACACCTCTTCACCCTCCGCCAAAAAGTTCAAAACCACAATTTCAGCCAAGAAAATCATAGCATCCATGATTTGGGATTGTCAAGGCATAATTCTAATTGAATATATGCCTCAAAGGGAGACCATCAACTCGGCAAGATACTGTGAGACCCTAAAAAAATTGCGGAGGGCGATTAAGAACAAGAGGAGAGGCATGCTGACAAAGGGAGTCTGCCTGCTGCACGAAAATGCCAGACCACACACGGCCAACTGCTCGCCTCGTTTAAATGGGATGTCCTGAACCATCCCGCGCATTCCCCTGACCTAGCACCTTCAGATTACCATCTCGTTACCTCCCTGAAGCTGCATATGGGTGGAAAAAGGTTTTCAACCGACGAGTAGGTAGAGGAAGAGGTGGAGAAGTGGACGGAGGGGTTGGCGGGAAACTACTTCGAGGAAGGCATCAAAAAGTTGATACCCCGCTTCACCACCTGCATTGAGAGGAATGGCGACTTTGTCGAAAAATAGCTTACATATGTACTACGGTAACCGCGTAATTTTTTTGTTTAAATAAAAAAAAATAACCTACAAATATTCAGTACACTTACTTTCTGGATATGCCTCGTATATTGCCACTTAGCAATAAGTCCGTTAGATTAATTTACAATGAAATATTAAATAAATACATCAATTATTAAGAACATTGTTGTTTTAATATTCTTCTCAAATATCAGGAAAAAACTTTTGTTATGATTTTAGCTTGTCTTGATTTAAATGAATAATTCAAGCAGGGAACGAACATGATAATACAGTGTTAAACACCGCTCATAGTAAATTAGTACATGGCCCGCTATGTATCCCGCGGGAGCGGGTAGCGGGGCTGGCAGCGGGGCGGGTAGCGGGGCGGACAGCGGGGAGAGAAGCGGAGATACAATATCGGGGATAAGAGACATAAACGTTTGTCTCGGAGTAACTATATTTATTCAACCCTTCTACGACCTACATTCAAATTTATATAATTAAACGCAGTTCATTTTAATGTTACAAATTAATGCTCGTAATATTACATTAATTCATGTAAAAGAAAGACTTGTATAATTATTATATTATCATTATATTATACTATCAAAGAAATAATCATACCCTGGTTTTGAAATAACATCTTTATTTAGTTATTGTTATAAAAATATCTGAAAGGAAATATGTAAATGCGATACATGGAAAGTAATGAGGTGTATGGCCGCACGGTAACGCTCCGGACTTCCGTGCGGATTGTCGTCGGTTCGAGTCCCGAGCTGTGCCTTTGCCCCCTTCGAATGACACATGCCTAGTATTCGGGGGTATAAGGATACCTATGACTTACAAATAGTTTGGCGAAAGCCAAACCATCAGATTGGTGATAAAGGAACAAATTGAATGGTACTAACGGGTGGATGATAAGGTCACGAAATTGGGTCGAGCTCTGCTTCGGGCTGAAGAGGTCGGTCACGGTGGTTGAGAACCCATTCGCACTGGTTCTTCGTTGATGAAGGATACCGGTCGCTACCGCTCCCCCCACCGAGGTGTCACCCCGATGATAATCCGTGCACAAGTGAACGGGTCGACGGAATATGCTAGCCGCGCCGAAACTACCACAACTCGCGACAATACTACACTCTAGAATTGGTGAGAACAATATATGATCGCGCGACAGGGCCGGCGGCGATAACAGAGCGGCCCAACATGACGGGGCCGGCAGCGACGACAGGGCGGCCCAACATCGGGATGATATTTTACGTCACGCTCTGGCGTGAACAGTTACATTTATATTTTTTTTAAAAGAGATATATAAGAACAAGTTGAAGAATTTTACTATAAAGATAATTTTATGTCACATGATGGAAGAGTTATAAGGGATGTCGAGCGGTGTGTAATAAATTCAATGGGGCACTCAAACATGTATACTCGAACCGGGCAGTATCAAAGTCTACCAAGATAATGGTTCAAAAAAGCATTGAACCCTTACCTCCCTGTCATGTGTAACGAGTACACATTGCTTCTAAAAAAATTTAATATCTCTATAAATATAATAAAAATTGGGTTCAGATTTTAGGTATTCTTCCGTAATACATTTACGCATTGAATGAAAAAATAATATTAATAATAATTATCACTTATCGGCCACATCAGAGATGTCAAAGTCTACCAAGATAATGGTTCAAAAAAGCATTGAACCCTTACCTCCCTGTGACGTGTAACGAGTACACACTGCTTCTAAAAAAATTTAATATCTCTATAAATATAATAAATATTGGATTCAGATTTTAGGTATTCTTCCGTAATACATTTACGCATTGAATGAAAAAATAATATTAATAATAATTATCACTTTTCGGCCACATCAGAGATATTTTGTGAAAATCGGGAATAAATTCACCAATATAATCAAACGTGTGCCAGTGTGTGACGTAGGTATATTCATTCTAAAAAACTGATATGGTGAGGAAGCGACGTTATTCACGTCTCACTCTACTTCAGTATATGGGAACGCAAGAAATAGAATCTCAGTTCGCAATTGTATTTCTTCCTTCGAGGTATAACAGTCTGATACCGAGTCCCGTCTCAGTTCTCAGTAGCTCTGGGGCATCCATTTGAGGTGGTATCTTCGCCCGTTTTGTGAACGTCGGCTGATGTTTTTTTCATGTTTTCAGCATTTAAATCTCAATTATTATCACTTTTTACTTCCAACAAATTAATTTAAGCGATTGGCAATGAATATTATTATTTTTCCGATTTTAAATCGCTCATTTTTACATGTGTATTGATGTGTACACATCACCGGAACGCGCGGATTTTTTTAGCACAGAAAGGGAAAGGTTAAGATCCAATTTTGATGTAATAGGATTAAAGTGTGGACGTAGAACAGGACTGAAAATAGCCAAATTAATGCTGAAGAAAGCGTGCACTTAAAAGAAATACATGGGGCGATTATATTTGACAGAATACGGGATAAAATGATTATGCATGAGTGTGTACTTGATGTTTTGAATAAGATGAAGACAGCATTCCGAGATGGTTTGGGCACGTAGAACGAATGAATGAAGAAAGTTTAAAAAAAAAACAAATATTACAATACAATGTTCAAATGTGAGTAGAAGACGTGGTAAGAAGAACACTAAGCATATTATATTTTGAAAGAAAGAACTGTTAAAGTCAAAGATAACGTAGAAGCTGTGTGAGAATGTGTATGGATGAACAAGTGACGAAATATGTGTGTTGCGATAGGAAAGTCTGGTTTTCCTTTCAGCCTACCCCGATAGGGAGACAGCATAATTGAATATTTGTGTAAACTTACATCTATCATTTCACAACCAAGAAGTTGAATTTATTTATTTTTTCTAACTCTTCACCTTCACTATGGACCTTCAATGTTTTACAGTCCATTAGATATACAATGAATCGGACATCCATCTATCACCATCTATTGGTATTATAATTAGGGGATTCGTCATCTTAGGGAGGACGAGGAGTACCGGACTGAAGACCGACTGTAGGCGTTTTGTGCGTCCCTGTGTTTCCAACTTGTACCGCATGCTCGACATTGACCCAATAAGAAAGGCTTTGTTCAGTTGTTTTTTTCGTATGGTAGGTACCTCCTTATAACAGATCGGAATTGATAATGCGACATGTTGAATAGCGTGACAATATTGTCTTCAGTCCCAGTAATCGAATCTTTGCGTTTCGAAACATTATAATATGCACGGAAGTCTCAGTTCTTCATTGTACATATTGCTTACACTTCATTATACATATTGTTAGTCACGAGATAATAACAATGGTAATGAAACCCGAAACTACTGGAAGTCAAACGTCTTATCAACTAGACGATGAAGGTTGTCAAATTTAAAGTATCATACAATCGTCGTTTTGCTATCTAATGGAATGAAGGAGAGTGAGGAAACCAAAGCTGAGATAGCTGGATGATGTAGAAAACTGCTGTTCACTGGATTTAACCAATGGGGGACGGAAGGCTGCCGAGAGAAATTCCTGGAAGAAGTCAAGACCTATTGTAGGTTGAAGGGCTGGGTATCAATGGTAATCATGGTGTATCGCTGACGGAATAAGGAATATCGTAGATCAGATTATAAATCATTATGGTAGATTTAAAAGTCTAAATAGATTTTTTTAAAATACTTCACGGGTAAAAATCCGCCTTAACGGCTTCTTTGATTTATTCAAAAATGACTAATCACTGTCACTGAAAAATCATACATTCCTTATCGATGATGCTGAATTTTTTATATGTACGAGTATATATCAATAATTATGGAGATAAATAAGACAGTTTGAAGGTGCTGGAAATATCAGTAAGTGCATTGGAACAAACACTTACGTTCCCAAGGTCTTACCGTTGCTCGCCTAAGTCAACTCCTGCCTCCCTCGACCTACAATATAGTAATATACGAGGATCATCCAGAAACTAAGGCTACAAGGGCTTCTGAGACCGGGGGAAATTTTTTGTTTCAAAATTGGTGCACCTGGCATAAAGGGGGGATCCTAAAGGTAAGTTTGTTGGGTCCCGCATGTTTGTCGGGCATTTTGTTCAGTCACAGTAAATTCTTCCGATGGAGAGGTCGTCGCGCGCTCCCGCCAACTCTCGTCCGTGCGCGACCTGCGCGGTCATCAGTTTTTTGACTTTGCAGAACAATACCGCTGCAAATATTCATCGAAAGCACGTGGAAGTTTATGGTAGTGATGTGATGAGTTGACAACATGTCACGAAGTGGGTAAGGCTGTTCAGAGAAGGCCGTACTGATACTCACGACGAGGCAAGGCAGTGATTTCTGACGAATTTGTGCAAAAATTTGAAGAACAAATTCGAAATGACTGCCGTGTGACGCTTGACGACTTTCACGAAGAATTACCTGACATTTCTCAAAGTCTCCTTGGTAATATTGTGTCGGAAAAAACTTAGTTACGAAGGTAAGAAGTTGTGTGCAAGATGGGTGCCCAGAATGTTCATACCGGAGCACCATCAAAATCGCGTGACCGCCACACGTGAATTTTTGGATCATTTTGCACAGGAAAGAGAAGCTTTTCTGAACTCTATCGTGACGGGGGATGAGACGTGGGTGTGTCACTACACCCCAACAATTTTCCAACGATCAAGAGGTCGAGGAAGCTGTGAAGAAGTGGCTGCAAAAGCTGGCGGCGGAGGTCTATGATACTGGCATGCAAAAGCTGGTGCCCCGACTACAGAAATGTCTCGATCTTGACGGCAATTACGTTGAAAAATAGTTTAATATATTTGTAAAGTATCCTGTGAATTTCCATTAAATACAAGCATTTTTCGATCCTACATAAATGTTGTAGCCTTACTTTCTGGATGACCCTCGTATATCGGGCTAATCAAAGAAAAAATCAGATGATGATGTGAAAACCTTGAAACCGGTAGGTTTATACCATTAAATTTAGTGAAAAACAGTGTTTTATTAAACAAATGATAATGTCTTGAAACCTCAACGGTGTTGACGCCTTAACTATAAATAATATATAAAAATGTAGAAAGAAAAAAAAGTATTTTTCTTCACCACGTGCTTAATGCTGAGCGTTGTAGTCTTCTGATGCGTCTCAGAGTTCCACCTGTTTCCATCCCTCCCGGTCCAAGGTGATGTCAGATGCAGTGTATTAAAATATACTGTTTACTTCATTATTTGATCCGTCCATCTTGTGTGTCACCTTCCTCTTGTTTGCCTTCCTTCGAACGTCCCTTTGATCACCAACGTCTCCAGACTTTCAACATTCTTTCTTCCAGCATATCTAAAATACGTTACGATTCTTTTCCTGTATATTGTCGAAAGTTTTTCCGTAATCTCTAATTCCATAATCTCTAATTCAACTGTTAAAAAGAAATAAACTGTCTTTTATATATAGCTACTTGAGGGTTATCCCAATGAGTATCCAAGCACTGGGATATTCCTCAGAACAATTGTCAGCAATTGGTCGTCCTCCGTCCGATTCTCGGCGGTCACTGCTGACGGCTGACCCTTGCGATCCTCGGCACCGGTCTTGTCCATTCCTTAATCACCCACTCCGCTGTTTCTGCGTATTTAATAGCTTAATCTTAAATGACTGTCGTCAATCCAAACTGCTAACTTGATGGTTGTCTCCAATTTACAACGCTTAGTCACTAAATCTGCTGATTTGTCTCAATGAGAAAAAATCTTGCGACTGTGTCGGTATATTTGTAATCAAATCACGTTTTTAGACTCTGTTAAGCTTAATTTTGTTCAGAATCTTTAATACTCAATTTGTACATCTGACGGTTCTTTCCCTTTTGGAAAAGGTCATGCTTTTCAACTGGTCTGATGAATGGGAGAAGAGTTCAAAACTTCAAAGGAAAATCGTATTCCACTCGTGTATAGTGAGTTGGTGCGCCTTTGAGGAGAGTTTGCTCTTCATACGGCGCGATATAACTTGTCATTTTATTATTATGCATACATACCATCAGCTGTCTTCCTCGATAGGAATGATCCCGATAGATAGACATGAAGATTTTATTTATTTATCTGACATTTATTTATCTGACTTTTGACATTTCCTTCTTTCAAAATATTACACTTGGATCCAACTACACTCACCTTGGTCTTCTTTAATCAAACCTACCTTACATTGGTATCCTTTCTGATCGAACTACACTGACCTTGGTCTCCTTTTATCAAACCTACCTTACATTGGTCTCCTTTCTGATCCAACTACACTTACCTTGGTCTCCTTTTACCAAACTTACCTACCATTGATCTCCTTTCTGATCCAACTACACTTACTTTGGTCTCCTTATACCAAACCTACCTTACATTTGTTTCCTTGCTGATCCAACTACACTTACTTGGTCTCCTTATACCAAACCTACCTTACATTAGTTTCCTTGCTGACCCAACTACACTTACCTTGGTCTCCTTATACCAAACCTACCTTACATTGTTCTGCTTTCTGATCCAACTACACTTACCTTGGTCTCCTTTTACCAAACCTACCTTACATTGATCTCCTTTCTGATCCAACTACACTTACCTTGGTCTCCTTTTACCAAACTTACCTACCATTGATCTCCTTTCTGATCCAACTACACTTACCTTGGTCTCCTTTTACCAAACCTACCTTTCATTAGTCTCCTTTCTGATCCAACTACACTTACCTTGGTCTCCTTTTAAAAAACTTCCATTCGAAACGTGCATTTTTTTTAGTCTTTCATCATTGTTTCTTTTCAAATCATCTCAGCGTGTCCAAACAATCTTAGTGTACTCTTCTTCATTTTTTTAACCTGCCGAGCTTATTGCTATGTAGCAATCTCTTCCAGCCAACAAAAAATATATTTTAATGAGCCCTTAGGGAAACCAGACTAGAATTATATTTTCAAAAATCTGGGTTATAGCGGGGATCGAACCCGCAACCTCCAGATCGGCAGATATGCATCTAGTTGCTTCTTCATTGCACTCGAAAAAATCATCTCTTATAACTTCATTTCATATTCTATTACACTTCATCCATTCTTCTAATTGCATTTCCATTTCCCATTTCCACAGCATTTATTCGATTCGTTTAAGTCTTTTTCCACGTCTACGTTTCACTCCCATACATCAACGTTGGCTCTAAGCTACTGTTGAGGACTATCATGTTAGCAGACACTGTCTGGCTCGAGTGTTGTAGTATCAAATACCCTATTATGACACATCCTAGGTTTTATAATTTTACTCCAAACAAAGTGGCAAAAGCTTTATTGTATCGTTTGCGTCTCGATTACATTTATGCAAAATATCACTAATCTAGAATTCATGTTTTATTATTTTTGATATATGGTCTAGGAAAAGACTTTTATCACAACTGCAGCTTCCGAGGGACCTTTGTTAATTAAAATTTTAAATTTGACATTTCACTGCCAATTAATATTGCAGCTCGAAAGATATTTTTATTTTTAAATCTGTGATGTTATTTAAAAAAAAATACGATCTAAATGCATAACAATATTTATTTAATAAAATAAACGTGATTGTTATATTTGTCTCTTTGGGACACACCAGCTGACCATGCCAAAATGTCATCGAAAATTTTGACAAAAGAGTGGACTGTGGAGCTGCAAGAGGTGGACATTTGACGGATATTGTTAATTATGTGTAAATGGCATACATTATGCTTCAATGACCAATAAAAAGCTTTTTTAAATCAAAGCAAATTGTGTATTTTATTCAAGAATAAAAAAAATTAATTAAAAAAACCGCTCAATTTGAAAGACCTTGTATTTTTCAAAGTGTATTTTTATCTTGACCTGTATAAAAATATGAACAGTCATTACGTTTTAATTTATAAACACCGGATTAGGCAAGTTTACTTTTTTATCTTTCTTGTTAAACGGCTTATTTTTCTTTACTAATTGGCCATTTAATAGGCTGGTTAAATTTCTCCAGATTTTGTTTTAGAAACAGTATGACCCAAATTGTTATTTATAAAAATGATTCTACGCCATTGATTCAGCGGGGATTTTTGAAGTGAACTTCTATTGTGTGGCGCGGTAGGGCAAATTGGCCTGAACGTCACGAAAATTGAAACGGTGTATTACAATATTATTTTGTTATTATTAAATTATTATTTATTATTATTAAATATTTTATTTATTAATAAATTATAAATTATTTTAATAATAATTAATATTATTATATTATTATTAAAATTATTACTATTTATTATTAAAAATACAATAAATAAAATAATATTTCTTGTTATGTATTAATTTTAAATTTTATTTCATATTAAATTATTTTATTTTATTAAATATTTATTTTAATGTTTATTTAATATATTATTTATATTAAATCTCCATGGATCTTCCTCGAATGACAACCAGAGGAAGACCAAAAAATTCATGGGTGGTGCAAAAAGATAACCTGATGCAGAGGCACGGCCTGGGGGACGTAGTCCGGGACAGAAGAGCATACAACCTGAGGACGAGGAGAGCTGAACCCAACAGTCTTCGCAGACAATGAGTTGGGATGGAGCCAGGGAGAAGAAGAAGATTATTTATATTTAAAATATAATTATAATAATATGTGTATGTTATTATAATATTAATAGTCATATTATTATAATTAATTATATTATTTATTACATGTTATTAATAATATATTGTAATAATAAATAAATAATTATTTAAAAATTATTTATTAAATAATTTATAATATTGTAACATAAAAAAAATAATACATTTAATATTAAATAATGTTAATTTAATATTATTAAGTGTACTATATTATTATTAAAATTATTATTATTTATTATTAAAAATAAAAAAATTATACTTTTTTATTTAATTAAGAGAGATTTTCTTGAATTAAATTCCACATAACCATTTCCTTATCCTAAAAAAAATCGTTAACAAATGGAAAAAAAGCAATGCATAAAATCAACTTTTCCTGGGAGCTAAGAAGTTTCACTTCTACCACGCGAGAGTCTCACGCATCTGTTTTTTTTTAATTTTGTGGTTATAAATGTTTATTTATATTGTTCTGTTTTTTTCCTTTGATTAAAATTGTATTTGTGATGTTTGAAGAGTATCCGTTATTAGAAGCTATTGTTTTGAATAAACCGTTTAATATCGATCCTGGTTTGTGGATCCTGCACATAAACCAGAGGGGGTTGCAGCTGGACAACTTAAAATATATCGAAATTAGGAAGAGCTTAAATGAAGTCTCAACATAATAAATAACCAAGTTAATTTTAATAACAGTCCTCTCATAAATATGTTGCCCGTTCAAACGCCACCCCTTTGACCCCTATCTAATCCCCTTCCCTTATTAGCCACTATCCCTTCCCTCTCCTTTACCTCCTGCAATTAGAAAATGTATTTTAGATATGTAATTTAGTTCAACTTTACCTGACGAGGAAAGCGGAGGTCTTTGAAACTGGTTGTAATCCCACAAAAATAAAACATTAGTGACTACAAAAGAAAAAATAAATGTTTTATTAATTATATTAAAAATTTATCAATAATTAATTATTTGTGTTCAAGTTCAAGTATAATTTTCCTTTTTTGTTTAATTTATTTATGGTTGTATAATACATTTTTGATGTGTGAATGAAAAAAAGCAATGAAAAAGAAGAGGTTTTGTTAATTTTTGACAGCTATTTGAATTTGGCGGGATTGATATGTTTGGGAAAATGAGAAATATTCAGCTGTGTTTCGTGATAATATAATTTTTATCAAAAGTTTTAGGTTAAAACAAATATTTAAACAGCTGTAGGTAACATTTTTGTAATCTGGCCCATCACATGCAATTGTTAAAACGTGGGCAGTCAAGATTAAATGCGGAAGATGGAATGCTGAAGATGAACCTCTTGTGTAAATCAAATCCGTAGCAATTCCAGAAAACATTAACGAATTCCTCGTGACCTTGGATTTTCAAGACTTTCGAATTATTGTTAGGAAGATAGCAGAAGTTCTATCTCAAGTCAATAAGTGAGATTCATCTTAACTTCGGAATCGCAATAATTGTAGTAGCTTTCTGCTCGTTGAAGTGCCAAGGCTTTTAACTCGTTGGGCATGTTCTCAACATCGGAATATCAGTTTTCGATGCTTTATGGTCGGTTTAGTGTGAAGACAGGCTTCCAACTTGTAGTTAAGTGTACGGACATGACTTTGACTTCGGAAAAGCTGCTGTGAAAGCTTACTGCTTGGTGAATGCCAAGGTTTTCAACTCATTATTTAGCGTGGAGACATGACCTCAACTTCAGAATAACAGTTGTCGAAGCTTTTTGCTCGTTGAGTGCCAATGCTTCTTACCAGTAATTTTCAGCGTGGGTAAATAATTTAAACATAAGATTGAGGAGTACCGCACAAGACAAAAAGGTAATTGGAAAACAAGTGAGGTTTTTTAACAAAAATGTATCCAAACCTACGTTCAAAATTTTACTTCTTGTTTCAGATGGTGGTAGAGGTCCTAAAGTGCAATAAAGTCACAAAGAACAGTGCTAATGAGTGTTTTGTTTCCATCCTTTCCTCGTCCCCAGTTTCTCCCCGTCAGCATGAGATATATACCATTGCTTCTTCTTAGATCAACCAGTAAGTTTAATGTATGCCACACGTGAAGTCGTGTGTTTGCCCCACAAACACATTGTCCATAATGAGCCGACACTTTTATCGCGCTGAGTGATGGAGCACTTTTAAATTGGTCCAATGTCCCTGCCGTCTCGCGTCTGTTTGATCTGCTATCTCGTGAGGAAATGCCGGCAGCGGTCGTCTCTCATCTACCCACGACAGATCCTTTTGACATCCTTGCGCTTATCAAGGAATTTTCCGTGACCGTTGGTCAAGTCAATTTCGTGTCCCTTGGACAAGCAATCTTCTTCTTCCTCTTTTAATAAACCACTTACTCCTTAAACATTTTTAAGCCTATTGACCATCATACAAGTATGATTACATACATACGAGTATGTACTTTTTTTTATCTTAAAAGCAATTTTAGAATTTATATAGAAGCAGTTATAAAGAATCGATTAACAATACTATATATGGTTTGTGGATAAAAAAGGTCTGAAAATTTGATTGGCCCAATAGTAAATCCACTGGGAATCAAGTTTGAATAAATATGCAAATCGTGGCACTGATAAAAACAGCAAAGGAAAAAAATATTGAGCGCTGTTCTGAAATTCAGAAAGGTTAATATTTTTATTAGGTAGCCACAAAGCGCCTAGTATAAAAATACTGTTTAATCTGCTGTAACCTACCGATCGTTCTGAAACTTTTATCTCCATGCCATCGATCTGTCAAAACTGTGCGCTTGCTGAAGTACAATAGCTGACACATTATAAACCATTATACGTATAAATGTCTTTCATACACAATTTAGCTGACAATCGTACTCGATAATCAAGGATTGCCTGTCGTATAAACATATAGTATAATACATGTGTATATGCCGTCAGCATGCCGTTTTCCTATCGTGGTAGACAGGGAGCATAGAACGCCAGACTTTCATATCTCGACATATTTTGCCTCTTCTAGATACACACACCTAATCATACAACTCCTTCGTTTCTATGACTTTCTAAGTTTCCTTTTTTCAAAATATCATTAACTTGATTTTACCATATTTTCCTTGGTCTTCCTCTACCACGCCTTCCACTCACATTTGTATTGTATTAGTTATTTGTATGACTCCTGCTTAAAAAGTTTGCACAGATTGATAAATCAATATGGGTATTGTTAGGATTTTCATATCACTTTTCTACGTACAGGAGTAAAGGGAAGAAGTGGTTCTTATCGGGATGAATTGATTTAATTGTATGTGTGTGTTAGGTTCTTCGTGTTGTTCATTTTATACTAGTTTTGTCTATTGTATAGCACTGTTTTTTCTGTAGCACAAAACGACCTTCGTGACCTAGTTGGTTGAAGACACTTATCTCTTAACTCAGGGGTTGCGGGTTCACTCCGTATTAGAACCTAGGAATTAAAAAAAAAAAGATTAGTCTGGTTTCACCTTTAGACTTATTGTATATCTTTCTGGTTGGTCGAAAGAGACTATCACATGGCAATATACCCACCAGGTGGTACTGTAGAAAACAAAAGTCTAATATAATTATGCTTACATTTCAGTGTTAAATTTCCTTTGTTGATATTTTTTTTTGTATCAAAATGGAATCATGGACTCTCAAAGCTGGTAGTATGAACCGACTGGAAGCATTCGAAATGTGAATGCACCGGAGAATGCTACGGATACCCTGGACGGATATGGTCAGCAACACAAGGGTTCTTAAAAGAGCCAAAGTTGATAGAGAGTTGCTGACTAATATTAAAATCCAAAAGGTGTCCTATTTGGGTCATGTATTTAGATGAGGAATGTACAAATTACTGCACCTGTTACTGCATCCAAGGCAAAATATAGGGTCGAAAAGGTGTTAGCAGGAGGCAAATCTCCTGGTTTCGCAATATGCGTGATTGGACTGGTGTATGATAAGGAGCGTTGAGGATCTTTTTCGGGCTGCCGGGGACAAAGATGCCTACTCTCAGGTGATATTCAACGTTGGGGGGGAACCTGACATGACACTGGGAAGAAGAAGATGTATCAAAATGGTAAATTACCGTGGAAATATAATATAAATTCGTTTCATCTGTTCATTAGTCCTACATGCCCAAATCATCTCATAGGCTAGATTAGGTTAGGCTAGGTTAGGTTTTTTTTTTTTTTGGACTGAGTTGTAAGTGAGTACCCTACTGTGATTTCATACAGGGCTTATCAGCGCCTTTAAATTGGTTCAGCACGGTCTTACCCGCGTGTAACTTTCCCCAGTGTGTTTTGCCTGAGTTATTTGTATTATATAATTCATGTTTATGTGTTAGGATGGGTAGGAGAGCGTCTGCGCACGACTTGATTGGGACCCACCCCGGCATTTGCCTTATGACTGAGAAATCGCAGCAAACTCAGTCGGGGTGGCCGGCACATTGGCCTTCCGATTTGATTTTTAAATCCTCGGCTTTATTGTCCCTGTTGCGTTCCCTGTGTAGTGTTTTTGAGATCCATTTCGTTCATCGCCTTTATTGCCTTTACTGCTTTCTTTATGTATTCTGCCACCGTTTTCGACGTCTTTTTGTCTCCCAGCATCCGTCCAATGTCTCCGATATCTAGTATTCCCCGGTTTAGTTGGTACCTTGTCTTGTGTCTCTCCAATTCCGTTGCCGGACATTCTAGCAGCACATGTTCAACCGTCTGTTAGGTTAGGTTAGGTTAGGTTAGATTAGGTTAGGTTAGATTAGGTTAGGTTAGGTTAGGTTTTTTCATCTTCAACACAATGGCATTAAGTTCATATACCGTTTATCGATGATAAAAATATGATGACATAGTATACGCTCTACCCGACGATAAACGTGTGCATAGAAATATATTGCCATTAAAACTGACTAATTGTGTTTTTATGACCGTATTTGAATGAAATTCTCATAAATTGTTGAATTGTAAATAGAATACCCGGTGCGGTGTAATAACATTATACAATACAATAAAATAATGAGTAAGGATGCTATCCTTGGCAATGTGACGCCATTTGCGCATTCAGCTTGCAATGTCCGGATGTATTATAAGTATTTTATTATATTTTGCCTATCGTGGATATTGTGAACCAGGTGATTTCTTTGAATTTTTTTACAATATCTGCAACTAATTTACATTTAATGATTCCGCGAAAAGTTTATTCAACACATCGTTAATTGCAAGATGGCGCAAACATTCAAACAATGTAACAAACGTGCCGCTTTTTTAGAAAACGTTTTATTCTATTTTTTTTATACACACATACATATCATCAAGTCGTTCCCCTATCGGGGTAGGAAGAAATGAAAGAACGTCATACTTTCTTATCACAACACACATATATCGCCTCCTCTATATCCATATAGTTTCTCATACAGCGCGTACGAGTTATATGACTTTTACATTTATTTTCTTAAAAATATTATTCACTTTTGATCCAACTATACTTTCCTTGGTCTTCTTAAACCCGGCCTTGCACTGGACATTTGTTTTGTTAGTCTTTCTTCATTCATTCGTTTCACGTGCCCAAACCATCAGAGTGCTCTACTACATCTTGCTCAACACATCAGCCTTAAGTTTATAAGATACTAAAATACAAGTACTATTGTGGACTTGCATCTTGGCAGATTTTGAAACAGTCTGGTTTGAATGGACCACTGACTTATTTTCCTATCGCTACATGCCGGTCAATATATCTAGTAAATCTCCTATCATCTGCAAAAATACTTCCTAAATAGCAGAAATCTTCGGTTTTCATTTTATTAATTTATTTATAAATGATACAATTTACCCTACAACAAAAATAATATTAAAAAACTAGTAGAGACTGATTAATAATTGATAAAGAATCAAAATAGATAAAAAATAATTTTAAACAATTATAACTAAGGAACAGGTGTATATACCATACATGCGAACAAAACTATATGCCATCTACACAGTACGGGTCTGTTCAAAGGCGGACAGCCCGCACTGTAACAAACCTGGCGTCATTTTTGACATCAGTGCGAAAGAGAAATACTGATTTGGACAAACAAAAATTGAAATGAATATACTCGTAACACCAGCACAATCAAAAGTAAACATCATCCCCACACAATATCTTAAAAAGTCAATTTATATTTTTTAAACAAGTTAAAAGACAAATGAAAAAACAAGTCACAAAAAAACTATTTTATAACGAATTGAAGATATAACGTAATGGATTAAACCAGACTGGTGTAACGTCATGAAAATCCTTCATCATGGGAAAAAATCCAATAATCAATTAAAATGCAGTTCAAAAGATTTTTTTTAAGTCTTTGAGAGACACACAGGATTCCATCTCAAGGCTCGGATATTCAAAAGTTTTGAGACACTTCTTTTACGTCAAGCCTAGGTGTGTTAACATATATATCAAAGAGAAGTCCCAGGTGTGATAATGGATACGCTTGAGTTTCCAGCCTTGAGGGTTGCCGACTCCTTATTGAATGACTGACTGAACTGACTGAAAAAAAATATATATTTGCAGGGTTTCTCGTGCTGAAGTTGATGAAGCGTCTTCTTAAATAAAATGGGAAAAACCGAAGAATTTCTGTTTGGAATTTTGAGAATCGTAGGCTGCAAATAATCGTTCAGGGCGTTAATAAAAGTATTGTGTATTGAGCGTATAGTATGTGTTAAGGAGAAGATTTGAGTGACATGAAACCTAATTTATTAACACACTCTAAATTTAAGTTAAAATAAATGAGCCACTTAATGAAACAGTTCAAAGATTAAAAAAATCAACTAAAAAATTATAATCTACTGCCCAAAATGTTTAAAAATTCATAGAAATTCAAATTCACACAGCTCTGTAAATTATGTTGTTTATAGTTAAGGCATTAACGTTGTGGAGGTTTAAAGACATTGTAATTTATTTTTATCAAACACTGTTTATTCCACTTTTTTTATTTTTTTTTTAAATGTGGAATAAACAGCAAGTATTTCTTGAATTCTTTTGAATGAATAAATAAATAAATATGGCTTTATCGATAGCAACATAGTATGTACAACATATTAAAATACACTTAAAAAACACGTAAATGGCAGAAAATACATTTTTAAGAGAGAAGCTATCAAAAGGTCTGGGCTCATCTAATAATATCTCCCCGGCCAAGATACGACTAACATAGGGCGAGCCCAGCCGCGATGACACCACACGTT
Source organism: Odontocerum albicorne (assembly GCA_949825065.1). Classification (NCBI taxonomy): domain Eukaryota; kingdom Metazoa; phylum Arthropoda; class Insecta; order Trichoptera; family Odontoceridae; genus Odontocerum; species Odontocerum albicorne. The sequence continues at coordinate 1,511,298 of OX463859.1, forward strand.
TTTTCAGCCCACACCCTTGCACATATAGAAATAAGAAGAAAAAAAAAACAGAAAATTAAAAAAAGCAAATCCACAAATACCTCAGATTAATTCAAACAAATAAAAAATAGTTCCTTGACAGCAACGCTCTCGTACATATAATAATAGTTCCTTGACAGCAACGCTCTCGTACATATAATAATAGTTCCTTGACAGCAACGCTCTCGTACATATAATAATAGTTCCTTGACAGCAACGCTCTAGTACATATAATAAATTCATTCCGAAATCGCACATATAGTATATCTCGAAATAAACTGCAGATAATAGATTTAAGAGAGATTACATTAAATTAACGATATATTATTTATAGTTAAGGCATTAATTAACATTGAGAAGGTTTAAAGACATTGTAATTTGTTTTTATCAAACACTTAAAAAGTGGAATAAACAGTGGTTGATAAAAACAAATTAAAATAATTTACAATATTATTTAGAAAAGTATTCACAAAGAATAGTCTGAAAGAGTTCAATCGCCGTTTTGGTTGGTGTCAATGTCGTGCGCACACGTACTGCTCCGCCAGTGCACGTATATCACAGATCTTTAGACAATTTAATATTTTGATAACTTACAATATATAAACTCATGACTTAAAGCAAATATCAAATGAAAACCATAAATAGTTGTTTTAGAAATAAAAATATTTTATTAGTATTTCAAAATAAAAGATACACGAAATTAATAAGATAACATATATTATCGCCATACGTTACATCCAATTAGCTTGAATTAAAAACAGGTTATTCTTAACAAGCATTTTCAACAGCAAAATGATTTCATTTTATCGATCAAGATAATTAATTTTGAATAATAGTTTTGTGTTTCCCTACATAAACATTATGTATTTTATTAAAACTTTTATGTAAAATGTTATTTTTGTCAGCTTGCTTCATTTTTAAGTACTGGTATTCTCTCTGTATTTCTTTATAGAGCAGAAAACTTGCAATAAAGTAAATCGATAGAGAGAGGATCAATATATTTGAAATGTGATGCTGGAGACTAATGCTGCAAGCAGGAAGTTCGATTATTGGAAGTGTAACTCGGACAATGGAAGTTATCCCAGCTTCTCGAGTCTTAATCCAGAATATCATTGTATTAGGTTGTTATACACTTTCGTTGTAAATAGTATATTGTGTTATCGATGTGTTTAAGATGTGGGGCTGGATACGAATGCTGTGAATATCTTGGAAGAAAAGGAGAACAGACGAGTATATATTCTGGAATCCATTAAAACATCTTTCTGGTTGGTTGGAAGAGATTGCCACATTGCAAATAACTCGCCAGGTTATTTTTTTTAAAAAGGCTCGTCTCTCTGCAATCTGTCAACAAATGGTATTGCGATTCTTCGCATACATATCTAAACACGATGATACAAGTCTCGAAAAGACTGTCATGCTGGGCAATGTTTCTGGTAGGATACCAAAAGGCCAGCCCCCCTTCCGTTCCGATCGATCAAACAATGGACATTACCAGCTTCATTGTAATTTATTTTTATCAAACACTGTTTATTCCACTTTTTTGTGACGGTATAACCCTACCGGTTTCGAGGCTTTCACCTCATCTTCAGGGGAGCGCAAACAAGACATAGTTGCGCTCCCCTGAAGATGAGGTGAAAGCCTTGAAACCGGTAGGGTTATACCGTCACAAAAAAGTGAAAAAAACAGTGTTTGTTAAAAATAAATTACAATGTCTTTAAACCTCCACAACGTTAATGCCTTAACTATAAACAACTTACCAACTTCACTCTGTACGAGGCTTCACATCAGTCCAGAGACAAAAATGGCTGGAGAAACGATATGCAGGGCCAAAATTTAAAATCAAAGCTTTCAGCCATGAGGTCGACGACTGGAGAGTTTTTAACTGTATTTTTTTATTTTTTTTAATATAAGTGATTTAACGAAAAAAAAATGCTGAGTTTAACTGTCTTATAAAGATATTATAATTGCCAAATGATTTATACGAGTATGTACAACTTGGAGTGCCGGGCAGTGGACTAACCTACACGGAAACGTATTTTTCGGCATCCTTGCGCAACATATCACAGACATGCAAGCCAAAGAGGCATGTTTCTTTTGGAGTCGGTAGACTGGATAGATTTTCACTCAATCTACGCACACAGCGTCACACTCATCCGCATCTATACACCTTGTTATACATGCTGTTTTATTTTCTCATACCTCTTCTTACCTTTCATTTAATTTAAATTTCTGTTAATTTTCAATAAATACTGAAGTGGTGTATTTATTCATACCACCACGTCATGTTTTTTTAAATTTTTTATAAGACAGCTCTCCACGTTTGTGCATCCATTTATACACATCTCGTCTTAAAAATACACTCTTATTTTTTATGTTTTCCTTCAGTTAAAATTTCTATCACATTCTCAATTACGATATATGGTATACTTCTTCTTCTTCTCCCTGGCTGCATCCCAACTCACTGTCTGCGAAGAATATTGGAATCAATATTCTTCGCAGACTTCGGCCGTGCCTCTGCATCAGGTTATCCTTTTGCACCACCCACGAATTCTTTGGTCTTTCTCTGGTTGTTATTCGAGGAAGATCCATGGAGATTGCCTGGTTCACAACGTGATAGGGTGATCTGCGTTCAACGTGCCCCCACCATCTCAATCCATCCGCCTCTTTTCCATCTCACTGTTGATATCTGTAACACCTAGGCTTCCACGAATGCGTGAACTTTTTATTTTGTCTCTTAGGGACACACCAACTGACCATCATAACATGCGCACTTCAGCAGTTTCTAGTTGTCTGGAGTAAGAGTTATATATCGTCCAGCATTCGGATATATATGGTATACTGGAGTAATGCATTTAAAATAAAAAAAAACTACATTCAGGGTTTTATTGAAATTTAAACACACTTACAAGCATACAGGAATGGAAGATAATTATTCAAAACAAATATTAAATAAATAAACACATTAAAATGTAAATTTGAGGAAATTTTACATGTTCGTTTTATTTTATAGGAAACAGACATACGAATATTTCTGAGAGAAAAAATCTTCAAACGTTAGAATTACATACGTTCCATCGGGCCATCTCGGTCGGAAAAGCCTAGAAAGCGCAAGACTTTCCTATCGCGACACATATTTCGCGTTTACCATAGGGATGGCTTACACTTGGGTTATACTGATGCAAATATTTAAACTCCATTTGAAACGAGTTAATATTGAATAGTCATGGAGACATAACGTTTCCCTTCTTGACAAATTTCATTAAACAAATAAACTCATAGCTTTTAGTATTTTATTCAATAAATTGAATTCTTTTTTCTTCTTTTAAAAAATTTATTTTTCCAAATCGATAGGATGGAGTATAATACAAGAGCTTTTAACTTTGCTGGTCCAGTGGTATCGAATGATACGGTGGTCTACCTGTTAGTGCAGCTTAAGGAAGTTTTTGAAGACAGCCATTTTGGGAGGTTGTTTAAAAATTTATGATTGTTTATAAATACTACACATTATACTGCAGTTAAAGCCAAACCTTTGACTATCACATATCGAAACATTGCATACGTTTCTTTGTAGTTTGTCTTCCCTTGATAAATTTTCTGCGGTGTTCTTACTTCTGCTTCCTAGTGTCATGTCAGGTCCCTCCAACATCACCTGAGAAGTAGGCATATTTGTCCCCGGCAGCCCGAAAAAGATCCTCAACGCTCCTTATACCAGTCCAATCACGTATATTGCGGAGCCAGGAGATTTGCCTCCTGCCAACATCTCTTCAACACTTTATTTTGACTTGGATGATCAGGTGCAGTAACTTGTATTTTTCTCCTCTAAGTACATGATCCACATAGGACATCTTTCGGATTTTAATATTAGTCAGCAACTCTCTATCAACTTTGGCTCTTTGAAGAACCCTTGTGTTGCTGACCACGTCCGTCCAGGGTATCCGTAGCATTCTCCGGTGTATCCACATTTCGAATGCTTGCAGTCGGCTCATACTACCAACTTTGAGGGTCCATGATTCCACTCCATATAATAACACTGATCAAACGTAGGATTTGACTAACCGTTGTCGAAGTTTCAAGTTTAGATTATCATTGCAGAATACGCTTCTCATTTTATTAAAAGCCGCACGAGATGTTTGAATTCTGCACTTGACATCGGTTTCTTGGTTTTCTTACTAAATATGTTTTTTCAACACATGTAAATGCGAGGAAGTACCGAATGTAATGACTGCAGTCACTAACTTGCTATCCTTACACTCAACTTATACATACATTTTATTTCTTTTGTAATTTTGCCAGTAATAGTGGGTTCGAGTCTCGAGTTGGAGCGCCCTTGGGGAGACTTTCTTTTCTCTAAACGTCGTTGCGTAAATTGTCCTTTACTATTATAATTATTATTATCTAGACACTTCCTATCAAGTACTGTGTTTTTTTTCTCCGAGATATGATTTAAAATTACATACAGTATTTTTCTGTAGAGAGCGAGAAGACGCAAGATTTTAGATTCACAAAAGTTATTTAAGCGCCGAGACTTTTATTCCTACGCTCACGCGGAATTTCGGAGAAATTCTTATCGTCGCATTTAACTTTCTTGTTTGACTTAAAAACACCTTTTGCCTATTTACATTGGAAATGCGAGAACTCCTTCGTTCATATTTCCATACATCTTGAACTGATTTGAAGTTATTCAATTTATCGGTTAACTCTTAAAACGTTTAAGTTTTTCAGAATATGATCAGAAAGTTTCAGGTTATTTTAAGAATGAAATTGATCTTCAGACAGGAGACTGTTCACAACAAAATTACAATAACTGCTACGTTTATTAAATAAAAAGCGAGGAATAAACACTTTGCTGTTGGTAATATGATGTTGATCATCGGTGGTTGCCTGGTTGAGTGGCAGGACGTGGTTAAATACCTCGGCCTGCACCTTGACCGGTGACTGACGTGGAAAACCCATTTGAATACCATCAGACAGAAGGGTCACAAGGGCATAGGGGCTATCAGTTCGATATTTAATCGACGCAGCTTCCTTTCACCCAAAAATAAGCTCCTCCTCTATAAAACCCTTATTCGGCCTATCTTGACCTATGCTGCACCCGTTTGGGGTAGTGTGAGCAATACGGATCACCTGAAACTCCAGAGAGTGCAGAACAAGGCATTCAAGATATCTTTTAACACCCATCCCAGAAAAAATCTTACCCGACTTCACGCTGAACAGCGAGAAGAAACCCTACAACACCACATCCTCGCTTGGACCGTGAAGTTCTATAAAAGCCAACAAAATCACAGAAATCCCTTAGTCGCTGCCCTGGGGGCTTACGAGAGTAAATCCGACCTACCCTTCCGTTATAGGCACAAGCTCCCGAAGCATTATCTGTTGCCTGACTAGTCCACCTACAGTATTAGCTGGGACGACCAAGGTCTGAGTGAATGTGATGGAATACAAGTAGCCTGAACGAGTGGACTTGTTTTTGCAGAATAATTAGTGTAAGAATTGTTATCTAGTTATAAGTAGTATGTAGGTGTTAATTATTTCTAAGATCTCATATATTAAGATTGAATAAATAAAATAAAATGATATGTAGGAAAATAAGTTTAAATAAGTTCATAAATAATAACATATAATTAAGATTAGTTAAGTAATAAATTTGTATATAGGTATAGCCTTGACAAATGTTTGTATAGTAATTTACTTGTTTAATAAAAAAAAAAAATGATATTGATCGATAAGATGGTCAAACATTATCTGAGGAATACCCCTGGTTTTAATTTGTTTGCACTTCAGCAAGCGCACAACTTCCGAAGATTGTGTTCAAAGCTAACGATGGGAATAAGATTAAACTCCCAGAGATCGGTAGATCTGAACTTTGTCCCAGCCTTTTAAGTAAACCAATGAAGGCGCCAAGTTTATGGTAGTTGATGACTGATTTCAGATCCTAACGCCATTGTTTTACTTTTTGTTTCAATATATCCTAAGATTATTACATGTATACCATCACGCTGTTTCCCTATCAGGCAAGGCAGAAATAAGAGAGTACCATACTTGTCTATCGCAACACACATCCTTGGCCTTTTCTACACCTTGTCATCCAACTCCTACGATCGGTTTAATTTATATAATTTCCTTCTTTTAAACTTGATCATACCACATATTCATTTATCTTTCTCTACCAAGCTTTCTACTCACATTTGTAATGCACATTTGTTTTTTCAGTCTTTTTTCAATCATTCATTTTACATGCCTAAACCATCTCAGAGTAATCTTCGTCACCTTACTTAATACACCAGCTCTAAGTTCACATTCATCCCTAATCAGTTCATTCCTTATTCTGTCATATATAATTGTTTTACGTGTTTTTCTTAGAACACGCATTATATTAGCATTTATACGGCTTCCAGTTTTTTTCAAAGTTTATTTCTACACATCAAAGTTAGTATAGATCATTCACCCAGAAGAGTTATTTTGCAATAGTGTGAGTAACAGTGCGTTTACAAACACTTGCCACTTTACTTTTTTAACGAAGGGAAAAGGCAAAAAAAAAATAAAAATAATATTTTATATTCAAACATTGAAATGAACACACACGTTTTGTAAATTAAAAATTCTGTCAGCTTAAATTGTAATAATCATAAAAATAAAATAAAAGTAAGTTTATTACATATATTCATTGTTTATGGCATGGCAGATTCTAGAAAACATTAAATAACAAGAAGGAAAATTTGCAAGATTAAAAATAAATATAACTGCAAGTATACCGAAGTAAAAATGTTCGCCAGCTGTAATTAGATTGCACATAAAAATAAAATGAATGTAAGATTATTTAACATATTAATATTAGTATCATAATTACAATTCCAAATAATAAAGTTTTAAAATAATAGTGGATGGAGCGATACTAAATTCTAGAAAATTATAAGTTATAACACAAAGTACATTCTATACTTTCGAAAAATTTTGAATTATATTGGATGTTAACATACGAGTAAGTCGTGTCCGTTTTTTTCCAAATGAAGAGAACAAGAGGACACAACAAAAAAAATTACAAAAAAAAATAGTCAATAATGTATTCTCCTTCCTTGTTTTACAACAAATTAGTCAATAATGTATCCTCCTTCATTATTTACAACTTCTTGCCAACGTTCTACAAGTTTTTCAATGCCTGTGCTATAAAAAACCATCCGGTCTTGACTCGAGGAATTCGTCAAGCCGTGTCCGCAATTCGACATTCGAAATTGTTTGTAAGCAACCGGAAAAGGTCGAAATCCGACGGCGCGAAGTCTGAAGAATATGGAGGGTGTGGCAGGACTTCCCAACCAAGCGTTTGAATGGCATTTTTCGTAATGCTGGCGATATGAGGGCGGGCGTTATCATGTTGCAGAATAACGCCATATTGCCGATCCGGCCTTTTTTGTTGAATTGCGGTGTTGAGCCGCTGCATTTGCAGAATGTATAGCTTCGCGTTGACTGTCTGATTTCGTTCAAGTATCTCGTAGCGGATGACGCCTTGCCAATCCCACCAGATACAAATCATCGTCTTGCGCGGATGCAAACCTTGTTTCGATCTAGGCGTTGCTTGTTGACCATAACTCACCCATTCTTTCCGTTTCTTCATATTCACATAAAGGCACCATTTTTCATCACCAGTAATGATGCGGTAAAGGAACCTTTGCTTGTGGCCATGCGTAACTCGATGACGCGCGAGCAAACCAGCCGAAATTGTCGAACGTTCATTTTTGTTGTTTTCACTCAAAACCTTTGGAACCCAAGCGCCGAACTTCTGGACTTTTCTCATTGATTTAAGATGGTGGTATACAGTTATGTGACTACAATTCATCTGCTCAGCCAATTCTATGGATCTTCATGAATATAATATGGTTTAAGCGGTCCTCATCGAAGTCTTCTGGTCAACTGGAACGCTCCATGTCTTTCAGGTCAAAATTACCGTTTTTGAAACGCAACAACCATCGACAAGCTGTCCTTTCATTCAAAGCATCTTTACCGTACACTTTGCAAATGTCGCGAGCAACTTTAGCAGCTTTATTTCCTCGATTGAACGCGAACAGAAGGAGGTGTCGAAAACGCTCACTCAAGTCTACTCGACATTCCATTTTGAAGGCTTATAATCAAATTAAATAATATATGTAACGTAAAAGCAAACACAATATCTCGTAGAGCAGTAAATTTTCTTTTAAATGACGTATAATCTTTACCATTTTGTTTTACTTTTGGTGCTATTTTTAAATTTGGAAAAAAACGGACACAACTTATGTTAACGTTCTAATACATTACATTAGATTAAAACCGCACTACTAATTTCGACATGGTAGTGTTTTTCTAATCACCGAGTATTTTAACAACAGTACAAACGTGCGCTCTGCGCGAACCAATCGTGTGGTATTCTGAAACCAATAGCACTACATAAGTTGTGTAATACAGAGAGTGTTACTCACACTATTGCAAAATGACTCTTCTGGCTGAATGATCTATACAGGATATTGTTGTGGACAATCATCTTGACAGATTTTAATATTGTCCAGTTCTATACATTTTTATTGCCCCATTGACCTTGTTTCTCATCACTACATGTCCTTCGTTATCTCTCGTAGTTCTTCCATCATCTGAGAAATACTAACTTAATAGAAGAACTCCTCGACTTTGTGTTATCTTTCCTAATACTCGTATATTCCCTCATATATCGCATTTACTTTCCCTACTACACTTTTCTATCACCATGACTATTAATGCTAAGGAGATGACACATTTTTATAACCATAAAATCTATTTCAACAAAACATTTTTTTTTATAACCACAAGATTACTGTCAACAAAGTAACACTTTTTTGTAACCATAAGATTAATGTCAACGAAATAACATTTGTTTATAAACATACGTTTAATGTCGACGAAAAACAAACAAAGCAAAAACTGTGTATAAAATCTATAAGCAATCAATTCAAATAATTTTTCTTTTTTGTTTCAGATGTAACACAAAGCCAGACAACAAAAATCAAAAGTATAAAATAAATATAAATTACAGTTTGATATTAAAAGAAAAAAACTGTAATTTTCAGTAATCAAACCTGAGAAGTGTTCAGTACATCCAATACTAAAGCAATACAGTGTGTTGTGTTCACAAGTGCTTATTCCCTAATGAAGTGTGTTGTTCAGTGTTCACTCCAAGCCGGGCAAGGGCGAATCGTGTTTAAGGAGTTAATTAATTGAAGAGCGACGTGTTTATTGTGAAGTGTTCCATTGGTGTGCATTTTACTGTGGTGTTCAGGCCAGGGAAATTCACTGCTTCAGGCCAGTTGATGTTATATTCTTCTTTATTTATAGGTAAGTGAAAGAAAATATATTGGAAGAAATTCCTGTTAAACAATAAGCGCAACTGATGTATTTATATAAAACTGTAATAATTAATTAAGATATAAAGTTAATATGATATTAAACAAATGTTTAAATCATTTAAAAAAATTAAACAAATTAACTAAAAAACAAATTTAAGCTGACAAAAAACATCGTGTTTTTTGCCATTATTAAAATTTGACGGTTACTCCCACGACATAAACGAATATATCTGTATTTACAAGATTTAATTACATTCATTTGTGTTTTATATTATTAGCGTAAAGTTTAATTTTCCCATTCAGTGTATCTATTTAAGATGTCGTTACTTAAGTTGTAAAACGTGTTTTATTCGCTTATTGGCGTACTTTTTAGTTTAATTTTCAAATAATTGAATTCACCGTTGATCAAAGTTGTTTTTATCACCAATAAAAAATGATATAGCGCCGTTTAGAAAACAAACATTCAAGAACGCTCTGAGTGTTTGATCCCACCACCACCCACGCGATTATGGGGAACAAAATAAGTCCCCGTTGGGCGCGATCCACATTAGAAGATGGAAGTCTTCTTATTTTTTTACGTACGTGGGGACGAAGAAGGAACTGCCCAAAGGGGATCCTTCGTATTGTATTGTTTTGTATTACAATTTTGTTGTATACAATACAACCTAGCAGGCTTATTGTCATGTGTTCATCTCTTCTAACCAACCAGAAAGATGTTTAAGAGGTCTTAAGTGAAAACCAGACTGAAATCCTTTTTAAAAAAATCTGGGTTTCAGTGGGATTTAAACCCACCACCTCCGGGCTAGGAGAGAGGCCAACTAGGCCACGGAGGTCATCATTCTTCGGTGGCGATACACTTGAATGTGGAAAGAATAGAAGCGATGATGGGCTTAAGGTCTGGCATCACAGAAGGAGGCACATGACTCGTAACGTTGTAGATATACTCATAAAATGGTTCAAGACATAACATATAAGAATTCAAACAGCTTGGCGTATTTTCAGAGAATGTAGCAAAATTATCCTATGGATCGGAGATCGTAGTAACCAATCGGCAAAGCGGACTGGATATTTCAGTAGGTGCCAACTCCATCTCTCCGACGCAGGCTCTTGTTGTTATCAGCGTCGTTAGGCCGAAGTCCATGATAATGAGAGTTGATCAGGAGGAATTCCAGCATCATGAAGCTGTGTCACTGTAAACGAGATTTTTTTTATTTTTTTATCCACTTTGCACGGATTTCTCATGTTACACAAAGAGGGTCTGCATCTAGCGTTAGCTTATTCGTTAGGAATAATATCAGCCAGGATTATTCTCATACTGCTAGTCGGTACCGAGAATATATCCACCGTGTCATTCAGTTGGTTCGATATCTCTATACCACGCGTGAATTAGTGTTTAGCCATTATATTCGTCCTGTAAGTTGGTATGTAGAAAAGAGGGTGATTCGTTGCACGGCTATATTTATTGGGTACATATAAACTAAGTGTTTCTAGAATCGCGGGACAGTTAAAGGAACCTTGGAAAACCTTTATTAGGAATATCGCAATGGATTCTTGCCTTCTTGTTTCGAGGCTTCTATAGTTACACACCGTGAGAAGTTCGGCATGGTGAGCATATTTTGGGTAATCGCCCTTTGTTCTGTATCATAGATATTTTCGCCTCTAAAGCAGGTCTTCAGCGAAACGAAGACGATTCTCTCCAAGTATAACTTACATCTTCATTAAGGGTTGATGGGAACCACATTGGCATTAGTGGCTGGAAGCACCAACGAACATCCCCTATTAACCACTCAAAACGCCGAGAAATATTTGTATACACTTCTGACAAAAAGCCATCGGACCATTTTTTGACAGTGGACCTTTAAAATAGATATTTTGGGCTAATGGAAAATTCCCCAAAATGATTAATCATAAAAAGGTTTATCTTACCTAACGGAAAACGCTCAACTCAATAAACCGTGGCTTCTAGATTTTACAATTGACGCAAATAGAAAATTTAAATAAATTTAAAAAATACACCGTTTGAGCCAGCAAAAATGATTACAAAGTCTTTCTCGACAAGTTAAAAAAATACAGACACAAAAAACCTATCCCCATAAAACAATTAATTACTTTGGTATTTACAGTGTAGAACTCCATTTCAAACAAAATGATTCAACGCTTGAATGAGAAAAATCTACACAATAAATTTAAATTAAAGTGACACGCCTGTTTCACTTTTAAAACGCTCACCAAACTATTTTCACTTCGTTGCTTACCAAGTTTATGTAGCAAAATATTTTTCTGTCTGCGGATTTAGACATGAGAACTTTTAACAGGAGCCGACTATCCTGATATGTTAGAAACTACCAGCTTTAAGATGATTAGCCCTCATACAACTTTAATAATATAATATTATCGTCACCCAAATTTAAGTGTGAAACAAGATGAAATATATCAAATTAATCAAAATGGTTTTGAAAACAAATCCTCGGGATATTTTCTTTCTTCAATCAAAAAATGTTCCAGTGATACTTGTGTCAACCAAAAAGATTTTAGAAGATATGTTGTTGGACTCGGTAAGCATGTTACGAGTACAAAATGGACATTGAGTTGGTTTTAAGAATATGGTAAGTAGTAGAAATAAAGCACCCACGGTCACAAATTACTTTTTTTTGTATGCTTTTTTGTAAACCGAAACAGGCCTGTTATTGGGTGTACAAATACGTCACCGCCGTTTGACAAAAGTTGGCGCCACCAGTAAGTTATGGTTAAAATTGTCAGATGTAAAATGTCATTATCGTAAGGTTGGACATCTGTCAACAACATGACCTTGAAATATTAGTGAATTTTTATCAGTATAACATATTTTTTTGTGTTCGAAAATGTCAAGTTTTGAGCCGAATAAGCGTCATTTGCGGGAACTTTTGATTTACTTCTTCAATTTGAAGAAATCTGCAGCTGAGGCGCATCGATTGCTTGTAGAAGCATATGGTGAGGCTGCCTTAAGTGAGAGAAGTTGTCGTGAGTGGTTTCAAAAGTTTAAGAACGGTGAATTTGACATCGAAGACAAAGAACGTAGCGGAAGGCCGAAAGTGTACGAAGACGCGGAATTGGAAGTATTATTGGATCAAGATTCGTGCCAAACGCAAGAAGAACTTGCACTTACATTAGGAGTGACTCAACAAGCAATTTCACATGGGTTGAAATCATTGGGAATGATTCAAAAACAAAGAAATTGGGATTCATATGAACTGACACGGAGAAACTTTGAATGCCAATTTTCCACATGTGAAATGCTGCTTGCCAGGCATAAACGAAAGGGTTTTCTGCACCATATAGTCACTTGTGATGAAAAATGCATCCATTATGATAATCCAAAAAGGAAGAAATCATGGGGATCCCCTGGTCATGCTTCAACATCTACGGCTAAGCCAAATATTCATGGAAAAAAACTCTTGTTGTGTATTTGGTGGGATCAGCTTGGTGTCGTGTATTATGAGTTGCTCAAACCGAATGAAACCATTGCTGGGGCTGTCTACCGAACATAATTGATGAGATTGAGTCGAGCACTCGAGGAAAAGCGCGCCCACTACTACGCCAGACACGACAAAATTATTCTCCTGCATGATAATGCTAGTCCACATGTTGCGGCACCGGTCAAAACCTATTTGGAAACACTCAATTGAGAAGTTTTACCCCACCCGCTGTATTCACCAGACATTGCTCCTTCTGATTACCACTTGTTTTGATCGATGACGCATGGCCTGTCTGAGCAGCACTTCACATCATATGAAGATACCAAAAATTGAGTCGATTTGTGGATAGCCTCAAAAGATGATGACTGACACGGTATTCGTATGCTGACAGAAAGATGGGGAAAAGTAGTGGCAAGCGATGGGTACTACTTCGAATAAAACATGAGGTTCCGTTCTTTCACAATAAATGCCCATTTTTTTATAAAAAACGGCGGAAACTTATTTGTACACCTAATACTTTTATTTATGTTTATTGAATATGTTTTTTTCACAATTTGTGTTTTTTTTTTCAAAACGAGTACTTTGAAAAATACAAAACATTAAAAAAGAAGAAAAATTACATAGAGAGAAAGAAAAAATTAGTTAAAAAATTATATAAAATAAAAAATAATGCATATGCATACAAACGAGTAAATGCACACAAACATATTACACACATATATTTACAGTCATTTAGGTATGTTGATGAGTGCCTTCTAACGCGCTCAATCTAAGAAGAAAATTTACTTTTGCTTTTTGTAATGTGATATGAAATATGTCAATATCCGAAGCAGTCACGTTCAGAAGAGTTAAGGCCCTTCCAACAGGCATATCAGGCATCGGCATTATCTGTTTAACCGTTTAAGTCCCGCAAGGTATTAGTATGGCTGATCCCGGAGGGCCGTGAATTTTCTAGCAAAAATAAAATCTTATAGAATTATCTTTTTTGTATATATATTCAAAGGATATTATGAAGACTTGTTAGACCAAATATGTACAATATGTGTCGTTTGTGTCGCTGTTCACTCTGAAAAACACAATTAAGACTTTAACCAACTGTTAGGGTTATCACAGCTTATCACAGAAAATACGGAAACATACGTTAATAAAATATTTGTTAGAATTAAAAGTATATGGAACACAAAAATATTAATTATTTTAATAACGCACGGAAAGTAAATAATGTAACAAAAAAATCATTTCAAATTTTAACGGTTAAATAAGTAAAACTCAAAACTGACAACCCTGTCTTAGAGACATATGTCGACTGACTGTCATGCGAAGCTTTTAGGTAAATCTCTGTAAATTCGATAATATTTGTAAACTGTAATATTATAAGTATTTATTCATCATCTCAATAGATGACTCTATATCAGTGATTCTTAACGGGGGCGCCAGCGCCCCCTTGTGGGCGTTTTAGAGGTCTGGGGGGGCGTTTATAAATTTTTAGAATTTAGGGGGCGCTGCAGGAGTTCCAGTGGGCGTTATGTCGAAATACAAAAATAAGGTATGCTCAATTGGTGCGTGCACTGCACACATCATCACTGTAAATCATCGCGTACGCAATCGCGAATAAAATATTGCGATCGGGGTACCATGTTGCGTTTGACAGTTAGCGCTATGTCACATGAAAGAGAGATACAAAATGCGCGCTCATGCGCATGCGTATGCGCATGCGCATGCGTATCTTATTTTTTCTATGTATGGCGTTGTGTCATGTAAAGCGATTTTGCTGCATATTACAAATTAGTCATTTCTGTCAGTCCGTTGCGGCGATCGCGTTAATTTCTGTTGGTGTATGTGAGTTCTTCTGTATTAACATTATTTCTTCATAGATTAGCCCTTTTTTCAAGATGTCAGTCAAGCAGAAAAAGTGTCGACAATATTTAGTTGACTATTTAAAATTTGGTTTTGTTTCATCTCCTACAAATCAACAATTGCCAATGTGTTTACTCTGTCAACATGTGTTTTCTAACGAGGCCATGAAGCCATCTCGGTTAAAGGAACATTTTGTAAAGAAACATCCCGACAATAATAATATCGTATTTTCAACAACTTAAGAAAACATTTGATAGTCGCAATACTCTCAGTAATGTTTTTAAGAAGATTTCAAGTCGGAATGATAAAGGACTAATGGTGTCTTATGAAATAGCACAAATTATTGCAAAATGTGGTGCACCACATATATATGGAGAAAAATTAATACTACCAGCTATACGTGTATTCATTAATAATATGATCGGGAAAAACCAGCAAGGGATTCTTTCTTCAGTCCCATTGAGCAATGATACAATTTCAAAAAGAATTGATGAGATGGCAAGTGATATCGAAATTCAACTATGTGATGAACTACAGTCCAACGAATTTTCATTACAATTGGATGAGAGTACTCTGCATAATAATGAATCTCTACTACTTGCTTATGTACGATTTGTGAAGAATGAAAAAATTATTGAAGAAATGTTATTTGCAAAATTACTTACTACTAACTCGACTGGTGCATCAATATTTGAAACCCTTGAAAACTTTTTCGCCGAAAAATGTATTCCCTTCACTAATGTGATTGCTTGTGCTACTGATGGAGCACCAGCGATGGTTGGTCGGCATCGTGGTTTTGTATCAAGATTGAAAAATGTGGCACCAAATGTTCTAACAATTCACTGCATCATTCACCGTCAACATTTAGTCGCAAAACATCTTAGCGGACGTCTTCACAAATCGATGAGTATTGTTATAAAAGTTATCAATAAAATAAAGTTCTCTCCCTTGAATGATAGATTATTCCGTCAACTGTGTAAAGAAAATGATGAAGAATTCGAAAGACTTATCTTACATACAGAAGTAAGATGGCTATCGAAAGGAAATTGTTTAAAAAGATTTTATGCACTGTTTGATACAATTGTGGAGTTTTTGGATGTAAACAATGAAAACATATGCATTGAATTAAAATTACTACGAAATGATGTGGCCTATCTTTCGGATATATTCGAAAAAATGAATGAAAATCTCCTGAAACTTCAAGGAAACAATATCAGCCTTATTAAAGCCAAAGGAGTTGTACTAAGCTTTATCAATAAACTTAAATTATATAAAAATAATCTTAGTCGGCGAGAATTCCATCAGTTTCCTTCTTTACAACAATTAAAAGAAGATATGCTCGAAGATTCTGATTTGGAAACATACTGTTGCCACATTGACGCCCTTATCGAAGATATGATAATACGATTCAAAGACTTGCAGGAACTTGTAATACCAGCTTGGTTAATTAATCCATTTTTATCAGACATAGAAAGTGTCAGTCAAAATTTAAAAGAGCAGTTTATTGAGCTACAAAATGATTGTGAGGCTAAAATAATATTCAATCAATGTGATTATGATGCTTTTTGGGTTCGTTTTCGCCATCAATACCCTCTTCTGTGGAAAGAAGTAAAATTACCCATCATAGCATTTCCTTCGTCGTATTTAGTGGAAAAGGGTTTTAGTGCAGTAATGCATATATTAAAAAAATCACGAAATCGATTACAAATAAGCCAAAGAGGAGATTTGAGATTGTATTTAAGTAAATTTGAACCTAATATTACGAAATTGGCGCAATCACATGAGGCTCAAGGATCTCATTAAATTTATTTTTTATTAAAAATTTCATATTTCGTATTGAATCGTGTACTTTTTTTTATTGAAATAATATTATAATGTTGTGTCTAATGTTAATATGACAAAAAAGTCAATAAACATAATGTTTATAAAAATAATCACGTGTTTTATTTTTATTTCTCCAATTTTTTTATTTATAGTAGGAAATAGATTGCATAAAATACATACGTGGAGAAAAGTGTAAATTTTGAATTTCGCATTTGGGGGGGGGGGGGGGGGGGGGGGGGGGGGGCGCTGGATAATTTTACCGTGGTAAAGGGGGCGATTCTTTCAACACGGTTAAGAAACACTGCTCTATATGTTTCATATTTTAAATTATTAGATAATTCTAATAGTACTAATGTACTAGACATTGGCTAGAAACAGGTATAAAATTGAGCGATTTAACTCGCTTATTTTGTATGGCCGACCCCACGAGCACGGCAACAGAGAGCAAGTAAATTCGCTTAAGGCACCTGACCGGTTAAAACTGTAGAACGAATATATGAAAAAACTACTAAATCAGACAGCTGTTATTTCACAAAGCTCCTTAAGAAGAGGAGAAATATATATTCACAAGTTGTTCAAAGCTGATGCCTCAAAAGTTATGTAAATCTTGGATTATGCAGTGATATGAAAGGTTGACGATTTTTTTTTCTTAACCTACTACAAGAGGGAAATAGCGTGAATTGTGTGTAAATGTATTGAAAAATAGCCAATAAAAGGTTGACGTGATATGAAAAGTTGACGTTTTTTCCCCGTTACCTACTACAACAGGAAGATAGCGTGAATAGTGTGTAAATGTTTTGAAAAATAGCCAATAAAAGGTTGACGTTTTTTTCTCTTTACTTACTATTACAGGAAAATAGCGTGAATAGTATGTAAATGTATTGAAAAATAGCCAACGAAAGGTTGACGTTTTTTTTCCTTTACTTACTACTACAGGAAAATAGCGTGAATAGTGTCTAAATGTATTGAAAAATAGCCAATGAAAGGTTGACGTGATATGTACGATTGACGTTTTTCCCCCTTTACCTACTACAACAGGATGATAGCGTGAATAGTGTGTAAATGTATTGAAAAATAGCCAGTGAAAAATTGACGTGATATGAAAGGTTGACGTTTTTTCCCTTTAACTACTACAACAGGATAATCGCGTGAAAAGTGTGTAAATGTATTGAAAAATAGCCAATGAAAGGTTGACGTTTTTTCCCTTTAACTACTAAAACAGGATAATCGCGTGAAAAGTGGGTAAATGTATTGAAAAATACCCAATGAAAGGTTGACGTGATATGAAAGGTTGGCGTTTTTTCCCTTCACCTAATACAACAGGATAATCGCGTGAAAAGTGTGTAAATGTATTGAAAAATAGCCAATGAAAGGTTGACGTGATATGAAAGGTTGACGTTTTTTCCCTTTAACTACTACAACAGGATAATTGCGTGAAAAGTGTATAAATGTATTGAAAAATAGCCAATGAAAGGTTGACGTGATATGAAAGGTTGACGTTTTTTCCCTTTAACTACTACAACAGGATAATAGCGTGAATATTGTGTAAATGTATATTGAAAAATAAACAATAAAAGCAATTTCGATCGCAAAATTTCTATAGATATCCAACATTGAAACGATTTATTTTTTCACAATCAGAAATTGAATACAGATTTACATTTGATCGAGACCAAAACTCCATTTGCCATCACTTAAACTCCCTGATTGATTGAAATGACATTTGTGACTTTCAAACATTCCAATTTTATAAATTTTACATAGAATGCTATTTTATAAAAGTTTCTCGGTACACATTTTTTAATCAACGTGAGGGGAAAAGAGCAGAGGGGTGGGAGAGGGGGAGGAATTGAAAAAAGGTTGCTTTACAAAATACGTAAAACCTTATTATAATTTTGAATTGAAAATGAATGAAAATTCCAGGAACGGTTCCTAATTAAAAATATTATTTCAAAAAAAGGACCGATCGTTGTATTTCAATTCTCGTATTTATTAAAAAGAAATTTATTTAAACAAGTCGTCGCTAAATAACGTATTCTTGGATTTATTAAATTTGTTATTTAATAACTGTAATGAGATAACTTTAAATTTGTTATTTAATAACTGTAATGAGATAACTTTATTTTTTAATGTTTCCACACTTCGATGTATTTTTTTTATTTTGCTAATTTCTTTTTGACGGAAAAGCTTGACAACATTGTTTCTTTTGGTAAAAGATTTGTTAAAGCTTTTCTTTATTGTGAAAGTCACATAAATGCTTTTAAAATAAGGGTGTTGCGTTAAACAGTGTATAAGCAACTTGGGAAAAAGATGGTCTGGAAAACATGTATGAACAGATTGGAAGACAATGTGGATTGAAAACAGATACATCCCTATAAATTTACTTATAAAGCGGATTAAGGCCTGCAGTTTAATAAGCCCTTATTCATCGGTGGTTGCCTGGTTGAGTGGCAGGGCGTGGTTAAATACCTCGGCCTGCTCCTTGACCGGCGACTGATGTGGAAAACCCATTTGAATACCATCAGACAGAAGGGTCACAAGGGCATAAGGGCTATCAGTTCGATATTTAATCGACGCAGCTTCCTTTCACCCAAAAATAAGCTCCTCCTCTATAAAAACCCTTATTCGTCCTATCTTGACCTATGCTTCACCCGTTTGGGGTAGTGTGAGCAACACGGATCACCTGAAACTCCAGAAAGTGCAGAACAAGGCATTCAATATATCTTTTAACACTCATCCCAGAACAAATCTTACCCGACTTCACGCTGAACAGCGAGAAGAAACCCTACAACACCACATCCTCGCTTGGACCGTGAAGTTCTATAAAAGCCAACAAAATCACAGAAATCCCTTAGTCGCTGCCCTGGGGGCTTACGAGAGTAAATCCGACCTACCCTTCCGTTATAAGCACAAGCTCCCGAAGCATTATCTGTTGCCTGACTAGTCCACCTACAGTATTAGCTGGGACGACCAAGGTCTGAGTGAATGTGATGGAATACAAGTAGCCTGAACGAGTGGACTTGTTTTTGCTGAATAATTAGTGTAAGAATTGTTATCTAGTTATAAGTAGTATGTAGGTGTTAATTATTTCTAAGATCTCATATATTAAGATTGAATAAATAAAATAAAATGATATGTAGGAAAATAAGATTAAATAAGTTCATAAATTATAACATATAATTAAGATTAGTTAAGTAATAAATTTGTATATAGGTAAAGCCTTGACAAATGTTTGTATAATAATTTACTTGTTTAATAAATAAAAAAAAAATAAAAAAAAAAAAGTTTAATAAGCCTAGAGAAGCTGTTCAGTACTTTTACAGAAAATGTCGAATGTATCAAAACAACTGGAAAGGAATACATGCGTTTTACCTACTAGGTCAAGGATAATTAATGATCAATGATTCCATATCCCGTTTAACTTCGCTCATAACACGTTAACATACTGCCCGAATGACAAAGCTCATCTACCTATTCCAGTTTATTTATTTTATTATAAACGTCTATTCATGTCGCATGAAGCTTAAAGCTTAATAATGTTTGTGTTGGCAAATATTGCGTTTCACATGTTCCCCATCTTAACGTAATAATGATTAGGTATACTTAATATTGCTCTTTTCATGAGAAAATAACTCGCTGTTTGAGCTTTCCAAATAAATTCAAATCAAATCAACATTTAGAATGTTTGAGAGAAATTTCTTCATAAATTCGGAATGCCTGAATATTTTATCTGTGACGCTTTTTATATATATATATTTTTCAGCTTTGTTCAGCGGTGTCGTAACAGGAGTATTTGGTTACCCTCTCATAATAATTTAAACAATTTATAATATATTATTTAAAATTAAGGCATTAGCTCTGTGGAGGTTAACCTTTCCTTCCCTGTGTTGGGTATCTTCTACACGTTGCTTCAAATAACCATCAATATCTCTATAAATATTATAAATACAAGGTTAAGATTGCATGTATTCCTCCATAATATATTTACGCATTGATTTAAAAAATAATATTAATAATAATCAGAATTAATCGACTACATCGTAAGTATTTTCTGAATATCGGAAACAAATTCGCATTTAAACGCTGTGAGTGCCTCGATCTTGGGTCTTGACGATAGTTGAAAAGTATGCGGGAAGCGCGACACTATATTCGCATCTCACTTTTGCATACGTCACTGAATAGCGAGGAGCGCAATTGTCTCAACCTCGTAAGTGTAAGCCACGCCCGAGTTAGCCACCAACCCTGCCGCGCCGCAGTAGCTGTTGAGCTGGCAACGAGACTAGATCTACGCCCGTTCCGTGAGCGTTGCCAGATGGTTTTTTGAATGTTTTCAGCAAATAAATCTACATTATTATAATTTTTAACTTCAATTATAATTAATTAAGGGGATTATCTATGAATTTTCTTATTTTTCCGATTTAAAATCGCTAATTTTTGATCGCGTACTCACTACCCAACACCGGAACAGGCGTTTCATTTTTATCACCGTAAGGGAAGGGTTAAAAACGACATTGTAATTAGTTGAGTGAAACATTGTTTATTCCACCTTATATAACGATACATTCCTACCGGTTTCAAGGTTTTCTCTTCATCATCAGGGGAGCACAAAAAGAGTCTTGTTGAACGTGGTAGGGTTATACCGTCATACAAAGTGGAATAAACACTGTTTGACTAAGCAAATTACAAAAAAAAAAAATTATATATTGTTTTAAACCATGTGCGTCATTTTTTAATTATTATTGTTATTGAAAAATGCTGTGGAAGTACGTGCAATTAGAAGAATACATGGGGTAGCAATGTATATCAAAATGTGACTTTAAGGCTGATGTGTTCAGTACGATGAAACGCACTTTAAGATGGTTTGGGCACGTGAAACAAATTAATGAGAAAAGACAAATATTTAAAAGGAAAAACAACTAAATAAAATCTTATTTTATATTTTTGTGTTCACCACAGGTTTATTTTTGGATTTACAACCGGTTTCGAAGACCACCATCTCTTCACCGTCAGGTGAAAATAAGCTCAATTGCTAAAAATATATTTCCTGAACAAGTATAAATCATATAAGAGGAATGAGGTAGGGGGATAGTAGTGGGGAAAGATGTGATACAATGGTAAATGGGGCGGGGAAAAATGAAAGTGAATCATTAATGATATTTAAATTTTATTTTATTTTTATCAACAACAACCAAACCAATTTTCATAATAGCCCTCTGCTTAATATAAAATCCAACCCCCTTGGATATCCAGACCTGACCTGCCCTTAAGATTCACTTTCATTTTTCCCCGCCCCATTTTTACCATTGTATCATATCTCTCCCCCCTTCTCTTCCCTCACTTCATTCCTCTAATATGATTTACACTTGTACAGGAAATCTATTTTTAGCAATTTAGTTTATCTTCACTTGACGTTTAAAGCGGTGGTCTTTGAAACCGGTTGTTAACCCAAAAATGAACCTGTGAACAAAAAAATATAAAATAAGTTTTTTATTTACTTATTTTTCCTTTTACATAAAACATGGGACCACAAACTGAAACTATAGTCTTTTCGAAGATTCAAGAAATAAGGACAAATATAGTTATAAATCTACAGTACCAACAATGTGAGTGAAGGGTGTGAAAGAGGACAACCAATGTGACTCTGGTGGGATCAAGGGATTAATATTTTGAAAGAAAGAAACGTAGAAAGACAAAAAAAATCATCTGATTTTTGTGAGAAGATGTATAGACGTGGAAGAGGGGAAGAATGTGAGTCGAAATGGAAAATCTGACGCTTTGTCATGTACGTTTCCTAACAGGGAAATGGCGTTATGATACGAGTATCAGTTTGTATCTACGTTACAATCTCGTTCGCAGTACAGCTTGGTGGATTTTTTGCCATTTGACTTTTTTTTTTAACCAAACTAAAATATTTTAGCGAGGCGTGGAGTTATAATCAGACTGGAGCTTTTTTAACCCTTCCTGTCCTGTGATGTGTAACTAGTACACATTGCTTCTAAAAACTTGAATATCTCTATAAATATAATGAAAACTGGGTTCAGATTTTAGGTATTCCTCATTTACGCATTGAATGAAAAAAATAATATTAATAATAATTAGTACTTATCGGCCACATCAGAGATCTTTTGTGAAAATCGGGAATCAATTCACCAATACAATCAAACGTGTGCCAGTGGCTGGTTTAATCATTCTAAAAAACCGCTATGGCTGAAGAAGCGACGCTATTCACGCCTCACTCTCACTTTGCTTCGGTATATGGGAACGCAAGAAATAGAATCTCAGTTCTCTCGCTTCTCTCGCTTAGTAGCCAGCGGGTTTTCGTTCGAGGTGGTCACTTCACCCGTTTTGTGAACGTCATCCGATGTTTTGTTTCATGTTTTCAGCAACTAAGTTTCAATTATTATCACTTTTGACTTCAAATTCAATTAACGTAAGCGATTGGCTATGAATATTCATATTTTCAATCGTTCATTTATATTACATGTGTATTGATGTGTATTGAATACACAACACCGGAACGGCCGGATTTTTTTTAGCACAGAAAGGGAAAGGTTTCATTACCTTATTTCTAACGCGAATAAAAACATAATCTCCGGGTGGAAATACATAGTAATATGCCTTTCATCGAGGTATCGGAGTATTTTTATAAAAGAAAGAAAATATTCAATATTTCTGATGATGATGTTCCGAAAGTACAAAAATCAGAATAATCAAAGTAACGTTAATATAAAATAATTTAAGATTCGGCCATGAAACGACCTAGAAATGACCTAGAAAAACAGGACACGACCTAATTATTAACATTTTGATAGAGGGAAGAGTGGAAAGTATTATATCAGAAGATAATTTATGATGAGGTGTATGAACGTGGCAGTAGCGAATGTGCGCGAGGATAAAATGATGGGGAGATTTGTTCTCTCTGTCTGTCAATATAATTAAGATATAATAAACAGAACACATACTCATAGCGTGTCTCTTGTGGGGTAAGCCGAGACAACCGATTTTTTGTGTCCTTAGCAAACAAGACTTTTGCCGATATCTCACTGAGAACACATAAAAAATGAGAAAAATAATTGATGCTTTTTACCAATGGTGATAAATATCGATTAATAATTTAATATCTCTGCCATAAATTCGCACTAATTTGGTGAATTTTGAGACTTAAGTTGAACCGTAAGCTGCAAAATAATTAGTTAAACTAAGATTAGTGTAAAAAAATTGTATCGTATTTCAGAACGGTATTCCAAGGCATTACATGAAACGGTATTCCAAGGCATTACGTTGAAGAGCAATTTTTGAACAACAGAAGTAGTCTCCTGGGCATCGCAGATTTTTTTCTCTTTCCCGCGGAAATTTTTATTTTCTTTTGAAAGTCAATATAATGAAACAAACGAGCACTTAGATTAATATCTTCCCTCTCATTTTTCATCTTCTCATTTGAAACTTTATTCGTTTCTCCTGGAAAGGGAGCGTCGGAGGATTCGATATTTTTTTTTCAGTTCTTTAATTCCGTGAAGACTTTTCAATATTCCGGGATATTTTTTATCGAATATTTAAAATAAAAGCTTTGAAACAGACATGAAAGCTTTTCGGGTTATGTATATATATTTTTTAAATCTTTATATTTTATCTAGATTTCATAAGTAACAAAAAGGGAGATTGAAAAACACTGTTATTTTATTAAAAACATATTCCACAAATATTTTTAATAACAATCTTCAGTTTGTTAAGTTCCCTAATATCAACATATTTTACTTTATTATTTGTATATAGAAGTTTTTTCAGTTTTTGTATTATGTGTTTCATATGATATTATAAATATTTTTTCAATGCCATTTTTTGTATTATTTTTCGGTACGTGATATATTTTATAGTTTGTTTTTTGTGTGTGTTTTTTATTATTTGGTTTTTTAAAGTGCTCATTGAATTTTGATTTATGTACAGGTTGTGGCCGACAAAAAATTATAAATAAAAAATATTAAATGCAAACTGAATTCTCTTTTTTTGTACCAACGATTTTTTATAAGATAAATCTATAAAATCGAAGGTATCGTAAAATGGAGTAAGCAGAAAATATGATATTAGCGATATTTTTAAAAGATTCGGATTGAATTTGATGTAAGTTTTCTTATGACTTCCTGAATGGAAACTGACTACCAAACAAACCCCTTAAGATAGAAAGGGATGTGAATCTACTTCCCGAAAATAATTCTGAAAAGCAAATAACGTTTGTTCCATATGATGCTGCCATGCTTCCTGATTTCATCTATCCAGCGTACTTTTGGTCTTCTTCTGGGTCTCTTTATGCCTCTTGGGTACCATTGACTGATTTCGGATGTCCATCGGGAGTCTGACAATGGCTAAGTGTTCTGCACATTGTCACTTCATTTTGTTGCACACATTTATAACTTCTTCTATCTTTATTATATTACCAATCAAGGTGTTTCGTTTACGGTATCTTTTAGTATACCTCAACATGCATCTCTCCATGCTCTTTTGTGCGGTCTAAAAATTGTGTGTATGTGTGTTGTTTGCTTTGAGTGTTTATATTTCACAGCCATGCCTCAGTACTGGGAGAATACACTGACTGTAGACATTTCGCTTCAAAAATGTTGGGATAAGATATCCTCAAATTTTATTGCAACATTTTTAATCTTTTATGGTAAAATAAGTGGGTTCGAATACCAAGTTAGAGGATCGTTTCAAGTCTACTCTCTTAACTATGTTTTATAAAATGTTTTGTTATCAATGTTTTCTGGTTTTTGTTATTAAAAATTATTAAATTTATTAAATTAATATTTCCGCTAAGTTTGTCCCTTAAGAATACAGAGAATTACCTCCACTATATTTATTTGGCAAAGTTTAGTGACAAGATGTGTCTATGAACAAGTTGTCAATGTTTTGTCAGTTCCGTAACTTACTCGTAAGTTAATGTAATTTGGGAAACTTGTTCAGCACTTTCGCACTGTCCAAACAGCTTGAGCAGATGACACGTCCCTAACTGAGCCGGATGCTGGTGACATAATTAAATATCAAATTGTTTATTGTTGGGGAAAAGTAAACAAATCTTCCAACCATCGTCGCTGTTTTTATTTTATTAAATTAATATCTTCCTATAAGAGAAGATCCAGCTAACGAGGTATATGATGTTTCCCAACGGTACCACTATCACGCTATGTTCATTTTGGGTTAGAAAGAGATTTCTACTAACCGAGCATACGTATTTGGCCTTTATTACGTCTATAGCTTTGCCATGCATACTATATAGCTTTGCCATGCACACTGTATAGCTTTGCCATGCATACTCTATAGCTTTGCCATGCATACAGACCTTTCACTCTTCCATCTTTCAGAGTTTGATTAATTCGAGCGTGTCAAGTCTTCCGAATTTCTTATACCTTCTGTTCTACTTGTAATAACATTTTATTTAAAATTTTCATAATTCATTCGTTCTTCCAACTATCTCAATACTTCTTTTTTAATTTTAAACACCGTGTCTTTTTTAATTTCGCATGTCTTCCTAATGCCTTCATTGTGTTTGTCATAATAGGGGTAAACATCAAAAACGGCTAAGTCGACATTTTCTTATAAAACCGTTTTTTTGCATGGTTACATAGAGCATGATTTTGTTTTTTTAAATTTGGTAACATATATTATCAAACACGATAAAATCTTATAGATTTTTAGGTTTTTATGGTTCATTCACAATCAAGTACGACAAAGTCCATTTTGACCAATCAATGTTCAGTACGTCAGTAAATCTAATATGGCAGTTTGTTGTCGACACGCGTTTGTGAGTGAGAGTTTTTATCAACAAGGTGAGGTTTATTTTAGTGAAAAAGAGTAAATAAAAGTTTGTCTCATCCCACAAACATTCCCCCGGCCGAGATAAACCCCACCAATGTAAGGCGAACCCGACTGCAAGGACATCGGGGGCTTCTAGCCCACACCCCCGCATATCTAGATTAAAAAATAAATAAAAAACAAAAACGTATGACAGAAAACAATATAAAAATTAAACCCACATATACCACCCTAGGTTAACTGTCAGCAAGAACGAAAAAAAGAAAAGCCTCACTTCCAGAAAGGATAAATTTAAACGAACTGCTCAATCAACTATTAACTCTATTGCTTTTTTTTACTCTTCTTTCTATTCCTGGTCAACCGGTGTGAACATACTCGAACTTCTAAGATATCAAGTTTCACATACATGATTTAATATTTCATTTATCTCACACAGCTTACAGTTATTAATTTGTTAGTTTTTTTTCACCAAATATTATTTATTTATACTATATCAAAGACACTCTCATCGAAACTAATAACATTTCTGAAAATAAAATTGGGAGAATTATGATACTTAAAAGTGATAAAGCTGCTCGATATATTGGCATGCAAGTGTTACGTAAATAGAGGCAAGTACTATGATTCAGTTAACGTAATTGCACGCATTCGGCCCGTTGTTCGATACAAACCTTTTTAATTTAGATATATTTGACGTTTTCATTAGCGTTAGTACCCGAAGCCAATGATTTTTTATTAATGCTTCTATCTTGGCTCGCTCGGCCATCACGCCTTGTCCCGCTGCCCAATGACAACACGCTTATTTTTAGTCGAGTCACTTCATTGAATTAACATTTCGTCGGCAATACGATTTATGTTGACCATGTTGCTTTTTTGTCAAAAATAATCTTTATCCACGTGGATTTATTCTGTTTCATTATTTTTATTTCTTCCGACCACGAATTTAGTTATTTATTCAAATTCGCAAGACTCAGATGAGAGATTCATTTGAACTTTTTAGTTAGTGGCAATAAACAATATTTATTATTGTTTTTGAGGCGCTTAGTACCTGCGTGACAAAAGTATTAAGCACTGTTAGGTTTAAACGTGTTACGAAACAGTGTTAAATAAATAACTTGTTTTTTTTTTTTGACAAAAAACCTTCTCAGAGTGGCAGAAATGAGAACCCTATGCTCCATCGCAGGCAGAACTCTTAGAGATCGGATCAGAAATGAGATGATAAGGTCTTTCCGTGGTGTTGAAGATATAGTGAAGGGGTGGAAGAAGCAGAAGGTGCTTTTGGGGGGATCATGTGGACCGCATGGAGAATATACGAGACTAGCAAAAATCACTAAGACTGAAAACCCTAAAAGCAGGAGATTAACAGGAAGGCCGCCGTAAAGATGGAAGGACAGCTGGATTTCCTCCCCCCAGGACAGCCCACCATCACAAACAGATCATACGACCTAAACTAAGAGGAAGAAGAAGAAGTTTT
The DNA here is from genome assembly GCA_949825065.1 of Odontocerum albicorne. Taxonomy (NCBI): domain Eukaryota; kingdom Metazoa; phylum Arthropoda; class Insecta; order Trichoptera; family Odontoceridae; genus Odontocerum; species Odontocerum albicorne. Next base: position 1,539,074 of record OX463859.1, read on the forward strand.
TTTAACCGTAGCTTAGTGGTTCCCATATTTACTTGTGTCGCACTGGGTTCACTAGTATTCATTTTAGTCTTTTTTTCGTTGTTTTCAACTGCTTTACATATTTGGTTATAGTTCTTGAGATGCAAACTGTTACAACAGCACTTGCGTAATTTTAGATTTTTTTCAATCGAGTTAATATTTTAATTACATACGTGGTAGGCAAAGAGGACACAGTACCAGATTTATTTACCATGAGACGCCTCTTTCGCTTCTCTACATCCATACATCTTCTTATGTGGCTCATTGTTTCTCAAAATGTTATATTTAGTTCTTTCAAATTATTATTATTCTCATAACACGCCTTACGCTCACATTTTCTGGGTGTTTGGTTTATTTTTCTTTCATAATTTATTCTTTCTAAATGACCAAACCATCTAAAACTATTCTTTTTTATCATTTTACAACTGTTTTCATTTCACGTTATACATTCTGTAGTGTGTCATATAAAAATATTATTAAAAAACTAAACAAGTAACCCATATCATGCACTTTTCAGAGTTAGGTTTCTTTAACATTTCTGAACGGTTACGTGATAAAAATGTGTTTGTAGACTAACGAACCAAAAATGTGTATATACCAAGTATTTATAAACATATATGCATTCTCAAAAATGAATAACAAGTTACTTCGAAATACTGCATTTGACACAACAATACTACCCCGACACATTAACTGACAGCCGAATGTTAAAAGTGTTAAAACCGTTAAAATCTTCCCTCGCTACTATTACCATAGCATACTTATTCAACACTTCACTAGGAAGTAGTTAAAAAGAAATTCTTCCAATTTTATGATTAAAAACTTACGTATATTGACAAAAATAAATTGTTTTTTTTTTTTTTTAAATCTATCAAAATTATTAATCTAAATAAACAATAATGTGCTGTTTGAATGGTATACGTTTCTACATTTTATATATTTTATCATTTTGAATAAACCTATGATGGTCCTGGATAGATCTGGTCAATTATTATTATCGTAGTTAATTAAATAATTATTTATATACAATAGTTATTTAATTATTATAATACAAAAATTAAAAAAAAAACTGTACATCAATAATAAAAATGTAAATTGGTAAGGGATGAATGTGTACCTTAGTACTTTTATGAAGAAAAGTACTCTGAGACGGTTTGGGCATGTGGAACGAATGAATAAAGAAAGACTTACAAAAAACATAGTGCAAATGTGAGGATAAAGCGTCAAAGATAAATACCAAAAAAAAGTATGGTTGGACTAAATTAATTATATTTCCAAAGAAGGATACGTAAAAAGTTAGAGAAATCGTAGGAATGTATAAAAAAAGTGTATGCATATAGAAATAAATAAATACAGGTTTATTGATAGTAACACAGTATGTACATAATACATTAAGACAGATTTCAAGAACACATTAAAAAACAGAAGCTATCAAAAGGTCTGGGCTCATCTAATAACATTCCCCCGGCCAAGATACACCCCACCAATATAAAGCGAGCCCAGCCACGGGGACACCATATATTTTTCAACCCACACCCTTGAAAACGTAGAACAAGAAGATAAAAAACACAGAAAATAAATAGATGACAAAAAACATATGCAAGAGAGAAGACATTAAAAGGTCCAGGCTCATCCCACAAACATTGCCCCGGCCGAGATACACGCCACCAATGTAGGGCGAGTCCGACCGCAAGGGCATTGGGAGTCTCCATCCCACCCCCCCCGCATATCTAGATTAAAGAATAAATAAAAAAACAACAACGTATAGCAGAAAACAAAAAAAAAGTAAACCCACATATACCACCTCAGGTTAACCGTCAGCAAGAACGAAAAAAAGAAAAGCCTCAAAGGAGTCCAAATTTTATAAAATGATAAACGGGAAATGAAATAGTAGAAACAACATTGAAAAAGTTAGGCAGTTTTAAAAGAATGAATGAGAAGATAACGCACAAACACGTACGCACAATCCCCGATTCACCACCAGCGAAAAGAAAAAAAGCAAAGAAGAGACCTAATTCTTTAAAAACCGGGATAACTTTTTTTTTAAAATTGTGTTAATATTTTTGCGATATTCTTTTGCTGCATTGAGTATTTCACAAAAAAAACTCCTATTAACCACTGAGAAACCCATTAATAACCCAGAAGATAACACTTTAGAGCATCTCTGAAGGTACAACTATTCACCCACTCCTTCCAGGCTTGGTACAACTCATTCTCATATTCTAATGAGAAGAGGCTAAAGATTATACCAAGCTAGGAAATTCTAGCGCTATGCTTTCTCTGTCTTCTTTACTAAGAAAATGGCGTTAGTGTATAATACGTATTAAGAAAATAGAAGGAAGAAGTATAATTTTGAAGTATTTTTTTAAGTAAAAATTATCTTATAATCATATTTCGTAAAAATATAAAACTCAATGTAATATTTAACTCAGCTGTAGACATTATTTGTTCATGTTGTCATATTTGTGCAATTTTCTTGACACAAATATTGATGTTTTTTCATCTTCTGAAAGTTGTTCTGCTCCAAATTCCTGAAATAAGTCAGCTGACCGAAACGAAATGAAAGAATCCCATTAGAGAAGGAACGCCCCACCGGCAAGTGTGGATAACGCGAATATATTCTTAATATCGTGAACAAATGCCCTGAATTATTAATATGGGGCTGGAAACGGTCTGTCCAGCGGAAGATTCCCTCATTCCTACGTAATATTTGCTACCGTTAGATTAAACAGGGTTGCCAATTTTCAGTATTTAATTAATAATTAATAATAATTCAGACTTTATAACATGTAAAAGATATACTAACTACAGAAAAAAGTTACAGTAAATTTCGCATATAGACAAGATAAATTTTGATGGAAAGGTGAACGAAAGGAAGATTGTGAAACATGATGATAGGGATAAACGATATGTCACTGAAGCGAGCTGTTTTTCAATTCCTTTTTTAAGTACTACAAAGTTGAGGCGAGCCTTATATTAGCTGGTAAATGGTTTCAAAGTCTAACAGCATGGACAGTACAAAGTGACGTGGAAAATGAAGAGTGGTGAACTGGGAAAGGCAATATGATCGGAAAGTAATTTGAGATGAGATATGAAGGTTTAAAAGGACAGTTAAAGACATTATATAGAAGCATAAAACAATTTCCTTATAGTAAACCTACACGTTAGTCTACGGTTTTTGAACTTGAACTGCATCAGGCCTTAAATCAAATTGAAAATATGTGAGTAAATTACCATAAAATGGGTTTTTTCTTTTTCATCGCGTGCTCAATGCTGAGCGTACTACATATATATCAAACTCGGCTGCTCTACATTATTTTATACTCGACTTATCACCTGTTTTTATCCCTCCTGGTCCTAGATCATTTTACATACAGTGCTAAAGAGGTTCTGTAAACTTCTTTTTTTGATCCCTCCATCTCATAGGAGACGTACTTCTTGTTCACCTTCCCTTAACTGTTTCTACCATCACCAGTTGCTCCAGACTTTCAACATTCCTTCGAGCAGCATGACTTTCGACAACAAGTCAATAAACGCCCTAACGTCTCTATCTACAATTCTTGGATGATAAAGACGTTAGGGCACCTTGCTGATGGTGGGATACGGAGCGTTCACCACCAGCGGTATCTATCTTGTTTCTTTTCTTCTTTCTCCCCTTCTATGTCTCCACTGCATACAGTGTAATGAAGAATACACAATACTTGAGGTGCATGGTCACGCGATAACGCACTAGACTACCGTGCGAAAGGTCACCGGTTCGAATTCCGCGCTGTGGTAAGCCCCTCAAATATCACAAGCATTTTTTTCAATCGTATTTGAGGGTATAAGAATATTTATGACTTCGGTTATACGAGTATATATTCTTTCAAAAAAGAGAAAAACATAACATGCCGGTGTGATCCGATCGTTTTGCTTCGGTGTGACCATTGGATCCAATAAAGCGGTGTGCCAGTAGTTTGCTAGTATGCAACGGATCACTCATTTCAATCAAACTCCATATACAGCCTCGCTTTTCAGTTAAATTGGTATCAGAATGGTGAGAGGATCCTTGACTATGAGGCCCGGCAACGACGAATCAAGAATACTACAAACTTAACCAGACAAATGATAGTTTTTCTGAGCATAGACCAAATAGCAAATCTCTATGTCAAACTAATCGTAGCTGATTTTGCTATTACAAACCTTATCAAATGAGAAAGTAAAATTATTACAATTTTTTTATTGTGATTCTAGTCGCTTTTACTTGGTCCCCAAAATCATTGATTTCTTTGAAGAAAAAACGCCTAACGTTCGTTAAAAATATGGTAAACACTCAATAGTCTCTGGTTAACGATTGACAATTTTTCTAGCCTGTGTTTTCTTCAAGATTTTCATTTATATTTCAAGTACAATCAAATGATGTCTTATCGTGTACAAAAAGAGAACATTCGTTTTTTTAATTAGTTAAGTTTTATTTAAAATTAAATGAACAATTAAATTACTTAGTTACAAAAAAAATATTATAGTTTAATCGCTAATTGGCAACCCTGTCTTTAGATATTTTCATATTTATATTTGTTGCGGGCAGCTGGTAGCAATTAATCTGCGACCGTTTATTTCTGAGTCTCTCCTCAGTCTGATTTAGTCCCTCTGATCCAAGTGCAATATTTAGGCGAGCGTCGCTCAATTTTTTCTACATCCAGACTGAAAGATATATTATTGCATCTGGAATAAAATACTCTGCACACTGTCCTCTTAACGTTTCTAGCAAATTAAAATACATGTAAAGTCAGAAATGCCTCTTAAAATTGTTTCATGAAAGTAAACCTCCCCTCATATAAAAGTAAAAAAACTGCTTACTTATGTTACATGGTAAAACATAGTATATTTGGCAAGTTTATTGTAATAAAACAATTTCTTCGAGCTAGATTATCTTAAATACATGAAACTGTTTCAAACCTTGATAGATTTTATTAAAAAAGAAAATAAACATAATAAATGACTAACCTCTATCAATAACAAATGAAAGGACAAGGAAAGAAAACAAAAAAAATAATAATAAAATATTATTCTAAGAATGAATGTAGTATTTTTTCCAATCTATTATTACTTACATTAATAAGAATGATGCACATCTGATAAATCTTCAAAGTACATTCCACAGTCACGCTAAATAATCCGGAAATGAAGATGTGTAAAATATGGTGTGATGTGTCGGTATGCAAAACCCGTTGGAACCCAGATTTTTTTTAAACAGGATTCCAGTCTAGTTTTAACCTATTGACACTTTTAGAGATTTCTGGTTGCTTGGAAGAGATTTTCACATAGCATTTAACTCGGTTGTATTGTATACAATGAAAGTGTAATACAATATTTGTTAGAATGATGGACAAGAAAATACATTTGAGATATAAACTATCATACGGTATCATCTAATAATATCTTCCCAATCCAAATATATCCCCACAAAAAGAAAAGCGAGATCGGACGGGAAAACGACACATGTTTTTTAGTTAACATCCATCTACACGTTGATTACATTACACACACGTTGATTACATTACACGTTGATTACATTACATACATGATAATATATAAGCAGTTTATACAATTATAAACTTAATAAATATGTACAAAAACTGTGAAAACCATCATAAATGCACATACACGTGCACACACCCTATGTAAAAACTAGTTGTTGTAAAGAAAATGCGTTACATCAATAATTACAATAATGCTTCTCCCTGGCTCCATCCCAACTCACTGTCTGCAATGACTGTTGGGGTCAGCTCTCCTCGTCCTCAGGTTGTATGCTCTTCTGTCCCAGACTACGTCCCCCAGGCCGTGCCTCTGCATCAGGTTATCTTTTTGCACCACCCACGAATTCTTTGGTCTTCCTCTGGTTGTTATTCGAGGAAGACCCATGGAGATTGCCTAGTTCACAATGTGATAGGGTGCTCTGTGTCCAACGTGCCCACACCATCTCAATCCATCCGCATCTCCTCCATCTTACTGTTGGTGTATGTAACACCTAGGCTTCCACGAATGCGTGAACATTTTATTTTGTCTCTACATGATAGGGACACACCAGCTGACGATCTTAGCATGCGCTTACAATAATTATATTGCACAAAATTTGTGAATATTTTTTTACGATAAAAATTCGATTCATTGTCTCCAAGCTGTTGTACTTAAGCTATCGCGCAGACTTATTACAGTGTAACACTTTATAAAGAATATTCCTATGGTAAGTTTGCTTGCTTAGCTACTTGGAACTCCAAGAAGTGATTTCTTGCAGGTAAAAATAATATACTGGTTTCACTTTCAGAATTTATTTTATCTGATAAATGTTAATTTTTATTCTCACAGTCACCAAAATAGTGTTGAATGAAAAAAAACTCGTTTTTAACACTGACAACCTTTCTACACCCTTAACTCAGCAGATGGCAGATGGTGACAGCAATGGAATTGGTCCTCTGTATGGAATCGTGACTTTTTAAGTGATCCGTACGTGCTTCTCTTAGAAATTAGTGAGGTTTCATTGATTCTTGTTGGGCTAATGTAGAATGGTCCAGACTGTCGGTCACATCCTGTAGGAATATCCTTATGAATAGCATTTTCTGAAGGATATGTTGTTTTTATAGTTAAGGCATTAACGTTGTGGAGGTTTAAAAACATTGTAATTTATTTTTATCAAACACTGTTTATTCCACTTTTTTGCGACGGTATAACCCTACCGGTTTCAAGGCTTTCACCTCTGATAAACAGTTATATCCCGAAAATCTCTCCGCTCTTGGCCGAAATCGTCCCCCATGCCTCCCTCACCCCTCAGCTCCCAACCGTTGAAGCGTGTATATCGGTACCAGTTCGAACATAATTTAGTCTTGTTTGTGGTCCCCTGAAGATGAGGTTAAAGCCTTGAAACCGGTAGGGTTATACCGTTACAAAAAAGTTGAATAAACAGTGTTTGATTAAAATAAATTACAATATCTGAAGGATACCCTATCGGGGCTACTCTTGAAGCTGTAGCATGGATGAGAAATCAGAACATCTGACAATAAAAGATAACCCATACAGGAGATGATTATAAGTCAGTAGATTAATTAAATATATATGATTAGTACAAAACGTCTTCCGATCAATATGTCAAGACAGTTGAAAGATAACTGAAAAAAAGTTAATAGAATCCTCGTTTATACATTTTTAATACGTTTTCCAAATAACAAGCCTGAAACACACCAGTTATAAAATTGGATCAAAAGATTGAACAATGCAATTTATTGAGAAAATGATGATTTGGATCAAATTTCACCTGATTATCTACGAAAAAAATGGTCCTTAATATTTTATTTGATACTTTTATAGCAAAAATCTTCACCCCCCTATAGATGAAAGTTCATCCAAATATCTCAAAAATACGATTCCCAATATCAAATTTGGCACATTTTTAGCAAAAAACTTTCAACCACCAAAAAACTAATACCGAAAAAAAAATTCAAAGTCATATCGACTTTTACACACACTTAAGCGCATGCAAATGCCAACATTATAAATATTTTGATAAAGCTATTAGGGCCTGCTTGGCAATGCGTGTATCTTTCAGCCCTATTGTTGCGAATTCGATTCCCAATAGAATCCGTTTTTTTTTAAGTAGGTTTTTTTCTCTTTTAAACCTATTAAACATGTTCCAGTTGGTTGAAATATATTGCCATATTACACAACAAGCCCGTCAGTTTGTATTTTATACAACTAAAACGTAATACGTTATAATAAATAGAAAACTAAGGACAAAAGCTTTTACACAATATAAAACTTCGACTAACAAGACAAGTTTGAAGACAATCGCGATAGTATGATGTTAATTCAAAGGACAAACTAAACTATGATCCAAACTTCAGGGATGATAAGAGAAGTCGGGCTTGGGGAGTTTTCATATCAAAACCCCTCGTAAATTGGCCGCGTCTGTGGTCTGAAGGAAAACTATACCTTAGAAAAACAGTTCAGAAAAAAAATTACTTAGAGAGGGAGGGTTAAGAAGAAAGCCTTGCAGTTTTATTTAATTTTATTTTTTTATATGTATTTTGGTACTGTATAGAATAGTATTTTAATCTAGAAGCAAAACAATTAAAATTGCTTCAAAAATAAATTTAAATGTTTTTTTTTCCTGTTTTGAAAATTTTATTTTAAAGTTCATTTGTTCCCTTTTTCCCTTTGTTTTGAAAAATATTTCTCAATCATAAAATGACAATTTATATAATGCTGTTTAGAAACATACGTTCCTCAAGGATAAATTTGGTTTTTAATATATTCCTACATCATTGCTTTCTTCGAACTAAATATCATTTATAACAATTGCTAATGTGGCTTGGAACATCGCTTTAGTAACCTTCAGCTGTTATGATTGCGCCATTTCGTTATAAAAATATGAACACCGTGCAGTGACATGCTTTTGATACAATTGTCCTTGCTCCAATTATCGGGAGATTTTTATAAGGCAGTTTTACTTGTTCACATTGCCGTTAACATTTCCATTCCTGTGCTAAAAAAATCCGCGAGTTCCGGTGATGTGTATTCAATACACATATAAAAATGAGCGATTTAAAATCGGAAAAATGAGAATATCCGTAGCCAATCGCTTAAATTAATTAAATTTGAAATCAAAAGTTATAATAATTGAAATTTAATTGCTGAAAACATGAAAAAACATCGGCCGACGTTCACAAAACGGGCAAAACGACCACTTCAAACGAAAGCTTGCGAGCTACTGAGAGATAAAAGCGAGCGAACTGAGATTATTTTTCTTGCGTTCCCATATACCGAAGTAGAGAGTGAGAGTGAGACGTGAATAGCGTCACTTCCTCACCCTTAGCGGTTTATTAGAATGAATATACCTACGTCACACACTGGCACACGTTTGATTGTATTGGTGAATTTATTCCCGATTTTCACAAAATATATCTGATGTAGTCGATAAGTGCTAATTATAATTAATATATTTTTTTCAGTCAATGCGTAAATGTATAACGGAGGAATACCTAAAATCTGAAGCCAGTTTTTATTATATTTAAATAGATATTGCAGTTTTTAGAAGCAATGTGTACTAGTTACACATCACACGACAGGAAGGGTTAAGGTCGAAATGGGCCTCGTCCGACATATAGACGCAATTAATAATGTTTGCATCTTCCTATGTAAATTGTGCTAATTTTCGATAAAATTCTAGGTGAATTGGCAAGAAATAAATTCAAATCCTTGTGTAATATACAGGAGCACTATTTCGACTGACGTCAGCATACAATACCATTTGCCAGATTAAAATCGTCGGAATATTTCGAATGGCGGCGGCCACTGTGCCGAAGATATTTCTTGTCCGAAATGTCAAATCTCGTTCATAGGGTTTTCTTGGATAATTTCTGTATTTTTGAACTACTCCGCAATCCGCATTATCGTTAATCTGCTTGGAACATCCTTTTTTTTACTTCTCGATTTGTGGTGTACAAAAATATGAGACTTTCATTTAAAATAAAGTTGAACCAACCTTATTTGATCTGCGCCTGAATAAAATCCTTTCATGATTTAAAAAATATTGCTCAACAATTATTCTTAAAACCAAAATTAAACAACAAGTTGTGTAAAGTTACTCAAATTTATTTGCTATTTAAATGTATTTTTGTAATATGATGCATGCCTTACCCTGTAGATATATCTCCTATATCATTTTTTCATTACTTGAACAATTTCTTTTATTTTTATGATAATATAATATTAACAGCGATAAAAAATCATGGTTTAATTTAATTTGAAATCAACCTGACTTCAAATGAAAATAAATAATATTGTAAAAGGAAAAATAAGTAAATAAAACACTTATTTTATATTTTTGTGTTCACCACAGGTTTATTTTTGGGTTTACTACCGGTTTCGAAGACAACCGTCTTCATCGTCAGGTGAAGATAAACTAAATTGCTAAAAAAATATTTCCTTTACAAGTGTATATAATATATAGTAAGGGGAAAGAGAAGTGGGGAGAGATGTGATTCAATGGTAAATGGGGCGGGGAAAAATTAAAATGAAAGTGAATCTTTCGGGCAGGCCAGGGTTTGGATATCTAAGGGGGTTGATTTTAAATAGGAAACATATTAAGCAGAGGGCTATTATTAAAATTGGTTTGGTTGTTCATGGATATTAAGACTTAATTTTATGTATTTTTTAATCTCGAGAATTTTCAAATTGTCAAGCTGCAATCCCCCTCGGTTTAGGTGTAGAATCTTACAAACCACGATTGATTTCGAAAGGTTTTAAATAAATACAAACATTTAACCTTTAAATTAGTATACACATATTTATGAAATTTATTATGCAAAGAACACAAAGCACTATTACCAGGGTAAAATGCCTATATAAAAAAAAATTATAAATTGTGTTATTGTATTGATGTTTTTTCGATATTCACCCGTACAGTCTAACCTGACGGACTTATCGAAGTTTGTAAATCTATTCTACCCAACCAGACAACTATTAACGGGAGCTTAAGTAAAAACCAGACTGAGGTCTTTTTTTTTAATGGGTACCAACGGAAATTGAACTCAAAATCTCCGAGTTGGGAGAGAGGCGTGTTGCCAAGTAGTTCACAGATGTCGTCGTTGAAAAATAATACTGAATAATATAAAAACTAAAGTGTATTGAAAATGTATTTTGGTTGACTGTTGTGACAAGACAGTTTCAGTAGCGGTTTTTTTTTTAGGAATTTGCGTATGTATGTTATTACGTTAAAGCTTGACAAGAAAACCAAAGAAAGAACAATTCCAAAGTGTCTGCATATCTTTAGGTACGCGATAGAAATAACTTATAATAAATCACTTTAATACCGTGTAAAATAATCATAGATACACTGTATATAAGCTGGGGTAGTTTCTCTATTTAAGATCATCGTCTTTGTGTGCAGATAAAACAGATATTCACTTCATGCTATCCTGACTTATTTTAGGTACGCGATAGAAATATATAATTAGCACTTTAATACCGTGTAAAATAATCATAGATAAACTGTATTTCAATACAGTTTGGGTCAGTTTTTGGGTCAGCTGGGTCAGTTTTTCTATTTAAGATCATCTTTTGTGTGTGTAGATAAAACAGATATTCACTTCATGCTATCCTGACTTATTTTTTTCAACGATCTTAATGATATCCCCATTTATTTTCTTCTAAATTTAAGTACTTAAACATGCACTTGGTTGGTTGGTAGAATAATCATTTAAGAATTTGCTCACTGAAGTTTAATAAAAATTTAATACATTATATTAATAAAGAACTGTAATTTTTGTCTTCCGTGATTAATGTTTATTATGTATATAACATATATTCATTAACTTGACAAGTATCTTAAATATTTATACATTATATATGGAAAAAATTAAAAGGGACACTCAAATTATATGGGTTTGGGTTGGTTGCCTGTCATTTGTCGTGACCCCAATAAACTAGACGTGTGCCTGATTTTACTAAGGGGATAGGAATATTATAACATAAAGTTTATTATGTAAACCAAGTGTGGATATTGATTAAATTTCTCTGCAAAAAAATTAATAATTTGATAAGTTTTGATAGCTTATTACGAGTATGTACGAGTACCTCGTGAGTCAACCCTAGCTCTACTGTATAAATTCAAAGGGTATGTATTTAAAATATAATATTCCCCTGACTTGTAGATGTTTCAACCGAATAGAAACTGTTACTTTAATTTTTCATCAAAGATAAAATTTACCTTAAAATATTATTTAAAAAATTCAGAATATACTCGTAGTATACTCAGATTATTAAATTTTCTTCGTAATAGCTTGATTTAGATCTCGTTTAAGTTTCTTTATTTTCCCCCTTAAAAAGTTCAAAATCTTACAAGCAAGAAATGGACGAGAATCGAATAACAGTTTTTGAAAATGTGAGAGTTCAGCGAAGAAAATATTGATAAAAAAAAACATTTCTGGACAGATCTCTATCGCAAACATAATTCTTCACCCAGCTTTTTAGTCTGAAAGATCCATATAAACTAATCTTGTGATTAACGTTTTGTTCTACTTGTCAATAGTAAAATAAGTTTATGAGAATCTCTAAGTCGTTTGAAAACCAATTGGTGCTCAAAACGTTGTTTAATTCATTGATCCGTAGCAAACTAGAAAGCAATGCTTGCATTTGGAGCCCGGTGGGGGCGCAGAACTCGCTCATGGTGGAGAAAGTACAAAAAAAATATCTACGATATCTCTACATGAGTGAGTTTGGTGTCTATCCGTGGCTATATCCTTCGCAGTTTCTGCTGGGCATGCTCGGGTATAACTCCTTGAGCGTAAGAAGAGATCTGCGTCTCTTGGTATACGTTGTCAAACTCGTTCGAGGAGTTGTGAGCTGTCCAGCATTACTACAAAGATTAGCGTTAAATGTTCCTAACAATTACACTAGACTGCGCCGGCAGGAACTGTTCTCAATAACATACGCAAGAACGGGTCTTCCAGCCGCTATGCCTGTTGGAAGGGCCTTAACTCTTTTTAACGGGACTGCTTCGGATATTGACATATTTCATATCACATTACCAAAAGCAAAAGTAAATTTTCTTCTTAGATTAAGCGCGTTAGAAAGCACTCATCAACATACTTAAGTGACTGAATATATATGTAACATACGTTTGTGTGTAAATACTCGTTTGTATACATATGCATTATTTTTTATTTTATATAATTTAAAAAAAAATTTTTTTTCCCTGTAATTTTTCTTCTTTTTTAATGTCTTGTATTTTTCAATGTAATTGGGCTAAGCCTGTTTTGAAAAAATAAATAAATAAATAAATAAATAAATAATTAAGGTATGTTTTTAAAGAAAGCATCATTTCATAGAAATGTATAAGTTTCATTTAGTATTTTGCTTCCTTTTTGCCATCTAAGTAATCCTTTGTAATTTGCGGCCTACTTTCCTGGTTCTTTATTGTCAGTTTGATATATCAACCAAAGCAATGAATTTTTTATTAACATTTCTTTTGTGATGTAGGAAGTTTCATATGAAATTTATTTTCTAGAGTACTTTCTGGGTGGCCATATTTATCCATGGCCGAGCGAAGCATCAATTTTTATACTAAAATCTATATTTGCGTCAGATTTGGGATCCCTTTTCCACTAAAATATAACACATGGAAGGATAAAATCAGCATGCAAATAAATATTTATTAAAACGTGTATTATTATATTTTCCAAGAGACGAACGTACTAAAAAAATTATAAATTTGCGTTTCACATTTACATTTGATTACGAAAAAAATCAAAATCATCTAACAGATAATACATATAAAAAGGCTGCATGCTTTACGATTCATTAGTGAATTGATTTATACGTGATCCGAAAATGCCAGTTAAGATAAAAGGAAAAGTACGAGTACACCAAACGATTTTCAGACACGCACTCCTCTATGGCTCCTAATGCTGGACGATGTATAACTCTTACTCCAGGCAACTAGAAACTGCTGAAAAGCGCATGCTAAGCTGGTCAGCTGGTGTGTCCCTAAGAGACAAAATGAAAAGTTCACACATTCGTGGAATCCTAGGTGTTACAGACATCAACAGTAAGATGGATGAGAGGCGATTGAGATGGTATGGGCACGTTGGACGCAGAGCACCCGATCACATTGTGAACCAGGCAATCTCCATGGATCTTCCTCGAATAAGAACCAGAGGAAGACCAAAGAATTCATGGATGGTGCAAAAAGATAACCTGGTGCACGGCCTGGGGGACGTAGTCCGGGATAGAAGAGCATACAACCTGAGGACGAAGAGAGCTGACCCCAACAGTCTTCGCAGACAGTAAGTTGGGATGTGGAGCCAGGGAGAAGAAGTGAATTGATTTATTTATACAATAATAGCATGCTTTAAGAAGCGACTGAAAAAATCTCTTAATTTCTAGTCAGTAAAATAACATGTTTCATTCCCGATTTTTCTTTTCATTTCCTCTCCACCATCCCTTCCCTTCCTTTTGATTAATGATATCTCACTTTACATGAAAAAAAATTTTCGGGTGATTGTCCGTCTTTATGGGGTACGTGAGCATATGCTCACGTATGTGTTTATGGATTTCGTGGAGATTGATAGTCATTTGAATGATTTATGCTACCACATAACTTGCTTCATTCACTTTTGTCTGGTTGGCTGGAATAGATTGCCCGTTAGATTTTATTTGCAATAAAAGTGTTAAATAAATAAATAAGAACAAAAAACAAATACACAAATTAAGTTCGTGAAAAAGTGGAAATTAAATAGACCGATCAGTCATTAAAATAAATGAACAGTTTAATGATGTACAGAACAAGTAAAAAGTTAACAGCAAATAATAAGTGCAGATGAAATTGACAGTTAATATATAAAGCTAGCTATCTACCTTTTCCAACGAGACAAAAGCACTTGAAATACAACACGTAATGCTATGTTATGTAACAAGAGCACTCCTGTCCCTGCTGATAATCTTGATTACTTCTATTCCGTGTGTTATCATTAAGTTGCGGTATTGTTCAATCAACGGGCGACTTAGGTAAGGCACTTAGCATTTAGTGTGAACAGTGTAACCTCCATTTACATAATAAGAGATAAGATAGTATATATACATAGACCTAAAAATCTACACAAAATAGGGGAATAACTCCATTCTCCAACATATTTCGATGAACTACATTAACTAGATGAAGTGGAAACTCACAGCAAGAAGATCAATCCAATAAACTTAATTATGAGCGTGTAATCCAACAAAAACACAAATATTTCTACACATCCCTTGTTCAAAACAAAGAGTTCAATTAAAGTCCGACTTTAAGTTAGTGATATTATATGTTTACTCTCGTTTTATGAACAGACAAACAAACTTTTTTGCCATCCCCCTGTCAACGTAGGCATAGAGAGGAGAGAGCATTAACCTTTCCTTCCCTGTGTTGGGTATCTTTTACACGTTGCTTCTAATAACCATCAATATCTCTATAAATATAATAAATACAAGGTTAAGATTTTAGGCATTCCTCCATAATATATTTACGCATTGATTTAAAAAATAATATTAATAAAAATCAGAGTTTATCGACTATATCGTGGGTATTTTGTGAAGATTGGAAACAAATTCGCATTTAAACGCTGTGAGTGCCTCGACCTTGTGTCTTGACGATAGGTGAAGAGTATGCGGGAAGCGCGACACTATATTCGCATCTCACTCTTGCATACTCCACTGAATTGCGAGGAGCTCAATTGTCTCAATCGTCCCAAGCGTAAGCCACGCCGGCGTAAGCCGCTACTGCTCCGCGCCGCAGTTGCTTCTGGGCTTGCTAATAGATTAGACGAACGCCCGTTCCGTGAGCGTTGCCAGATGGTTTTTTAATGTTTTCAGCAAATAAATCTCAATTATTATAATTTTTAACTTCAATTATAATCAATTAAGGGGATTATCTATGAATGCTCTTATTTTTCCGATTTAAAATCGCTAATTTTTGATCGCGTACTCACTACCCAACACCGGAGCGCGCGTTTCAATTTTAACACCGTAAGGGAAGGGTTAAACTTGCTTATCGCGATACACATCTATCTAGTCTTCTACATCCATATTCTTTCCCACGCAGCTCCTACAATTTCTCTTACTTTGAACATTCCCTTCTATCATAATATAATACACTCGATCCAACCATACTTTTCTTGAGCTTCCTCTACCACGCCTTGTTTGCACATTTACACTGTGTATATTTTTTTGTCAGTCTTTCTTCATTAATTCATTCCACGTGCCCAAACCATCTAACAATGCTCTTCTTCAAATTACTCAATGACGTGATAGTGTGTATGAATGTATTGTATCATTTAAGATATGTTAATATCTCAAAATTTATGATTCTATCTAAACTCTTTTCTTTTTTCAAACATTTTACAAACCGTACTCAATTCAATAATATTGATGAATCCGAAATAAACAAAAGCATAGATCACAATTGAGTAGAAACACTCGATTAATGAGAGATAGATGAGTGAAACACGCTATACAAACTTGAGATTGTTGGAATATATTTGTTTGCCAGATGTTCACCCCGATTCACTGACTTAGAAATTTCTAGAGCCTCTAATCTGTCAAATTTATTTCCGTTGCTACTGATATGTAAGAATTTGGCATCATCGATGGAAAATGTATGGTTTTCACGGTGACAATGATTAGGCATTCCAGAATAAATTAGAGGATTTGTTAAGGCGAATTTGCGTTAAATAATCTCTTTTCAAATGATCTTCCTGTATTTCCTATATACATATTGTTAAATTATCAGTCAGCACATAAAAGTTTATACGCACCACTGTTGCTAAGTATTCCATTTTAGCCTTTCCCATTAAATAAGAGTTTCTGGAGATTAACTGTAGTATAAAAAGCTGTGCCCCCCTGATGATGAGGTGAAAGCATTGAAACCGGTAGGGTTTTACCGTTCCAAAAAAGTGCATGTGTTTGATAGGTTTAAAGTTTTTAAAGTATTCTAGTACGTGAATTTTATTTATATTATGTATGTATACCTTCTCAGAAGGGCTGTGGGCCTTGTGAGACGACTGGCTTGTAAAATTAAAATAAATGAATATTAGGTGTATTAATAACAATATATTTTGTAAAAATATCCAAAAATAACACAAACATGTTAAGGCAATAGAAAAAAAACATTTAAACGAGAAGCTTTACAAAATCTGGATTCATTCCATAACATCCCTCCAGCCAATATACACCCCCACCACTAGGAGGGCGTGTGATGTTCTGTCAGTGGTCCATTTGCAAAGATGTGGGTTGAAAAACATGTATGAAGTTCCTAGTATAAACGTTAATATTATCTTTGTCTTCAGGAGATGAGTGATTGAGGAGAGATGAACAAAATGCATTTAGACCTTTTATAGCACCTAACATACGCTTTAGCATTTACACTTCTCAAATGTCACAAGACCCAGGCAAGTTCGCGAAGCCATCTGTGTTTTATCTAAGAATTTAAAAAACGCTCAATTTGAAAAAACCCTTCATAACTTATTAAAATTAATAATCATTAATGAACACTAAACTACAACTAAACTCATCGTCATCATTATTATTATTATTTTCATTATCGTTCTTCTTATTTTTATTCCTTCTATTATTAATATTATCATTATAACTTAATAATATTATTGTTCTTCTAATTATCATTATTATTATAACTTATATTATTCTTCTTATTATTATCATTCTTATTATTATTACTTATATCATTCCTATTATTATTGTTACTTATATTATTCTTCTTTTTAATATTACTTACATTATATCATTTTTATTATTATTACCCATATTATTCTTCTTATTATTATCATTCCTATTATTATTACTTATATTATTCTTCTTATTATAATCATTCTTATATTATTATTACTTATATTATATAATATATTATATAATTCCTAGTATTATTACTTACATTATTCTTCCTATTATTATCATTCTTATTATTATTTCTTATATTATATCATTCCCATTATTATTTTTCATGTTATTCTTATTATAATTATTATTCTTATTATTATTATTACTCTAATTATTCTTATTATTATAATTCCTATTATTATTACTTATTATCATTAATATTCCTATTATTATTATGTAAAAGATGTCCAATCGATACTGATATATCTTAATTTATTATTATTTATGTCGAATCAATTGTCTATCTTCATTTCCGCATTAGTGATTCTGGTGTTAACAAAAGTTATCATATTTAGCATCGTCATTAATCGGTCTATCGGTTTAAAATCACTCACTGGAGTAGGCATGCCCCCGCGGTTCTCCTACAAGCACGTGGCAATAATATCTGACAGAAGTAAGGATGATCACAAACTATAATATTTAACTGCAACGCTCCACATTGCGCACTCACACAGATATTGCATTAGCGACAAACTCATTAGGCCCGATCAACATGAAAAAAACCTTTTCACAGCTTTATTTTGATTTTGATCGGGCTGTTTTTGAAAAACTCTTTTGAGAAGGTTTTACAAAAATGCTATATCTAAATAAATATTAGGAATATTGTAAGGAATAAAACTTAGTATGTGTATTGAAAACAGTTTAGTTTAGTATGTATTCTAATTAAATATGATAATAATAATTTAGTTAAATATTAGAATTCTGCCACCACTTTCCTTTTTGGAAACCTACATCACACTCCTTACACATGTACCGGGTCTCACTTATCTTCTTGTGCTAAACACATGACTGGTATAAGAAGCGTTGGGGATATTTTTCGGGCTGCGGGGGACAAAGATGCTCACTTTCAGGTGATAGTCAACGTTAGGGGGACCTGACATGACCTGACATGGAAGAAGAAGAAATCACGGGATCTGGATACAAAGCGTTAAGTCCTACTACACCCGTTTTATATAAGGAACCATCAGGATTAATACTTGAAAAGTTCAAGGAAAGCATGTAACAAGAGCACTTTACTAAGTAACAGAAGTCCTGTTTACTTATTTTTTAATAATGACCGTGAACTATATGTGAATCGTCCTATATGTGACGGTGTATACACCTTTGTCAAGTGATGCCAACTTCATAGGATTTCGTTAGTTCTGTTCACATGGGTGAAGTATCAGCACAGTTGAGTTGCTGTGCCCGTAGTTGGTACTTCCAGTAGACTAAACATGACCCCGATACTACTATTATATATTGATGATACGAGTATTATGGAGTTAAACCATTTCTTTGTGAGATTTCAAGTTGTTATAAAATATGGATATTATCTTTAGTAGTGCTATCAAAAATGTTGTGATGTTAGGATTATATAATAATATTATCCATCTTGAAATAACTTATTAATTTTAAAGGGTTATACCGTTAAATAAAGTGGAATAAACAGTGTTTGATAAAACAAATTACAATGTTTTTAAACCTCCACAATGCCTTAACTGTAAATAATATAAAGGGTCTTTTAAATTGAGCAGTTTTTTTAATTCAATTTTATTTAATTATTGAATAAAACACACAGTTTGCTCTGATTTCAAAAAACTTTTAATTGATCACCGAAGTATAATGTATGACATTTAAACACAAAAAACAATATATGCCAAATGTCCACCTCTTGCAGCTCCACTGATGTCCACTCTTTTGTCCAAAATTTTCGATGACATTTTGTGGCGTAATTGCGGTTCTAACTCACCAATAACGCGAATAATTTCGTCCTTCAGCTTAGGAATCGATTGGGGGTCATTTTTATAGACCTGGCTTTTCACGTAATCCCAGAGAAAATAGTCCAACGGTGTAAAATCACTTGATATTGGTGGCCAATTAACATCACCGTTTCCGGAGATTACAATACCTAAAATAATTCAACAATTTGAACGCGTGGTTGTATTGTATACGACTCCATTTTGTCATACATTACACTTCTCAAATGTCACAAGACCCAGGCAAGTCCGCGACGCCATCTGTGTTTTATCTAAGAATTTAAAAAAACGCTTTATTTGAAAATCCCTTTATAACTTATTAAAATTAAATAATAATTAATGAACACTACACTACAACTAAACTCATCGTCATCATTATTATTACTATTTTCATAATCGTTCTCCTATTATTGTTCTTCTAATTATATTATTATAGCTTATATTATTCGTCTTATTATTAACATTCTTATTATTATTACTTATATTATATCATTCCTATTATTATTATTACTTATATTATTATTCTTATTATTATCATTCTTATAATTATTACTTATATTATATCATTCTTATTATTATTACTCATATTATTCTTCTTATTCTTATCATTCCTATTATTTTTACTTATATTATTCTTCTTATTATTACCATTCTTATTATTATTACTCATATTATTCTTATTATTATTATCATTCTTACTATAATTACTCATATTATTCTTCTTATTATTATCATTCCTATTATTACTTATAGTATTCTTCTTATTATTATCATTCTTACTATTATTACTCATATTATTCTTCTTATTATTATCATTCCTATTATTATTACTTTTATAGTTATTATTTTTCTTATTATAATTACTTATATTATTCTTCTTAATATTATTATCATTATTATTATTATTACTTATTATTATCATAATTTTTTATTATTATTATTACTTATTATGATTATTATCATTTTTATTATTACTATCATTATTTATATTGTTCTTCTTGTTATTATCATTATTATTATCGCTTCTATTATTCTTCTTATTATTATCATTATTATAACTTATTTTACTCTTTTTATTATTATCATTTTTATTACTTTTATTCTTTTTATTATTATCTTTATTGGAGATTAGGAGAGAGTGAGAAATAAAATCAGATGTATGAGAAGATATATGTATGTGGCCTCATTAAGTACAACATGATAGCAACACCGTGTACTTTTTTTTTATAAACATCAGTTTATCCTAGTTAGTTAGTGCACCCTTAACGAGAGTCTGGAAGTTCAACGTGTGTAAATTATCGTTTAATTATTATAATTATCATTTTAACCCCTCTATTTTTAATACTTTTAAACCCTTGTCGTTGACACGTTGGTTTAGGATTTTAATCTTGATTTTAATTATATTTAATTAAAAATATATAAATTATTTATAATTCAGAATTTTTTCGTGCAAATAAATTCTGCTGAGCCCCTGACAAAGGATTTAAATTTAAAGAAGTTGTATGACGATAACCGGTAAAGTCGCTTACCTGGATACTATTCATTATCGAGATAATGAAAGGAAGGCAAAACAGAAAACTGCCTTGCAAAAATGTCTTCAGGCGTTAACTCCGTAAAAAAAATCTCTAAATATCCAAGCTTGTCTCGTGAGAATCAACACTGAAGATTTAAAATGACAACATAGTTAAGCTAATTGTACTTTATGGAGTGATGCCATGAAAAGAAGGCTGAAAAACAGTTTGAGATTACGTACATAGGTACATACCATCACGTCATTAACCCTTCCTTCCCTGTTATGTGTAACACATTGCTTGTAAAATCTTTAATATCTCTATAAATATAATAAATACTGGATTCAGATTACAGATATTCCTCCGGAATACATTTACGCAGTGAATGAAAAAATAATATTAATAATAATTAGCACTTATCGGCCACATCAGAGATATTTTGTGAAAATCGGGAGTAAATTCACCGATACAATCAAACGTGTGCCAGTGTGTGACGTAGGTATATTCATTCTTAAAAACGGCTATGGGTGAGGGGAAGCGACGCTATTTCCGTCTCACTCTCACTCGACTTCTGTATATTGGAACGCAAGAATATACCCAGTATGCAGTTGTGCTTCTTCCTTCGAGGTATAACATATACAGTGTTAGTCCGTCTCAGGTCTCAGTAGCTCTAGCGCATTCATCTGAGATGGTGTCTTCGCCCGTTTTGTGAACGTCGGTCGATGTTTTTTCATGTTTTCAGCAAATACATTTCAATTATTATCATTTTTGGCTTCAAATTTAATTAATTTTAACGATTAGCTATGAATATTCTTATTTTTTCGATTTTAAATCGCTCATTTTTACATGTGTATTGAATACACAGCACCGGAACGGGCGGATTTTTTTAGCACAGGAAGGGAAAGGTTAAGGTGTCGGGGCAGGGAGAGAGGACAGAGTACCATACGTAGCATACATAACATATTTAGCGTCTTCCACATCTTTACAAACTCTACAATTTCTCTGACTTTCTATTTTTTCTTCTGATATAATATCATTAATTGGATCCATCCATACTTTTCGTGATCTTCTTCTCATACATTCCTACTCACAACTGTTTTTCCTAGTATTTCTTCATTCATTCATTCATGCAAAACCAGCTCAACCTACTCTTGTTTATTTTACTTAATTATCTTACAACACATCAGCCTAAGGTTCACATTAATCCCTTATTACTTAATTACGTATTCTGTCATACATTGTCACTCCATGTATTTTTCTCAATGCACACATCTCTACAGTATTTATTCTGATCCTCTCAGTCTTTTCCACGTCCACATTTCACTCCCATGCATCAAAGCTGGCACCAAAATACCCCATAATACATAAGAACGTTAGTCAAAAGGCTTTTACGAGTACAGTACCCGGTGGTATGTAATACACATCGGGCTTAAGAAAGAGATTGTCGGCCATAATCGGCTAACTTCGGCTTTGTAGAGCGTCGTCTCTGTCATTCATACACATGTTCCGTCGCAATTTATCAGTCGTTGTCAAGCGACAGAGACGATGCTCCACAAATCCGAAGTTAGCCGATTATAGCCGACTGTCTCTTTCTTAAGCCCGATGTGTATTACTTACAGCCAGGTAATGTATATCATTTTATTAAAAATTTAATTTACTCAACCCATGTCAATAAAAGTTAAACAAATACGAGATACGTTATACAATCACTAGTGAATATATGGCATATGTTTATTTGATGTTACCTTACTTATTCACGTTTAATAAATATTTATTAATACATAACGTAACTTACCATAGAATATCCTTTCGTTCTTACTTCCTTTTTTCCGTTCCTTATTATTAAAAAAGTGTATTTTCTTGTTTTTTTCCATTATAGATAGATATTATATTTTTTTAATTAAATTGTAACGAAGTTTTTTTTTTGTAAAACCTTTCATTCATTACTACATTTCAATGCATCTCAAATAAGCTGGTTGGTTGAAAGAAATCGTAGTGTGGTAATATACGCAGATGTATGTTACCATGTTTTAACATGTATACAAAATAATTGAAATAAATAGATTTTTAAATTAACGATTTTTCCACATTCACTGGTAACTTAAGTGATTCCACATTAACTAGTTATATTCTCTGACCATCTGATTCTACATTAAAGTAAAATGTTAAGGGTTTTATTTTTAAACAGAATTCAACACTTAAATGGGAAAAAAAAACTACACTACTTTAATCAAAGTGTGGCCTGTTTGACTTTACAAAAGCATTTTCAAACTAATATTGACAAAAGCGTTCATATTATATTTGGAAAGCAAAACAAGCCTGTCACTTTAATTCAAGTAACTTGCGTAGAATTTTTTTCACGTTAATATGCAAAATCATTGAAAATGGAGTTCCACAGTATAAATATACTATATCAATGAATAATTTAAATTTTCCTTCGCGTCGAACGTCCCCGCGAAAAAACTTTCAACGTGGATAACGTTGTCAAACAACCCTTCCCATTTGCCCACGAATGGGAGTGAGAGATTTTCATACACCAGTCTCTCTCCTCTAGCCCAGGAGAGCTATAAAAGTGATGGACACATCCGGATTGCGAGTATAACAACAGTAAGTTATTGATTCGGCCGTCTCTTCTCTCTTATTGTCATTTATGGCTTTCATATGTCCAGCCCGCAGCTGAATGCCCATCACGAGATGGTATCAATTTACAGAAGTGGAAGATGATTGATTTCTTTATCTTTTACGGGTTTGATATTGGTTTATGGACGTGTGCGAGTATTGATTCACTTTTCCAGTATAATATTTCCCTTTTTATTTTCCACGTTGGTATCTTCCCTTAACCTTTCCATTCCTGTGCTAAAAAAATCGCCAGTCCCCGTGTTGCGTATTCCAATACAAATGTAAAAATGAGCAATTTAAAATCGAAAAAATAAGAATATTCATAGACAATCGCTTAAATTAATTCAATTTGCAGTCAAAAGTGAAAATAATTGAAAATAAATTGCTGAAAACATGAAAAAAAAATATCGGCCGACGTTCACAAAAGGGGCAAAGAGACCATCTCAAACAAATGCCCGCGAGCTACTGAGCGAGTCAAGCGAGCGAACTGAGATTCTATTTCTTGCGTTCCCATATACAAAAGTAGAGTGGGAGTGAGACGTGAATATCGTCGCTTCCTCACCCAAAGTGTTTTTTTAGAATGAATTTACCTATGTCACACACTGGAACACGTTTGATTGTATTGGTGAATTTATTCCCGATTTTCACAAAATATCTCTGATTGGGCCGATAAGTGCTAATTATTATTTATATTATTTTTTTCAAGCAATGCGTAAATGTATTACGGAGGAATACCTAAAATCTGAACCCAGTATTTATTATATTTATAGAGATATTAAAATCTTTAGAAGCAATGTGCACTAAGTTACCCATCACAGGACAGGTAGGGTTAATGAAAACGTTTTTTTTTTATGTGGCCGTATTAGTGCCCCATTAGTCAAGGCTTTGTGCTAAGAACCTCTGGATTAGGCACAGAACTTATGATATAATCTACATAAAAACATAAACTTTAATTATGTCAACTTTATCTTTATGACATAAACGTCACAACAATTATGTAAAACAATGAATTTTGAAACGTTAGAGATGCACAAAAGTATAAGCAAAAAAACAGAAAGGAATTAATACTCAAAAAATCCAAAAACAATACAACTCTCAAACCTTTTCCTTTGTATATTATTTATAGTTAAGGCAAATAACATTGTGGAGGTTTAAAGATATTGTAATTTGTTTTATCAAACACTGTTTATTCAACTTTATGTAATGGTATAAACCTACCGGTTTCAAAACTTTCACCTCATCATAAGGGGAGCACAAACAAGACTGAATTCTGTTCGAACTGGTACCGAGATACACGCTTTTAACGGTTAACATTCGGGTTGGGGACTGGCGGCTGGGGGAGGCATGGGACGACCTCGGCGAGCAGCGGAGAGATTCTTGGTATATATGTGTTTTCCAGATATTCACCTCGATGCACTGACTTAGAAATTTCAAGGGTCTCGAATCTGTCCAATTTATTTCCGTTTCTACTGATATGTAAGAATTTGGCATCATCGATGGAAAATGTATGGTTTTCACGGTGACAATGATTAGCCATTCCAGAATAAATTAGAGGATTTAGAGGAACCGGTAGGTTTATACCGTTACAAAAAGTGGAATAAACAGTGTTTCATAAAACAAATTACAAATACTTTTCCTTTGTGTTATTATGTATATACCACACACATTTCCGATGTCATATGTGACACCAGTCTGACCTACGCACTGATCTCCGTAACAAACCGGTATAACTCCGCCTAAAGAGAGCCTCATGATAGAAAATATAAACACGAGTAGTGGGGATCAATGTAATTATTGCAATACCAAAGTTATTTATTGTTAAATATTCTAGTTAAAACATCAATTTAAATATCAAAAGTTAAAACATCAATTTAAATATTCTAGTTCAAACATCAATTCAAATTTTCTAGTTAAAACATCAATTTAAATATTCTAGTTAAAACATCAATTGAAATATTCTAGTTGAAACATCAATTTAAACATTCTACAATAGTTAAAACATCAATTTAAATATTCTAGTTAAAACAATTTAAATTTTCTAGTTAAAACATAAATTTAAATATTCTAGTTGAAACATCAATTTAAACATTCTAGTTTAAACGTCAATTTAAATTTTTACCAGATACAATCATTGACCATTTGATGATAATTATCGAAAAATATCATTTGAAAAATTTGGTATTAACCAGTTTGTTAATGATTACAGGGGAGTACGAATTTTACAACAAAAATTGATCTAAATAGCAAAAAAATCAATAACTTTCGAATTTTTTTATATTTAATATATTTTTTTAGTATTAAATACATATTCAAACATAAAACAAATAAGGGTGGTTCAACTGTATTTTGAATTCAAGTCTCCGATTTCAGTATAGCTTGCATCGAGAAGGAAAGAATAAGGGATATTTCAAGCAGATAGACCATAATGCGGATTTTGGGGCAGATAAACAATACAGAAAATTTCCAAAGAATGCTTTACAAACGAGATTGGACAGCTCGGACAACGAATACCATCGCCATAGTGGCCGCCGCCATTCAAATTTTTTCGACGATTTCATCCTGTCAATTGGGATTGGACGTTGGCGTCAGTCGAAGAAGTGTGTCCCGTTTACTGCGTAAGAATTGAAATATATTCTCTTACAAAATTCAAATGTACCGATTACGGAATTCAGTAAAAAAGAGTTTTTAAAATTTAAAAATAATGAATATTGCAAATTTTTTTAGCGATGGTTGGTCCCTTTAGCCCCAGACCCAACCCAAATGTTTACCGTAAAAAGCGTGTACGTCGATGTCAGTTCGAACATAATTCAGTCTTGTTTGTGCTCCCCTGGTAATGAGGTGAAAACCTTGAAACCGGTAGGGTTATACCGTTATAAAAAGTGAAGTATTTGATAAAAACAAATCACAATGTCTTGAAACCTCCACCCAATGCCTTAACTATAAATACGAGTAATATACAATTTACTCGTATATTTATTTTTGTAGCAATATTCATGCTTCAACATGTATTTTAGACAATATCTTTTTTCATTTTTAATGTTAGAACATACTTTATTAGCATTATTCTAAAATACTTATTGTAATGAATAAATTTATTAATGTACTTTTTCAGCTTTTGTTTTTGTTAAACAAAATAAAAAAAACGTCACTCGCACAAGAAAAAAACTGATTTTCAAAACATTTTTCCCCATTTTTCAGTATCGTGCTGTCCCAACAAGGCTAGCTCATTAAAAGTTTCAGCTTTGCTCAAGAAAATAACAAAGTCCTTTTATAAAAAGTAAGGGCATCGATTATCACAATTTAGGATGTCGTTTATTCTGCTCCAACTCATTTGTTCACTTTTCTCAAATCTGTTTATATTTTTCTTTCACCCTCGTATTCGTGACAACTTCATTAAGGGTGTAAACACATTTTTTATATATTTATTAAAGGGTTTTAATTTTTTTTATATATAGTAAGGCATTAACACTGTGGAGATTTAAAAATATTGTAATTTATTTAATCAAACACAGTTTATTCCCCTTTTTGTAATAAACAGTGTTTGATAAAACAAATTGCAATAGTTTTTATTATTAACAAAAAAATTATTTAAACATGTATTCTTTTGTTTTACTTGCTATAATTTATTTATTCATCGTATTATGTTAAAGGTTTAGCGGCTGCTGAATATGTTGTCATACAATAGTTTTTCGATCAGTGTTAAAGATATAGGTCGCGTGTGCAGCTTTAGGAAGTACTTAAAAATAACTATTTTTGGGAGTTGTTATTAAAATTTATGATTGTATATGAACACTACACACATACACTACACCTAAAATTTATGATTCTATATGAACATTACACACATACACTACACCTAAAATTTATGATTCTGTATGAACACTACTTACATACACTACACCTAAGATTTATGATTGTATATGAACACTACACACAGTGTATACTAACACCTAAAATTTATGATTGTATATGAACACAACACACACACATACACTACACCTAAAATTTATGATTGTATATGAACACTACACATATAAACTACACCTAAAATTTATGATTGTATATGAACACTACACACATAAACTACACCTAAAATTTATGATTGTATATGAACACTACACATATACACTACACCTAAAATTTATGATTCTATATGAACACTACACACATACACTACACCTAAAATTTATGATTATATGTGAACACTACACCTAAATTTTATGATTGTATATGAACACAACACACATACACTACACCTAAAATTTATGATTGTATATGAACACTACACACATACACTACACTCCATCTAAAGTCGAATGTGTTTCTATCCCATATCGGAAGGTCTACAAAGGGTTTTTATAGGTAGTCTTCCCATTGTAAATTTATTGGGGTTTTCTTACCAAATATGTGTTTTGAACATTAAATATTTGTTTTGTATTTTTTTTTATCTATCAATAATGGTGGGTTGTAGTCCTGAGTTGGAGCACCCTTGAAAAAAGTTGGCTCACTAAGTGGCGCTATATAAATTGTCCTTTATTATTATTTTTACATCAAATTATTCCTTTCGTGTATGACAAAATAAGAAAAGGGAACATCAAGAAAAAATGCAGATTAAAAGAAGATGCAGTGCGTGAGATAAAGAAGGTGGGAGATATTTTAGCACACAGGAAAGAAGGTGTGAGATGTTTTAGCACGCAGGAAAAGAGGTATGAGATGTTTTAGCACGTAGGAAAAAAATATATAATAAAGGCCGCGCAAATATCTAATTAACAAAACATATTATTAATTAATTGGTTGTTGGTTGATTGGTTAATTAATTGTTGTACAACTTTGTGATTTCATTATTTTGTGACGATTTTTTTCAAATTACCAGAAAAATAATAAAAATTACTATAAAAAAAAACAAATTAAGACTTATAATCACATCTCGAATCAACCCCTTAGCTCTAGTGTTGGTAAAAAAACGTTCTACGAGTACCAATTAAAAAACGGAGATTTGCAAGGTTTTCATCATGTAATCAGTCCATTAGATAAAGCCTCGTGTTGGGGGTAGAAATACATGCCATAGAAATAACATATTTTTTAATAATGATTTTTTTTATTGTATTACAGTTTCATTGTATGTACAGCCTGGCGAGTGTATTACCATATGACAATATTGTCTAGTTGAAAACAAAATGGGTACTAACAGGAATCGAATCTATGTTGAAAATCAGCCGTCTTTTTATCTAGGCAATGGATGTTTTTCATGTACTACTGAGTATAATTTGAAGTTTTACAAATCGATGTTTGAAATATTTACAATGTAAATTTGAATTTTATTACAAAAAAACCTTCGATAATTATTACTATAAAGATAAGCGGTGTATAAAAACTTAGAAAAAGGTTTGGACAAAACGTATTATTTTAAGGTTTTAAACGGGAACGTCGGGAAGCGAGAATTATTTGGCGATTCCTAGAATTTATTAAGGTCAAAGAGATTGAAATCGATAGTTATAATAAGCAGTCGTAACGATAAAGTTCAGTAAAGCCGCTGTGGAAAAATCAATATGGAATGTCCAAATAGAGGACTTAGATTTTTATGAAAAGTATAAAAACTAACCAAGAATAGAATATTAAAAAAAACTTTATTCCACTGATTTCTTTAATCCCCGCTGGGATTTATGCAGAGATTAATGAAATTTGTATGAGACGTATGCGTCATCCAAAACATATGATGTATTTGTTTTCCTGTTTGGTTATAACATATTTTGATGTTTTGTATGTACATTTTTATGTTTATTGAGGTCCGTGCTGTGTCACGACCGTAACTGAAATGTTCCTTATGCGCGGCCATCGCGCAAGACGGTATCAAAAGTCAGCCGGCCCATGCATGCGAAAACTTGCGAGAATTGTGATATTTCGCAAGTCATGACGGCATGCACGGCCGAAAACAGGCGCTTGCGATGAGCGATTGGCCGCACATAATAAGGAGCGCCAAACGTAAAAAAATATATTCTCGGTTCCCTCCAGTCTACTGCCTTTTATTTGCGACCATCTACTACCTGCTAAAGAGGAATCTCTTCACCCTGCTACCTTTTACCGAAAAGCATCGAATGAGCCAAAATCTCCGAGCATTGAGCAGCAACCTATTTCTACATTCTTTGTTCCGGTGCCGTACATAAATAATTAGTAGAATAACAAAGTATTTTATTGTTAAAAATTCTAATATATTGTTTCATAAAGTTTACGCCGAAACCTTTGTAAGTCACGACTAATTAATAAACCTATTGAAACAAAAAATGTATTGCATCATGATCCACTTTCGTTGTCAACAGTAAAATCGCATATTGCCATGTAGCTATTTTTTCCAACCGACCATATTAATATTAGACTTCACAAAATAAATTGAATGTTATCCTTTTTGTTAATCTAGGTTCTAACGGAAATCAAACCCACACCACTTGGGCTAGGAAACAGATATCTTACCAACTAGGGGACACGGAGATCGTCAAATACCTAGTCCTGAAAAAAAAAAACAATAATATAAATATTTCTAGGGATGTCATACGAACCTAGGTTCTCGTTTTATTTGGGAAACTGCGTTAACCAAGCACGAAGCTCATGACATTGGCGTAATTTTTTTTCTGAATTGTTTTATTTCACAGTGCAATGTTGACAATTTCTATCGTTTTTTAGGAACGGTTGTTCCTTAATGGAGAGATGATGAGGATGATTGTTGGTTTAATAAAACTCGTTTGAAATCGGAATATGCAAAGAGAGAAAGTTTATTGAGAGCGTATTTATAATGTATAGAACGGCGCAGAACATGTCGCCGTCTCGCTTCACCGAACACAATGTTATTGTCACGTGTTCCATATACATTTCATACTACGGTCTGCAGGAGAGGCAAGAGATATGTCGGCGTCTCACTCTCGCTGTTTGCTCCTAGTGATTTCAATGACCGCGCGGCGACCTTCGCCCAGCGCCGTCTCGCATTCCTTGCAGAGCGAGTTCAATGACCGAGCGACTAAAGATCACCTCAGTGGGTTCAGTGACCGCACGCACGGTCGCTACAGTTTCAATTAAAATGTGAATTAGAACAAGTACCTGGTTAATGCAAATAACTTTCAGCCTCTACAAGTTAGTGTAGTAAAGCAAGTATTAGGGTAAACGGTGCCTTGATTAGATGGTTTTATATATTTCAATATGGGTAAAGCAAGGATGTGTTATATCCCCCGATTGTTTACTATTTACATAAATTGATTTGTGAAGAAACTGCAGAAGACAATGGAGCTACATGCAAATATCGAATGGGAATGTATGCGGATTACTATATGCTCATGACACGGTAGTGTTGGCGGAGAGAGAAAATTGATTACTGAGTGCGATAAGTAACTTGTTGGATTAGTAAATAGAGTGAGAATTAAACATATTTAATGACATGATTATGAAGCTGCAACCAGTTATGGTAATAAAAAAGTGTAATAGGAAAATTAAATGTGATGTGGGTGAACAATGGAATGTGATATGGGTGAAAATGAAATGTGATACGGGTGAACAATGAAATGTGATATGGGTGAACAATTAAATATGACACATAGGTGAACAATGAAATGTTATATGAGTGAAGAATGAAAAATTGGAGTAAATTATGGAATTCTTGTACTTGGGTATTATTTATTAGATAAAGAAAGAGGATATCGAACGGCGTATAGTGAAAGAAAACAAAGTTAACGAAGCACTTAAAGAAATCCGCTCGAGAGTATCATAATATGCTAAGACGATAGTCTATAACAGTGTAACATCAATTTTGATAATAGTGTATATGTTAGTAGTTTTAAAAAAATAGAATGGGAAAATAAAGGCCTGATCATGGATGAAAAATACCTGAGCCATTTGAGATTTGCAGACGATATCGTTATATTCTCACAAAACCCGAATGATCTTCAGCACCAACTGTAAGAATTGGCAGAGGTCAGCAAAGGAGGTGGTTTAAAAATGAATATTTCAAAAACCAAATATATGATGAACGGCTTTGCTACCCCAAAACCAATAAACGCAGATGGAAAGCCGCTAGAACTTGTCCAGGAATATGTGTATCTGGGCCAACTTATTTCCTTTGTAGGTGGCATATCGGATGAAATAGCACGAAGGACAAAATTAGCGTGGAGCTCATTTGAACGCTTGAACAACATCTTCAAAAGTAATCTCCCAATATCCTTGAAGCGAAGGGTTTACAACCAGTGCATGCTTCCAGTACTTACGTATGGCTGCGAGACATGGACGCTCACAGTAAAGAACACACAAAAGCTCCAGACTGCACAAAAGGGTATGGAGAGATGCATGTTGGGACATACTAAAAGATACCGTAAACAAAACACCTGGATTCGCAATATAACAAAGGTAGAAGACGTTATAAAGGTGTGCAAAAGAATGAAGTGGCAATGGGCCGGACACGTAGCCAGAATGTCAGACTCCCGATGGGCATCCGAAATAATCCAATGGTACCCAAGATGCATAAAGAGGCCCAGAAGAAGAGACCGAAGGTACGCTGGACATATGAAATCAGGAAGCATGGTAGCATCATATGGCATCAACGAGCAAAATACCGAACTATTTGGAGTCAACTTGGGGAGACCTTCATCAGTGGATCGACCCTGGTTGACAATGATGATGATGATAAAAGTGAAATGTGAAAAGAGCCGAGTGAATACTGTAGAAATGCGTGGACAGTACATAGATTGACGTGGACAATACATATGATAGAATGAGGATGAAATGATTAGAGATGAATGTGGCGTGATGGTTCTCGTATGTATGGTACAAGATAAAAGGTTACAACACGGGAAAGAACAACGTTATTTCTAAAAAGACAAGAAACGTTCTTCACAAAAGAAGGGTATGTAATTCAAATTTGTATGTACTGTAAATAAGTTGAGGAATTTTCCTTCTTACCTTCCTAGACTTTTGGTCTATTCATTATTAAGTAAGCTTAGTCTAGGACGTGTATTTGTAGAAACCTTTTTACATTTAAAGTAGTCTTCCTAAAGGTCGGTTGCCAATTGAGCTATCCATCTTTTCCACAACTGTGGGCGTTTGTGTTTTAAGTTGTCTTCCGTATCGAAAAGTGTTCTTCAATTCACATATCGTAGAAATCCTGTTGTATTTCTGATGAACCTCTTCTCTAGTATTCGAAATCAGCTGTTTGCTTTGGTAACCACTCTGACGTCGATATCATATTTCATGATTGGTCTACCACACATTTCATATATATAATATGAACCTTACTTTTTATATTCTGAGATATTTCAGTGTAAGTACGACCTGCGTAAAACTAGTCGGCAAGACAACGATTTTCTGAATCGGGGTTGATTTCTTTTAAAAAACATTTTTTTTCAAAAACGGTTCCATTCTGGTTTGAACTTAATACATAAATACATACCATTACGCCATCTCCCTATATCAGTATTGGCAGAGAAAAAAGAATTTCTGACTTTTCTATTTTACCACACATTATTTGCCTCTTCAATATCCATACTCCTTATTCAGCTCCTAGGATTTTCTTACCATTAAAGTATCGTTTGTTTGATCTATACGTACTTTATTTAGTCTTTCTAAAACGCCTTCACTCACCTTTTCACTTAATTCCTCCTTTAAATATTTCTGGTTGGTTGGACGAAATTGCAATGGTAATAAACCTGAAAAGTTGTACTGTATATAATATAAAATAGCATATTCATTGAGTTGGTATTTGATTTATTTACAGTTAATAACTGAAATGTTCTCATGCTTTAGGGTAAAACATTTTTCCATAAAACTATTCAAATATATAAAATTATATTTTAAGTAATTTTTTTATGGATATTTTCCGACGAATATTACATTTAAATAATTGTGTGTCAACATCATAATATTTAAGAATATTTCATAGTTTTTTAAGGTTTTTTTTCTTCTTAACGACTGAACAATTCAAAACAAGTACAGTACTTTCAGCAATTGAGCCAAGTTGATGAGCAGTCAACCCGTTAACAGTAATGAAACTGAATAATTTCAACATTTGAATATTTTTTATGATCAAATATGGAAATGCGAAGTAAAATTTTTCCACAAAAAATCCTCGGAAGTGTGGAATGTTGATATGTTTAGAAATTTATTCGTATAGTTTTGGTGTCTAGTATTTATTCGGATATGTTTGGTGTCTAGTATTTATTCGGATATGTTTGGTGTCTAGTATTTATTCGGATTTGTTTGGTGTCTAGTATTTATTCGGATATGTTTGATGTCTAGTATTTATTCGGATATGTTTGGTGTCTAGTATTTTTGTAATATTTATGTATATATTATTTTTATTAATTTAATAGCAAAAACTTATATTTTACCGTTCTACTTACAACAGTGTTCTTCCACATTACAAAGTCATAAATAAATATAAATTAAAAATAATACCCCATAAAAATATAATAGGATAAAAAGAGGAAATAAAAGTCATTATAAAAGGCGAATATGTAGGACGAGGTGTTTGAATGTGATAGTTGTGAAATATGTGTACAGTACCCGGCGGTAAGTAATATACCATACATCGTTTGTGGAGCGTCGTATCTGTCATTCATACACGTGTTCCGTCGCGATTTGTGAGTCGTTACCGGACCGGACTGTTAGCGTATCGTGCGATAAAGATGACGCTCTAAAAACGATGTGTATTACTTACCGATGGGTACTGTACAATGATAGAATGATGTGGATATATTTTATGTCTGTCTATGTTTAAAAAATAAATATTTCAAATTTAAACACTTGTCTTGTCCCTAAGTCTTGCCGTGTTCATATGTATTTCAAGTGAAATATAAGAATATTTGAAATAAATATGAACAAATATATTTATCATAAGAAGAAAAAGAAAAAACAAATACATTTATTATAAGAAATAATAAATAAACGGTCTTTCAAATTGAGCAGTTTTTTTAATTCTTTTTTTTTTAATTCTTGAGTGAAACACACGATTTGCTTTGATTTCAAAAAAGCTTGTTTTTGGCCATTAAAGTATAATAATAATGTATGACATTTAATCACAAAAAACAATATTTGCCTAATGTTCACCTCTTGCAGCTCCATAGATGTCCACTCTTTTGTCAAAAATTTCGATGATCTTTTGGCATAATTGCGGTTCTAACTCCCCAATATCGCGAATAATTTCGTCCTTCAGCTCAGATATTGAATGGGAGTCATTCTTATAGACCGGGTTTTTCAAAT
Source organism: Odontocerum albicorne (assembly GCA_949825065.1). NCBI lineage: Eukaryota > Metazoa > Arthropoda > Insecta > Trichoptera > Odontoceridae > Odontocerum > Odontocerum albicorne. Next base: position 1,573,650 of record OX463859.1, read on the forward strand.
AACCTCAGAGAAAATAGTCCAACGGTGTCAGGTCACATGATCTTGGTGGGCAATTAACATCACCGTTTCCGGAGTAATCTCCGGATTGTAATCATCTAATTGTAATAATCTAATTGTAATCAATACGTAAAATAATTCAACAATTAGAACGTGTTGTTGTATTGTATACGTCTCCATTTTTATAAATGTCATACATTACACTTCTCAAATGTCACAAGACTCAGGCAAGCTCACAACGCCATCTGTGTTTTATCCAAGAATTTAAAAAACAGCTCAATTTGAAAGAATTTATTTTGTTAAATATTTAAATTGCGCATTCTTAAAAAAAAAAAGAAATGTAAACATTAATCTTTACTCAATTGTTACACAAATAATATTCACTCAATAAATTTGAGAATCAAAGATTTTTTATATTCTCAAGTTTAATAAAAACCAACATACAAGGCGTATTATCATGTGGTACCCTACTTGACAAAAATGGGTATAAACAGGAATCGCATCCATAACTTCCAGGTCTTACCAACTGGGCTGCGGAGGACGTCACGAAATATACGAGTCGTCGTGTATTAAATAGAAACATGGTAGATAAAATAATTATGAGATAAAAATAAGTGTTCGTAAGAGACGGATGTTATCAGTAGAATTAAAAAAAAGAAACTTGAGATTATACTTTAAGAAAATGAAGGAAGGAAAGTAAAGGACATATAAAACCAGCACATTTGTTTGAAATTAATGAAGACAGGCGAAACAGGACAGGCGAAAAAAATCCCGAGAAAATAATGGTAGGAAATGATTGGAAACATTTTTTACTGAGAGCGTTCGGGACTAGAATCATAGTATAAATATGCCAAAGCCCGTACGGTTGTCATTCGAAGCAGATTGAAATTATACTGAACGAACCGGTGTAAAAGGGGACGATGCCAATTTATTTTGAATTGTTATTTATTAAATAATTCATTGGTTTCCTATAATATTGAACCTTATAATTACTTGTGTTTACTACTTCGAAACAAATTGAAATTATACTGAACGAACCGGTGTAAAAGGGGACGATACCAATTTATTTTGAATTGTAATTTATTAAATAATTCATTTGTTTCCTATTATATTGAACCTTATTACTTGTGTTTACTACTTCGAAACAGATTGAAATTATATTGAACGAACCGGTGTAAAAGGGGACGATGCCAATTTGTTTTGAATTGTAATTCATTAAATAATTCATTTGTTTCCTATTATATTGAACCTTATAATAACTTGTGTTTACTACTTCGAAACAGATTGAAATTATACCGAACGAACCGGTGTAAAAGGGAACGATGCCAATTTATTTTGAATTGTAATTTATTAAATAATTCATTTGTTTCCTATTATATTGAACCTTATAATTATGTACTTGTGTTTATTTATCTTTTGCTCTTTTTTTGAATTCAGACAATTAAATGTGGCTTTTTCAAGATGTCGGAAACGCGAAAACATTACAGTCAATATATCTAAAACAAGTCTTCAAGGAAAACTTTATCAACGATTTAAATTAAACAACAGTTATGTTTATATGTATACAAAAATCATTGTGTATAAAGAGATTTTTGAGAATTAAATAATTCATCAATCAAGGATGTACCTTTTTTATTTTAAACTTGAGACATTAATGAACCCAAAAACACTTAAAGCTGATCTTGCTCCATTCTGTATTTCAAAAAAGTATAATTTGTTTTACTTCCGTGAATATTTCATGGGTTGCAACTAGTCTAGTATTATTGGTATATTAAAAATGTAACGAAATTAATAAAAGTAAGTTGAAAAAGTAAAGTGTGTAAGAAAATATACTAAGTAAGAAAACCACAGATCTCTTAACAAGGGAAGAACGACAAAGGAACTTTTCTAGATCTTTCGATAAGTGATAGTAGCACATTCGGCTTCAGGTGTAGTGTTGCGTATGTGTGTCGAGTTCGAATAAAGTTGGAATAGATCGACATATGGCGATAAGTTCGCTAGGTTGTACTATGCACAACGGTAGTGTTATATAGTACAATAGAAAGTTTTTCTTCCTTCATGTCTTCTTCTTCAGTTTCAATCCTGGGGATATTGGTTACCAGTTAAGCCCTGCATCTCCTCCTCCACTCCGCTCGGTCTTCAACAATCCTCTTGAGCTCTGTATAAGAGGTGCAGTCCATATCGTGGTGTATTTGCTCCAGATACTCTCGGCGAGGACGCCCTCTGACAATCGATCCCTCAATCATTCCCTCCAGTATATTGTGCAGGAGATTTTCATGTCGCAGCATACGACCCATATATTCTGCACGCTTTTCCGATATGGTGTTTGATAGGTGCCTGGTTCCTTCGATCCTGCTGAGAACCTCGTCATTTGTAATGTAGTCTCTCCAGGAAATCCTTAGGATTCTCGTCTATAGGTCCACATCTCGAAGGCCTTCAATCTTTCTCAATCTCTTTTGCTCAGTAACGTGTCTCGCAACCACAAATCAAAATACTCTACACAAATCTTTTCTACAAGCATAAAGAATAAATGAAGAAAGTCTTAGAAAAAAAATATATAGTTCAAATATAACTGGAAAGCGTTGTATCAAGTGAATGATATTTTGAAAGACGTTGATAGTCAGAGAAAACGTAATAGTAATATGAGAAGATATATATGAATATGGAAAAAGCGAAGGATCTGTGTGGAGAAAAAAAAATCTGGCGATTTCTCCTCTATGCCTACCCAAAAAGGTAAATAGTGGAATGGTTTGTTTATATGTATAAAACAATCGTATCAAACGTTGTCAATCCATCATAGAAGTTCTCCTTTCAGTTTCTCACACTACTTCCACGCTTCAACCCAATCCTCACTCCACACTCCACCAACGGGGTGGGTAGAGAGAGGCGAAAAGTGGAGGCTGGCGACGCTATTTTGCGATTCCCGGCGAGGAGATTGGCATTTTTAATAATCCAGGAATGGCGACGGATGGAGTGTGTGATATATATTTTATTGATGGACCTCTCCCGCCTTCATATCCAGGCTATATCCGAGCGGAATGAGGTCCCGAGGTATTCCTACTTTATTTGCTTTACTTGCCGCCACGTCATTGCTTACTTCATTATTTCGCTTGGTCGCCTCACGCACACACATTTCTCGTTTAAATGAATGGTCATTACATATCAAATAGCAATGAATATATATTTGCTTTCATGAGTAAAAAAGAAAAAACACTAATATACAATGCTCGTGCTGGAAATTACTCTTTCGAAATCGGCGGCCATTTTACATAGCATAATATAATGAAGGTAAATTCTGTCGGCCATTTTACATAGCATAATTTAGGTAAATTCTATCGGACATTTTACATAGCATAATATAGTTGAGGTAAAAGGTCCTATCTGCCTCCCCAACAGGTGTTGGGGAGGCAGGTAGGACAGCCCGGGATTTTTCTTTTTCTCTACCACATCTATGTAACTTCTCATAAAACTCCTACGTACTCTATGAGTTTCTAAATTATTTTATTATCAAAATAACATCCCCTTGATACAACCATCCTTTTTTTATTTTCATCTAGCATTCACATTTGCACTTGAGGCGCATGGCCACACGGTAATACACTGGATTTCCATGCAAAAGGTCGTCAGTTCGATCCCCGCGCTGTGCTAATCCCTCGAATGCCACAGGTTTTTTTCGCCTATTAGTCGGGAGTGTAAAATTAAATGTATTATAAATCAAGTAAAATGTATTTTGCGTCAATATTTTCTAGTTTGAATTAATTTTGACAAACAAAAATCAAATTTGAATACAAAAATTCTAGAACAATATTTAATCAAGACATCAACACCAATCAAGTAAAAGAGAAACGCACTTGCGTTAAGAATTATATGAATCGTGCGAAATATGTATAACCATTTCATAACAAAAGACGGAAATTTCATACTTTTCACCCAAAAATCTTACATTGACGGCCAAGTTTACGAATATATGTACAAAATCACCATACAATTATTGTTTGTTCTACGTGGTTCCGTGTTTTTCATCCCAAACCTTTAATTCTGTAAAATATCACTATTTTGCGTCAATATTTTCCAGTTTGAATGAATTTTGTGTAACAAAAATCAAATTTTAATACAAAAATTCTAGAATAATATTGAATCAAGACATTAACACCAATCAAGTATAGTAAAAACGCACTTGCGTTAAATATTATATGAATCGTGCGAAATATGTACAACCATTTCATAGTAAAAGACGGAACTTTCAAACTTTAAACCCAAAAATCTTATATTGACGGCCACGTTTACAAATATGTGTACCAAATCACCACACAATTATTGTTTGTTTTACGTGTTTCCGTGTTTTTCATCCCTAACCTCTTATTCTGTAAAATATCAGTATTTTGCGTCAATATCTTCCAGTTTTAATGAATTTTGACTAACAAAAGTCAAATTTTTTTACAAAAATTCTAGAATACTGAATCAAGACATCCTCACAATCACGTTTAGTAGAAACGCACTTGTGTTAAATATTATATGAAAAGTGCAAAATACGTATGACCATTTCTTAGAAAAAGACGGAAATTTCAAACTTTTCACCCAAAAATCTAGCATTGACGTCCAAGTTTACGAATATATATCTAAAATCACCACACAATTATTGTTTGTTCTACGTATTTCCATGTTTTTTATCCTAAACCTCTAATTTTGCGAAATATCACAGTATTTTGCGTCAATATTTTCCTATTTAAATGAATTTTATCTAACGAAAATCAAATTTAAATACAAAAATTCTAGAATAATATTAAATCCAGACATCAACACCAATCAAGTTTAGTAGAAACGTACTTGCGTTAAACATTATATAAATCGTGCGAAATACTCTTATGTTCATACGAAATAGTCATCCATTTCATAGTAAAAGACGGAAATTTCATACTTTTCACCCAAAAATCTTACATTGACCGCAAAGTTTACGAATATATGTACAAAATCACCATACAATTATTGTTTGTTCTACGTGGTTCCGTGTTTTTCATCCCAAACCTCTAATTTTGCGAAATATCAGTATTTTGCAAGATTATTTTTCAGTTTGAAAAAATTTTGACTAACAAAAATTAAATTTTAAGACAAAAAATCCAGAATAATATTGAATCAAGACATCTACACCAATCAAGTTTAGTAGAAACGCACTTGCGTTAAATATTATATAAAACGTGCAAAATATGTTCATACATTTGCTATGAAATGGTCATCCATTTCATATAGAAAAAGACGGAAATTTCGTACTTTTCACCCAAAACTTCTCACATTGACGGCCAAGTTTACGGAACATATGTATAAAATTACCACACAACTATGGTTTGTTCTACATGTTTCAGTGTTTTTCATCCCAAACGGTCTAATTTTGCGAAATATCAGTATTTTGCGTCAATAGTTTCCAGTTTGAATGAATATTGACTAACAAAAATTTTATTTTAATACAAAAATTCTAGAATAATATTGAATCAAGACATCAACACCAATCAAGTTTAGTAAAAACGCACTTGCGTTAAATATTATATGAAAAGTGCGAAATATGTACAACCATTTCATAGTAAATGACGGAAATTTCATACTTTTCACCCAAAAATCTTACATTGACGGCCAAGTTTACAAATATGTGTACCAAATCACCACACAATTATTGTTTGTTTTACGTGTTTCCGTGTTTTTCATCCCAAACCTCTAATTCTGTAAAATATCGGTATTTTGCGTCAATATTTTCCAGTTTGAATGAATTTTGACTAACAAAAATCCAATTTTATTACAAAAATTCAAGAATAATATTTAATCAAGATATCGACACAAATCAAGTTTAGTAGAAACGCACTTGCGTTAAATATTATATGAAAAGTGCAAAATATGTGTTTCCATTTCTTAAACAAAATGGAAATTTCATACTTTTCACTCAAAAATCTGGCATTGACGGCCAAGTTTACGAATATATGTACAAAATCACCACACAAATATTGTTTGTTCTACGTGGTTCCGTGTTTTTCATCCTAAACCTCTAATTTGGCTAAATATCAGTATTTTGCGTCAATATTTTCCAGTTTGAATGAATTTTGACTAACGAAAATGAAATTTGAATACAAAAATTCTAGAACAAAATTTAATCAAGACATCAACACCAATCAAGTATAGTAGAAACGCACTTGCGTTAAATATTATATGAATCGTGCGAAATATGTAAAATCATTTCATAGCAAAAGACGGAAATTTCATACTTTTCACCCAAAAATCTTACATTGACGGCCAAGTTTACGAATATATGTACAAAATCACCATACAATTATTGTTTTACATATTTCCGTGTTTTTCATCCCAAACCTTTAATTCTGTAAAATATCAGTATTTTGCGTCAATATTTTCCAGTTTGAATGAATTTTGTGTAACAAAAATCAAATTTAAATACAAAAATTCTAGAATAATATTGAATCAAGACATTAACACCAATCAAGTATAGTAAAAACGCACTTGCGTTAAATATTATATGAATCGTGCGAAATATGTACAACCATTTCATAGTAAAAGACGGAACTTTCATACTTTTAACCCAAAAATCTTATATTGACGGCCACGTTTACAAATATGTGTACCAAATCACCACACAATTATTGTTTGTTTTACGTGTTTCCGTGTTTTTCATCCCTCACCTCTTATTCTGTAAAATATCAGTATTTTGCGTCAATATCTTCCAGTTTTAATGAATTTTGACTAACAAAAGTCAAATTTTTTTACAAAAATTCTAGAATACTGAATCAAGACATCCTCACAATCACGTTTAGTAGAAACGCACTTGTGTTAAATATTATATGAAAAGTGCAAAATACGTATGACCATTTCTTAGAAAAAGACGGAAATTTCAAACTTTTCACCCAAAAATCTAGCATTGACGTCCAAGTTTACGAATATATATCCAAAATCACCACACAATTATTGTTTGTTCTACGTATTTCCATGTTTTTTATCCTAAACCTCTAATTTTGCGAAATATCACAGTATTTTGCGTCAATATTTTCCTATTTAAATGAATTTTATCTAACGAAAATCAAATTTAAATACAAAAATTCTAGAATAATATTAAATCCAGACATCAACACCAATCAAGTTTTGTAGAAACGTACTTGCGTTAAACATTATATAAATCGTGCGAAATACTCTTATGTTCATACGAAATGGTCATCCATTTCATAGTAAAAGACGGAAATTTCATACTTTTCACCCAAAAATCTTACATTGACCGCCAAGTTTACGAATATATGTACAAAATCACCACACAGCTATTGTTTGTTCTACGTGTTTCCGTGTTTTTCATCCCAAACCTATAATTTTGCGAAATATCAATATTTTTCGTCAATATTTTCCAGTGTGAATGACTTTTGACTAACAAAAATCAAATTTTAATACGAAAAATTCAAGAATAATATTGAATCAAGTCATCAACACCAATCAAGTATAGTAGAAACGCACTTGCGTTAAATATTATATAAATCGTGCGAAATATGTATGACCATTTCATAGTAAAAGAATGAATTTACATACTTTTCACCCAAAAATCTTTGACCGCCAATTTTACGAATATATGTACAAAATCCCCACACAAATATTGTTTGTCAAGAATAATATTGAATCAAGTCATCAACACCAATCAAGTTTAGTAGAAACGGACTTGCGTTAAGTATTATATATGAATCGTGCGAAATATGTATAACCATTTCATAGCAAAAGACGGAAATTTCATACTTTTCACCCAAAAATCTTACATTGACGGCCAAGTTTACAAATATATGTACGAAATCACCATACAATTATTGTTTGTTCTACGTGTTTCCGTGTTTTTTATCCCAAACCTCTAATTTTGCGAAATATCAGTATTTTGCATGATTATTTTTCAGTTTGAAATAAATTGGACTAACAAAAATCAAATTTTAAGACAAAAATTCCAGAATAATATTGAATCAAGACATCACCACCAATCAAGTATAGAAGAAACGCACTTGCGTTACATATTATATGAAACGTGCAAAATATGTATGACCATTTCATAGTAAAAGAAGGAAATTTCATACTTTTTACCCAAAAATGTTCCATTCCCGGCCACGTTTACAAATATGTGTACCAAATCACCTCACAATTATTGTTTGTTTTACGTGTTTCCGTGTTTTTCATCCCTAACCTCTTATTCTGTAAAATATCAGTATTTTGCGTCAATATTTTCCAGTTTGAATGAATTTTGACTAACAAAAATCAAATTTTATTACAAAAATTCAAGAATTATATTGAATCAAGACATCGACACCAATCAAGTTTAGTAGAAACGCACTTGCGTTAAATATTATATGGATCGTACAAAAAAAGTATGACCATTTCATAGTAAAAGATGGAAATTTCATACTTTTCACCCAAAAATCTTACATTGACGGCCAAGTTTACGAATATATGTACAAAATCACCATACAATTATTGTATGTTCTTCGTGTTTCCGTGTTTTTCATCCCAAACCTCTTATTTTGCGAAATATCAGTATTTTGCATGATTATTTTTATGTTTGAAATAAATTTGACCAACAAAAATCAAATTTTAAGACAAAAATTCCAGAATAATATTGAATCAAGACATCACCACCAATCAAGTATAGAAGAAACGCACTTGCGTTACATATTATATGAAACGTGCAAAATATGTATGACCATTTCATAGTAAAAGAAGGAAATTTCATACTTTTTACCCAAAAATCTTCCATTCCCGGCCACGTTTACAAATATGTGTACCAAATCACCTCACAATTATTGTTTGTTTTACGTGTTTCCGTGTTTTTCATCCCTAACCTCTTATTCTGTAAAATATCAGTATTTTGCGTCAATATTTTCCAGTTTGAATGAATTTTGACTAACTAAAATCCAAATTTTTTACAATAATTCTAGAATGCTAATGAATCAAGACATCCTCCCCTATCACGTTTAGTTGAAACGCACTTGTGTTAAATATTATATGAAAAGTGCAAAATATGTATTACCATTTCTTAGTAAAAGTCGGAAATTTCAACCTTTTTACCCAAAAATCTGGCATTGATGGCCAAATTAACGAATAAATATCCAAAATCACCACACAATTATTGTTTGTTCTACGGGTTTCCATGTTTTTTATCCTAATCCTCTAATTTTGCAAAACATCAGTATTTTGCGTCAATATTTTCCTATTTCAATGAATTTTATCCAACGAAAATCAAATTTTATACAAAAATTCTAGAATAATAATCAAGACATCAACACCAATCAAGTATAGTAGAAACGCACTTGCGTAAAATATAATATAAATCGTGCAAAATATGTATGACCATGGTAAAAGACGGAAATTTCATACTTTTCACCCAAAAATCTTACATTGACGGCCAATTTTACGAATATATGTACAAAATCACCACACAAATATTGTTTGTTCTACGTGTTTCTGTGTTTATCATCCCAAACCTTTAATTTGGCGAAATATCAGTATTTTGCGTCAATATTTTCTAATTTAAATGATTTTAGTCTAACAAAAATCCAATTTTATTACAAAAATTCAAGAATAATATTAAATCAAGACATCGACACAAATCAAGTTTAGGAGAAACGCACTTGCGGTAAATATTTTATGAAACGTGCAAAATATGTGTTACCATTTCTTATTAAAACATGGCAATTTCATACTTTTCACCTAAAAATCTGGCATTGACGGCTAAGTTTACGAATATGTGTACAAATTTACCACACAGTTATTGTTTGTTCTACGTGTTTCCGTGTTTTTCATCCCAAACCTCTAATTTGGCGAAATATCAGTATTTTGCGTCAATATTTTCCAGTGTTAATGAATTTAGAGTAACAAAAATCACATTTCAATACAAAAATTCTAGAATAATATTTAATCAAGACATCAACAACAATCAAGAATACAAGGAACGCACTTGCGTTAAATATTATAAAAATCGTGCGAAATATGTATGACCATTTCATAGTAAAAGACGGAAATTTCATACTTTTCACCCAAAAATCTTACATTGACGGCCAAGTTTACAAATATATGTACAAAATCACCACACAAATATTGTTTGTTCTACGTGTTTCCGTGTTTTTCATCCCAAAATTCTTATTTTGCGAAATATCAGTATTTTGCGTCAATATTTTCCAGTGTGAATGAATTTAGACAAACAAAAATCAAATTATAATACAAAAGTTCTAGAATTATATTGAATCAAGACATCAACACCGATGTAGTATACTACAAACGCACTTGCGTTAAATATTATAAGAATCGTGCAAAAAAGGGATGACCATTTCATAGTAAAAGACGGAAATTTCATACTTTTCACCCAAAAATCTTACATTGACGGCCAAGTTTACAAATATATGTACAAAACCACCACACAAATATTGTTTGTTCTACGTGTTTCCGTGTTTTTCATCCCAAAATTCTTATTTTGCGAAATATCAGTATTTTGCGTCAATATTTTCCAGTGTGAATGAATTTAGACAAACAAAAATCAAATTATAATACAAAAGTTCTAGAATTATATTGAATCAAGACATCAACACCGATGTAGTATACTACAAACGCACTTGCGTTAAATATTATATGAATCGTGCAAAAAAGGGATGACCATTTCATAGTAAAAGACGGAAATTTCATACTTTTCACCCAAAAATCTTACATTGACGGCCAAGTTTACAAATATATGTACAAAACCACCACACAAATATTGTTTGTTCTACGTGTTTCCGTGTTTTTCATCCCAAAATTCTTATTTTGCGAAATATCAGTATTTTGCGTCAATATTTTCCAGTGTGAATGAATTAAGACAAACAAAAATCAAATTATAATACAAAAGTTCTAGAATTATATTGAATCAAGACATCAACACCGATGTAGTATACTACAAACGCACTTGCGTTAAATATTATATGAATCGTGCAAAAAAGGGATGACCATTTCATAGTAAAAGACAGAAATTTCATACTTTTCACCTAAAAATCAGGCATTGACGGCCAAGTTTACGAATATATGTACAAAATGACCACTCAATTATTGTTTGTTCTACGTGTTTCCGTGTTTTTCATCCCAAACCTCTAATTTTGCGAAATATCAGTATTTTTTGTCAATATTTTCCAGTTTGAATAAATTTTTTCTAACAAAAATCCAATTTTATTACAAAAATTCAAGAATTATATTGAATCAAGACATCGAAACCAATCAAGTTTAGTAGAAACGCACTTGCGTTAAATATTATATGGATCGTACAAAAAAAGTATGACCATAGTAAAAGACGGAAATTTCATACTTTTCACCCAAAAATCTTACATTGACGGCCAAGTTTACGAATATATGTACAAAATAACCACACAATAATTGTTTTTTCTATGTGTTTCCATGTTTTTCATCCCAAACCTCTAATTTTGGAAATATCAGTATTTTGCGGCAATATTTTCCAGTTTAAGTGCATTTTGTTTAAATTAATACAATTTTTATTACAAAAATTAAAGAAAAATTCGGAATCCAGACATCGACACCAATCAAGTTTAGTAGAAACGAAATTGCGTAAAATATTATATGAAACGTGCAAAATATGTATGACCATTTCATAGTAAAAGACGGAAATTTGATACTTATCACCGAAAAATCTGGCATTGACGGTCAAGTTTACGAATATATGTACAAAATTACCACACAATTATTGTTTGTTTTACGTGTTTCCGTGTTTTTCATCCCAAACCTCTAATTTTGCGAAATATCAGTATTTTGCATGATTATTTTTCAGTTTGAAATAAATTCGACTAACAAAAATCAAATTTTAAGACAAAAATTCCAGAATAATATTGAATCAAGACATCACCACCAATCAAGTATAGTAGAAACGCACTTGCGTTACATATTATATGAAACGTGCAAAATATGTATGACCATTTCATAGTAAAAGACGGAAATTTCATACTTTTCAGCCAAGATTCTTACATTGACGGCCAAGTTTACCAACATATGTACAAAATCAACACACAATTATTGTTTGTTCTACATGTTTCCGTGTTTTTCATCACAAACCTTTAATTCCGTAAAATATCAGTATTTTTGCGTCAATATTTTCCAGTTTGAATGAATTTTGACTAACAAAAATCAAATTTTATTACAAAAATTCAAGAACTATATTGAATCAAGACATCGACACCAATCAAGTTTAGTAGAAACGCACTTGTGTTAAATATTATATGGATCGTACAAAAAAAGTATGACCATTTCATAAGTAAAAGACGGAAATTTCATACTTTTCACCCAAAAATCTTACATTGACGGCCAAGTTTACGAATATATGTACAAAATCACCATACAATTATTGTTTGTTCTACGTGGTTCCGTGTTTTTCATCCCAAACCTCTAATTTTGCGAAATATCAGTATTTTGCATGATTATTTTTCAGTTTGAAATAAATTTGACTAACAAAAATCAAATTTAAAGACAAAAATTCCAGAATAATATTGAATCAAGACATCACCACCAATCAAGTATAGTAGAAACGCACTTGCGTTACATATGAATTTTGACTAACAAAAATCAAATTTTATTACAAAAATTCAAGAACTATATTGAATCAAGTCATCGACACCAATCAAGTTTAGTAGAAACGCACTTGTGTTAAATATTATATGAAACGTGCAAAATATGTATGACCATTTCATAGTAAAAAGACGGAAATTTCATACTTTTTACCCAAAAATCTTACATTCCCGCCACGTTTACAAATATGTGTACCAAATCACCACTCAATTATTGTTTGTTTTACGTGTTTCCGTGTTTTTTTCATCCCTAACCTCATATTCTGTAAAATATCAGTATTTTGCGTCAATATCTTCCAGTTTTAATGAATTTTGACTAACAAAAGTCAAATTTTTTTACAAAAATTCTAGAATACCTGAATCAAGACATCCTCACAATCACGTTTAGTAGAAACGCACTTGTGTTAAATATTATATGAAAAGTGCAAAATACGTATGACCATTTCTTAGAAAAAGACGGAAATTTCAAACTTTTCACCCAAAAATCTAGCATTGACGTCCAAGTTTACGAATAATATATCCAAAATCACCACAAAATTATTGTTTGTTCTGCGTATTTCCATGTTTTTTATCCTAAACCTCTAATTTGCGAATATCACAGTATTTTGCGTCAATATTTTCCTATTTAAATGAATTTTATCTAACGAAAATCAAATTTAAATACAAAAATTCTAGAATAATATTAAATCCAGACATCAACACCAATCAAGTTTAGTAGAAACGTACTTGCGTTAAACATTATATAAATCGTGCGAAATACTCTTATGTTCATACGAAATGGTCATCCATTTCATAGTAAAAAGACGGAAATTTTCATACTTTTCACCCAAAAATCTTACATTGACCGCCAAGTTTACGAATATATGTACAAAATCACCACACAGCTATTGTTTGTTCTACGTGTTTCCGTGTTTTTTCATCCCAAACCTATAATTTTGCGAAATATCAATATTTTCCAGTGTGAATGACTTTTGACTAACAAAAATCAAATTTTAATACAAAAATTCAAGAATAATATTGAATCAAGTCATCAACACCAAACGCACTTGCGTTAAATATTTTATAAATCGTCCGAAATATGTATGACCATTTCATAGTAAAAGACGGAATTTACATACTTTTCACCCAAAAAATCTTCGACCGCCAATTTTACGAATATATGTACAAAATCACCACACAAATATTGTTTGTCAAGGAATATTATTGAATCAAGTCATCAACATCAATCAAGTTTAGTAGAAACGGACTTGCCTTAAGTATTATATATGAATCGTGCGAAATATGTATAACCATTTCATAGCATTACACGGAAATTTCATACTTTTCACCCAAAAATCTTACATTGACGGCCAAGTTTACGAATATATGTACAAAATCACCATACAATTATTGTTTGTTCTACGTGTTTCCGTGTTTTTCATCCCAAACCTCTAATTTTGCGAAATATCAGTATTTTGCATGATTATTTTTCAGTTTGAAATAAATTGGACTAACAAAAATCAAATTTTAAGACAAAAATTCCAGAATAATATTGAATCAAGACATCACCACCAATTAAGTATAGTAGAAACGCACTTGCGTTACATATTATATGAAACGTGCAAAATATGTATGACCATTTCATAGTCAATTTCATTCTTTTCATCCAAAATTTTTTACATTGACGGCCAAGTTTACGAACATATGTACAAAATCACCACACAATTATTGCTTGTTCTACATGTTTCCGTGTTTTCCATCCTAAACCTTTAATTCTGTAAAATATCAGTATTTTGCGTCAATATTTTCCAGTTTGAATGAATTTTGACTAAAAAAAATCAAATTTTATTACAAAAATTCAAGAATTATATTGAATCAAGACATCGACACCAATCAAGTTTAGTAGAAACGCACTTGCGTTAAATATTATATGGATCGTACAAAAAAAGTATGACCATTTCATAGTAAAAGACGGAAATTTCATACTTTTCACCCAAAAATCTTACATTGACGGCCAAGTTTACGAATTTAAGTACAAAATCACCATACGATTATTGTTTGTTCTACGTGTTTCCGTGTTTTTCATCCCAAACCTCTAATTTTGCGAAAAATCTGTATTTTGCATGATTATTTTTCAGTTTGAAATAAATTTGACTAACAAAAATCAAATTTTAAGACAAAAATTCCAGAATAATATTGAATCAAGACATCACCACCAATCAAGTATAGTAGAAACGCACTTGCGTTACATATTATTTGAAACGTGCAAAATATGTATGACCATTTCATAGTAAAAGACGGAAATTTCATACTTTTTACCCAAAAATCTTACATTCCCGGCCACGTTTACAAATATGTGTACCAAATCACCACTCAATTATTGTTTGTTTTACGTGTTTCCGTGTTTTTCATCCCTAACCTCATATTCTGTAAAATATCAGTATTTTGCGTCAATATCTTCCAGTTTTAATGAATTTTGACTAACAAAAGTCAAATTTTTTTACAAAATTCTAGAATACTGAATCAAGACATCCTCACAATCACGTTTAGTAGAAACGCACTTGTGTTAAATATTATATGAAAAGTGCAAAATACGTATGACCATTTCTTAGAAAAAGACGGAAATTTCAAACTTTTCACCCAAAAATCTAGCATTGACGTCCAAGTTTACGAATATATATCCAAAATCACCACAAAATTATTGTTTGTTCTGCGTTATTTCCATGTTTTTTATCCTAAACCTCTAATTTTGCGAAATATCACAGTATTTTGCGTCAATATTTTCCTATTTAAATGAATTTTATCTAACGAAAATCAAATTTAAATACAAAAATTCTAGAATAATATTAAATCCAGACATCAACACCAATCAAGTTTAGTAGAAACGTACTTGCGTTAAACATTATATAAATCGTGCGAAATACTCTTATGTTCATACGAAATGGTCATCCATTTCATAGTAAAAGACGGAAATTTCATACTTTTCACCCAAAAATCTTACATTGACCGCCAAGTTTACGAATATATGTACAAAATCACCACACAGCTATTGTTTGTTCTACGTGTTCCGTGTTTTTCATCCCAAACCTATAATTTTGCGAAATATCAATATTTTCCAGTGTTGAATGACTTTTGACTAACAAAAATCAAATTTTAATACAAAAATTCAAGAATAATATTGAATCAAGTCATCAACACCAAACGCACTTGCGTTAAATATTTTATAAATCGTCCGAAATATGTATGACCATTTCATAGTAAAAGACGGAATTTACATACTTTTCACCCAAAAATCTTCGACCGCCAATTTTACGAATATATGAACAAAATCACCACACAAATATTGTTTGTCAAGAATATTATTGAATCAAGTCATCAACATCAATCAAGTTTAGTAGAAACGGACTTGCCTTAAGTATTATATATGAATCGTGCGAAATATGTATAACCATTTCATAGCATTACACGGAAATTTCATACTTTTCACCCAAAAATCTTACATTGACGGCCAAGTTTACGAATATATGTACAAAATCACCATACAATTATTGTTTGTTCTACGTGTTTCCGTGTTTTTCATCCCAAACCTCTAATTTTGCGAAATATCAGTATTTTGCATGATTATTTTTCAGTTTGAAATAAATTCGACTAACAAAAATCAAATTTTAAGACAAAAATTCCAGAATAATATTGAATCAAGACATCACCACCAATCAAGTATAGTAGAAACGCACTTGCGTTACATATTATATGAAACGTGCAAAATATGTATGACCATTTCATAGTAAAAGACGGAAATTTCATACTTTTCACCCAAGATTCTTACATTGACGGCCAAGTTTACGAACATATGTACAAAATCAACACACAATTATTGTTTGTTCTACATGTTTCCGTGTTTTTCATCACAAACCTTTAATTCCGTAAAATATCAGTATTTTGCGTCAATATTTTCCAGTTTGAATGAATTTCGACTAACAAAAATCAAATTTTATTACAAAAATTCAAGAACTATATTGAATCAAGACATCGACACCAATCAAGTTTAGTAGAAACGCACTTGTGTTAAATATTATATGGATCGTACAAAAAAAGTATGACCATTTCATAGTAAAAGACGGAAATTTCATACTTTTCACCCAAAAATCTTACATTGACGGCCAAGTTTACGAATATATGTACAAAATCACCATACAATTATTGTTTGTTCTACGTGGTTCCGTGTTTTTCATCCCAAACCTCTAATTTTGCGAAATATCAGTATTTTGCATGATTATTTTTCAGTTTGAAATAAATTTGACTAACAAAAATCAAATTTTAAGACAAAAATTCCAGAATAATATTGAATCAAGACATCACCACCAATCAAGTATAGTAGAAACGCACTTGCGTTACATATTATATGAAACGTGCAAAATATGTATGACCATTTCATAGTAAAAGAAGGAAATTTCATACTTTTTACCCAAAAATCTTACATTCCCGGCCACGTTTACAAATATGTGTACCAAATCACCACACAATTATTGTTTGTTTTACGTGTTTCCGTGTTTTTCATCCCTTACCTCTTATTCTGTAAAATATCAGTATTTTGCGTCAATATTTTCCAGTTTGAATGAATTTTGACTAACTAAAATCCAAATTTTTTACAATTATTCTAGAATACTAATGAATCAAGACATCCTACCCTATCACGTTTAGTAGAAACGCACTTGCGTTAAATATTATATGAAAAGTGCAAAATATGTATTACCATTTCTTAGTAAAAGACGGAAATTTCAAACTTTTTACCCAAAAATCTGGCATTGATGGCCAAATTAACGAATAAATATCCAAAATCACCACACAATTATTGTTTGTTCTACGGGTTTCCATGTTTTTTATCCTAATCCTCTAATTTTGCAAAACATCAGTATTTTGCGTCAATATTTTCCTATTTCAATGAATTTTATCCAACGAAAATCAAATTTTATACAAAAATTCTAGAATAATAATCAAGACATCAACACCAATCAAGTATAGTAGAAACGCACTTGCGTAAAATATAATATAAATCGTGCAAAATATGTATGACCATTTCATGGTAAAAGACGGAAATTTCATACTTTTCACCCAAAAATCTTACATTGACGGCCAATTTTACGAATATATGTACAAAATCACCACACAAATATTGTTTGTTCTACGTGCTTCTGTGTTTATTATCCCAAACCTTTAATTTGGCGAAATATCAGTATTTTGCGTCAATATTTTCCAATTTAAATGAATTTAGTCTAACAAAAATCCAATTTTATTACAAAAATTCAAGAATAATATTAAATCAAGACATCGACACAAATCAAGTTTAAGAGAAACGCACTTGCGGTAAATATTTTATGAAACGTGCAAAATATGTGTTACCATTTCTTATTAAAACATGGAAATTTCATACTTTTCACCTAAAAATCTGGCATTGACGGCTAAGTTTACGAATATATGTACAAATTTACCACACAGTTATTGTTTGTTCTACGTGTTTCCGTGTTTTTCATCCCAAACCTCTAATTTGGCGAAATATCAGTATTTTGCGTCAATATTTTCCAGTGTTAATGAATTTTGAGTAACAAAAATCAAATTTCAATACAAAAATTCTAGAATAATATTTAATCAAGACATCAACAACAATCAAGAATACAAGGAACGCACTTGCGTTAAATATTATAAAAATCGTGCGAAATATGTATGACCATTTCATAGTAAAAGACGGAAATTTCATACTTTTCACCCAAAAATCTTACATTGACGGCCAAGTTTACAAATATATGTACAAAATCACCACACAAATATTGTTTGTTCTACGTGTTACCGTGTTTTTCATCCCAAAATTCTTATTTTGCGAAATATCAGTATTTTGCGTCAATATTTTCCAGTGTGAATGAATTTAGACAAACAAAAATCAAATTATAATACAAAAGTTCTAGAATTATATTGAATCAAGACATCAACACCGATGTAGTATACTACAAACGCACTTGCGTTAAATATTATATGAATCGTGCAAAAAAGGGATGACCATTTCATAGTAAAAGACGGAAATTTCATACTTTTCACCCAAAAATCTTACATTGACGGCCAAGTTTACAAATATATGTACAAAACCACCACACAAATATTGTTTGTTCTACGTGTTTCCGTGTTTTTCATCCCAAAATTCTTATTTTGCGAAATATCAGTATTTTGCGTCAATATTTTCCAGTGTGAATGAATTAAGACAAACAAAAATCAAATTATAATACAAAAGTTCTAGAATTATATTGAATCAAGACATCAACACCGATGTTGTATACTACAAACGCACTTGCGTTAAATATTATATGAATCGTGCAAAAAAGGGATGACCATTTCATAGTAAAAGACGGAAATTTCATACTTTTCACCTAAAAATCAGGCATTGACGGCCAAGTTTACGAATATATGTACAAAATGACCACTCAATTATTGTTTGTTCTACGTGTTTCCGTGTTTTTCATCCCAAACCTCTAATTTTGCGAAATATCAGTATTTTTTGTCAATATTTTCCAGTTTGAATAAATTTTGTCTAACAAAAATCCAATTTTATTACAAAAATTCAAGAATTATATTGAATCAAGACATCGAAACCAATCAAGTTTAGTAGAAACGCACTTGCGTTAAATATTATATGGATCGTACAAAAAAAGTATGACCATAGTAAAAGACGGAAATTTCATACTTTCCACCCAAAAATCTTACATTGACGGCCAAGTTTACGAATATATGTACAAAATAACCACACAATAATTGTTTTTTCTACGTGCTTCCATGTTTTTCATCCCAAACCTCTAATTTTGGAAATATCAGTATTTTGCGGCAATATTTTCCAGTTTAAGTGCATTTTGTTTAAAATAATCGAATTTTATTACAAAAATTAAAGAAAAATTCGGAATCAAGACATCGACACCAAATAAGTTTAGTAGAAACGAAATTGCGTAAAATATTATAAGAAACGTGCAAAATATGTATGACCATTTCATAGTAAAAGACGGAAATTTCATACTTTTCACCCAAAAATCTGGCATTGACGGTCAAGTTTACGAATATATGTACAAAATTACCACACAATTATTGTTTGTTCTACGTGTTTCCGTGTTTTTCATCCCAAACCTCTAATGTTGCGAAATATCAGTATTTTGCGTCAATATTTTCTAGTTTGAATGAATTTTGACTAAAAAAATCAAATTTTAATACAAATATTCTAGAATAATATTGAATCAAGGCATCAACACCAATCAAGTATAGTAGAAACGCACTTGTGTTAAATTTTATATTGTATAAATCGTCTGAAATATGTATGACCATTTCATAGTAAAAGACGGAAATTTCATACTTTTCACCCAAAAATCTTACATTGACGGCCAAGTTTACAAATATATGTACAAAACCACCACACAAATATTGTTTGTTCAACGTGTTTCCGTGTTTTTCATCCCAAAATTCTTATTTTGCGAAATATCAGTATTTTGCGTCAATATTTTCCAGTGTGAATGAATTTAGACAAACAAAAATCAAATTATAATACAAAAGTTCTAGAATTATATTGAATCAAGACATCAACACCGATGTAGTATACTACAAACGCACTTGCGTTAAATATTATATGAATCGTGCAAAAAAGGGATGACCATTTCATAGTAAAAGACGGAAATTTCATACTTTTCACCTAAAAATCAGGCATTGACGGCCAAGTTTACGAATATATGTACAAAATGACCACTCAATTATTGTTTGTTCTACGTGTTTCCGTGTTTTTCATCCCAAACCTCTAATTTTGCGAAATATCAGTATTTTTTGTCAATATTTTCCAGTTTGAATAAATTTTGTCTAACAAAAATCCAATTTTATTACAAAAATTCAAGAATTATATTGAATCAAGACATCGAAACCAATCAAGTTTAGTAGAAACGCACTTGCGTTAAATATTATATGGATCGTACAAAAAAAGTATGACCATAGTAAAAGACGGAAATTTCATACTTTCCACCCAAAAATCTTACATTGACGGCCAAGTTTACGAATATATGTACAAAATAACCACACAATAATTGTTTTTTCTACGTGCTTCCATGTTTTTCATCCCAAACCTCTAATTTTGGAAATATCAGTATTTTGCGGCAATATTTTCCAGTTTAAGTGCATTTTGTTTAAAATAATCCAATTTTATTACAAAAATTAAAGAAAAATTCGGAATCAAGACATCGACACCAAATAAGTTTAGTAGAAACGAAATTGCGTAAAATATTATAAGAAACGTGCAAAATATGTATGACCATTTCATAGTAAAAGACGGAAATTTCATACTTTTCACCCAAAAATCTGGCATTGACGGTCAAGTTTACGAATATATGTACAAAATTACCACACAATTATTGTTTGTTCTACGTGTTTCCGTGTTTTTCATCCCAAACCTCTAATGTTGCGAAATATCAGTATTTTGCGTCAATATTTTCTAGTTTGAATGAATTTTGACTAAAAAAATCAAATTTTAATACAAATATTCTAGAATAATATTGAATCAAGGCATCAACACCAATCAAGTATAGTAGAAACGCACTTGTGTTAAATTTTATATTGTATAAATCGTCTGAAATATGTATGACCATTTCATAGTAAAAGACGGAAATTTCATACTTTTCACCCAAAAATCTTACATTGACGGCCAAGTTTACGAATATATGTTCAAAATCACCACACAAATATGGTTTGATCTACGTGTTTCCGTGTTTTTCATCCCAAACCTGTAATTTTGCGAAATCTCAGTATTTTGCGTACAATATTTTCCAGTGTGAATACAATATTTTCCAGTTGAATAACAAAAATCAAATTTTAATACAAAAGTTCTAGAATAATATTGAATCAAGGCATCAACACCAATCAAGTTTAGTAGAAACGCACTTGCGTTAAATATTATATGAAACGTGCAATATGTGTATGCCCATTTCATAGTAAAATACGGAAATTTTATACTTTTCACAAAAAAATCTGCCATTGACGGCCAAGTTTAAGAATAAATGTACAAAATCACCACACAATTATTATTTGTTCAACGTGTTTTCTTATTTTTGGTCCCATACTTCTACTTTTGCGAAATTTTAGTATGTTGCGTCAATAAATTGTGTCGTTATTTTCCAGTATGGATGAATTTTATTACTTTTGACAAACAAAAATCCAATTTTACGTACAAAAATGCTAGATCATGACAAAAGTGTAGTTCTCGTTGAAACGCAAATGCGTTAATTATGATGTAAAACGTCAAAACGTTCTAAGTATGTATGACCGTTTGTTAGTAATGGACGGAAATTTCATACTTTTTCCTCGAAAAAATGCCATTGATGGCCAAGCTTACGAATATATGTAGAAAAACATGAGAATTGACTTTCTGTCAAAATGACATTTGTTAATAAGCGCTCTTGTTTATTTATTTATTTACTCTGTGACCATAGATCCATAAGTTTTCATTAGAATTTCTTTTAAATGTGATGTGTAGATGTTCTTGTTTATGTGATGTGTAGATACTTTTTCTGTTATTTTTATTATTTTATTTATTATCGGTTTCTTGCGTTCATTTAATATTGAATACCATATTTTTGATATTCTTAGTGTGTCATCAGGTGTGTTTAGACAGTTTAGTTGATGGTAAATTTCGATGGCTTCTCTTGTCGTTCTTGCTCTTTCTCTATCAACGTTTTTGCATCATCAAAATTTATTAATAATAAAAATAACCTGTAAATGAAAGTTTGGATTCTTTCCATAGAAGAGTTGAAGTATAGGTAGGCCATATATGATAAGTCTAGCGCTCTGTCCTCTCTGCCTACTCTGACAGAGAGATGGCGTGATGGTATTTATTTTAGGGTTCAGATATGCTAATTTTGACATGCTTACCAAATCTGCACTTTAATTCGATTCCCAACATATTCCACTTCTAAATAATTATCTTTATCTATATAAATTAAAATGTAAATGTTCGTATGTTAAAAATCTCAAATCTCCGAAAGTTCTTCACCTATCCAGCGTACCTTCGATGTGTTTCAGGGCTTCTTTATGCCTCTTGGGTGCCATTGTATTATTTCGGATGTCAATGGACATCCGAAATCCAATGGGAATTTCCAATGGGAAATCTAACATTCGGGCTACGTGTCCTGCCCATTGCCACTTCATTTTTTTTACACACCTTTATTATGTCTACTATCTTTGTTTTATTGCGAATCAAGGTGTTTTGTTAACGGTATCTTTTAGTATATCCCAACATGCACCTCTTTATGCTCTTTTGTGCGGTCTGAAGTTTTTGTGTGTTCTTTGCTAGATATAGCAATTACAATTTAACCAAATAAATAGACACATTAACGTGTTCCCCGCGGGGAGCACAAACGCCTGTGATGTGACGACAATCCAAGTTTCAAATCACAAATATTTAAAAAAAATGACACAAAACCGGAATAAAAATTGAACTAAAATTTTAAATAATCTTTATTCTAGCGACATCTCTGAAAACCTTTTCAAATAATATATTAGTTTATGAGATATTGTTGAATAAACAGAGAACCGAATTTTTTTGGTTTCTCAATATTTCCAGCATTAACGACCTGTCGCGCGGATCGAGTCCTGCGATGAGTCTCTCTTACGTAAATAAACATTACTAAGTCTCTCTTACGTAAATAAACATTACTAGTGATATATGCATTTGATTGAGTGAGTGTCATGAAGCATTGATTTGATCGTAGCATTCCTTTGTTTATTTTACGTAATTTTAAGTTTATCTCCTTTATTTAATGAGTCTCCTTAAGAGTAATGACTATTATTTATTATCAGAAAATTACTTAAGTGTCATGTTTACTTGGTGTTGTAATCAAATATCAGTGGTTCTAAACAAAATATGTGTTTAAACTTAGAAATTAAAAAACGCTGAAATTGTGCCGCGCACAGGATTCGTGGAATTTGATTTTTAACGCGGTGAACAGGTTAATATTATATAACAATTCAAACAAATGATAAGTATGTATAAACACAAGTATTTTTTTTCTTCAAAAATATAAAAAATTAACTATCTACACCACTATAAATACATCACCAAACCGTTTTAATACAGGTCACCCGCACCTCATTATATTAAGCGTCACTCTTGGAATTATTGCGAAAGGAAGCGTACAGTACATTGAATTTCTACCACATTTATCTTACTTTCATCACATCACATCCAAGTTTCTTTGTCTTATGTTGGGACCATGACGAGAAACTAGTTTTACTTTTATTGAAATGATCCAGCCTGTAGACATATTGTTAATCCACCATTCACTCTATTGTCTGCTGCTCCCCTTATTTTAATATCGAAATCAGCATTTTCGTCCAATGAGAACAATATTTCAATATACAAATTTTTAATCCAGAAATAAACAACAATACTATAAATAGGAAAAATATGGAATGGCTTATTAGTGTGTAAAAAGCTATTTTATTATTATTTATGTCTTATTTATGCTAAATCCTACAAATACACTTTTCCGCGAGGCATTCCTTTCAATTTATGACTTTTTTTTTTGAAGACGGGGACAAAATTAATCATTGTCGGAAATAATTTCCATCTTGAAATTAATTTATAATCTAGGGGAGTTAATCCTATTTTTTCCTCCCTTATTTGATTTAACAACTTGATTATAATCATAATTATTGTGTTTTTAACATTTCAGCGATTCGTGTGGAAAAGAAAATGTTTATTTTAAAATTTTTGCAACAGCCAAAACACTTAAGACCATTAAAATATAAATTGTTTGGCAACCTGCATCATACATTTTTGTAATTTACGGACTTAATTGAATTTATAAAAAAAGCATTATTTTTATTGATATCAAAGTTGGAATTTTTAAGACTTGTGTCAGGGCCGATCATGATAATTACAACACTAAAAAAATATTTGATGTAGCTCTTTTTAGAGAGCAAACTCTCCTACCGAAACTTTCGAATTGGGGACTCGAACACACAGCGTGACCCTCATATACAAGACAATTAACACGCCAGACTATGGTATATATGTTACAATGGGAGTGTAATAAAGTGTAAGAAAGGTTATATAAATAATATAGCAATTATAATTTAAGGGTAATTAAGAGAGCACTTTAGCTAGGGACTGGAAGTCACTAGTATTGTCAGATTAAAAATATTAGAAAATAAACATATTTATATGTTAAGAGTAAGGATGAGAAGTTACTGGCTGCGGCCATTTGATAATGTACTTTCGCAAATCTATGTATGCTCAGAAAAACATATTGAGTAAGAAAACTATATAAAACTTATCAATAGAAGACGAATTATATAGAAACAGTTGTAGATCTTCCGATTTGTGATAGTAACACATTCGGGTTTAGGTGTAGTGTGGTGTGCCTTATAGTGCGCAAACCAAAGCCGGCACAACTAGGGTAAAAAGCCTGCTACGATCGTCCGAGATAAGAATGTTGCAAACCATCTCGTTTAAGCTGTCCAGCATTACTCTATGAAGATTATCGTTAAATGTTCCTTAAAATTACACTAGACTGCGCCGGCAAGAACTGTTCTCAATAACATACGCAAGAACGGATCTTCCAGCCGCTATGCCTGTTGGAAGGGCCTTAACTCTTTTGAATAGGACTGTTTCGGATATTGACATATTTCATATCACATTATCAAAAGGAAAAGAAAAAAATATTCTAATATTGGGGACTTCAGAAAACACTCATCAACTAATGTAAAGATTTATAAACGTTTTTTGTTTCCAATTATTTAAATTCATAGTATTGTACATTGCAATAAAATCTGTATTTTTATTGATTAACGAAAAGATGAAACAATTAAATCATACAACCTTTTCCCTATAAAATCTAAAATATATAACATATTCCACTGTTACCTAAGTATACTTGTCTAAATTTCCATAATATTTTGTAACAAACATACATATATCGAACGTTAATATTATGAGTGTATCATTAATTCAAACAATGACTTGTAAATTATTATTACGGCTTCATTGTATCTTCATTTGAGTTTAAGATTAAATTTATACTTTATAATTTATTTTTATCAAACACTGTTTATTCCACTTTTTTGTAACGGTATAACCCTACCGGTTTCAAGGCTTTCCCCTCATCTTCAGGAGAGCACAAACAAGACTTAATTCTGTTCGAACTGGTACCGACACTTCGAACTGGTACCGACACACACCACCGAACTGGTTCGAACTGGTACACGCTTCAACGGCTGGGGACTGAGGGGTAAGGGAAGCATGGGATGATTTCGGCCAAGAGCGGGGAGATTTTTGGGATATAACTGTTTACCAGATGTTCGGATCGATGTACTGACTTAGAAATTTCTAGGGCGTCTAATCTGCTTTAACAGTATTTTATAAAAATAAATTACAATATCTTTAAACCTCCACAACGTTAATGCCTTAAATATAAACAATATAAAAAAATTATAATATTTTGTTAATAATTTTAAGAGTATTACTATTGCTTTCATGTGTTAATCTTAAAAACAATTATGTGTCGTAATTTAAATATATTAAATAAATTAACAATTCGGCTTCTTGGTTGTAAGGGGCTGCAACACCATCTCATAAACCTAAAACCCAACCTCACCCTCATGCGGTGCACCTGTTTATGAACTCACGAGACCCTGACGGCCGAAAATCGACAGCGTATCCGTAGGTGAAAACCAACATCTTTCTGCAAGAAAAAATAAACGACTCCTTTCAGGGGAGCTCAATCTTTATGGATAGCCTTATCGTCTCAGTCTTGTGCCACAGGATAACCACCGCAGAGTTGCAGTTAAGTTGAATCGGGTGCGTGCCCGGCTCAACTTAATTATTCGCAGCTGGTAAAACAAATACAAAGATGGATCGTTCAAATGAACCCTGATCACTCACTTTGGATTGTGCCTTTTATTTTACTCCCCACGAGTAATAAACATTCATTATTTTTATAACTTTATTACATATCATTTAATAAAGTCGTTTTAATTTAAACGTTGTATTTAAGCGCTGTTTTTACGCGTTGCTTAATTTACAATTTGTTTTAATCATTCTTGGAATCATGTTTTTTATTTTATTTATTTTACACATGACAAGAAATATACATAATTTGTGAAAAAACAACACGTAATTTAATGCAGACACACAATTTTAATGAATCTGGGTTTGTTGCCTTTCATTTGTCGTGTCCCCAGTAAACTATTATTTTGCATGTATCTTACTGAGGACATATGATATAGCATGAAAAAATAAATCGTTGCTTCTTTCCGATTTTGTATTACGTAAAACCCCTTTGCACATTCTCATCAACCTGACCAACAGTGACAATCAATTACATATGTATACATCACGTGAAATCAAACTCCTCACACTTTATCACTTCAGACAGACCAAAACATTCATCCCACAATATAAAACAACCATAAAACAAAAAAAAAACATTTATACAAAAATATAAATATAAAACACTCTCAAAAGCTCACACAAACCTCTTCAACAAGTCATTCCTCTTGCAAGCCCAAGCACTCAAACTTCTGTCGCAATAACAACCACGATCCGATCGACTGCCTAAACTGTTTCCTCCCTTTACCTTTATTGAATTTGACACCCCACTGTGTGTCATGGGAGCTAAATAGGCATATTGCCTTTGGGCAAAAGATGTTTTAACCCTAAGGATGGTGAACATTTGATCAGTTGCTATGCGTGTCATGTGTCTCTGCTGAGTCTGCATATTCCCTTCCTCTCGATGATAGTGCCAGAGATCAATAACTTGCATAAACACAGGAATCACTGTACCATACTCACCATTAGCACGCACATTTATATCATAAGTTGTCTTCCTTTTAAAAGCCATATGGCCAAGAACTGGAACCAAACATCGAAAATTTATTGTAGCCCGTCCATCTCGATACCAAGTTGTATTATAAATAAATTAGTACGTTTTGCTGTCATCATTTTTTAATAAATGATGTGAAAGAATCTTATTCAAAATGTATTAAATGAACAACTTACTCCGTTTTGTGTGCTTAATACTTGAAACCATACCATCCCATTGAAAGCGATACTCCACGTTACAGCTCCAATGAATTCCAGTGCTAAATGTTTGCATCAAACAACTTTTTAACTTGTTCTTCCTCTAGAAATTTGTGGTGAGGAAAAGTTTGTGCTAATATTTAACGAAGTTGTTACCAACTAAAAATGTCTTAATATTATTACATTGTTAATTTGAACAAAAATTTATTAATAACCGCAAACCTGATTTTTTATTTTTCGATTTTGATTATTATTTTATAGAACATTACATGACTTTAATCAATGTATAATAAACACAAAACATACGTATTTTTTAAATAATACAAACGACAAATGTTTATAAAAGATTTATTTTTAACTTGAAAAAATATTATGAGTATCATATCACTTCATACCGAAATACTATGAGTATCATGTCACTTCATACCGAAATACTATGAGTATCATGTCACTTCATACCGAAATGCTATGAGTATCATGTCCTTTCATACCGAAATACTATGAATATCATGTCACTTCATACCGAAATACTATGAGCATCATGTCACTTCATATCGAAATACTATGAGTATCATGTCACTTCATACCGAAATACTATGAGTATCATGTCACTTCATACCGAAAGGATTGGTTAAACGTGAGAAATAGACCCCAAATTCCCATGCTATCTGTATTTTATAATATCCTTAACTGTCTTACCACTCCTTCTCATCTCGCCAAAAAAATTTCATTGTCTTTTCGATTATACACTTGCTCCACGCTCAAACAGAGATTTTTATCGGCCTTTTCAGTTTACCGCTATTATTTTTTTTACTTCGTTGTTGACTATCCATACAGTGATATTCTGGAACCAGTTAAAAACCAATATTAAACTTGCTTCGTCCTTGACATGCTTTAAGTCAGTAATATACTCGTATAACGCAATAAATAAACGATTTAATATCTTGTTACTCATATCTCAAAAATATTTCTTCTTTCCAGTGTCATGTCAGGTCCCCCCAACGTTGAAAATCACCTGAGAGTAGACATCTTTGTCCCCGGCAGCCCGAAAAAGATCTCCAACGCCCCTTAGTCCAATCACGTATATTACGGAGCCAGGAGATTTGCCTCCTGCCAACACCTCTTCGATCCTCTATTTTGCCTTGTAGGATGATCAGATGTAGTAATTTGTACTTTGCTATACTCCAACAATTTATTAGAACAACAAGAAATTCAGGTGAAGATAGAACTTCGAGTCAAATAAATTAAACTGATATGTTTTAATACACACCCAGTTTTCTAGCCATTGGACCACTTCACTGACATGGATAACTTTTTTCTAGACACTTAACTTAAAGAGTTTTTTAAAGTTTGATTGACATTATCGTCAACCTCCGTAGCCTCGTCGGTAAGACTCATGTCTAACAAGGAGGGATTATTTAAAGTTTTTTTCTTTTAAAAATAATAAATATAAATAAATAAATACTTACAGGTTTATTGATAGCAACATAGTATGTACATAACACATTTATACACATTTCAAGAACACATTAAAAAGAGAATACATTAAAAAACAGAAGCTATAAAAAGGTCTGGGCTCATCAAATAACATCCCCCGGGCAAGATACACCCCACCAATATAGAGCGAGCCCAGCCACGGGTACACCAGATGTTTTTCAGCCCACACCCTAAAAAGAGTTTCAGTCAATTTTTTTATTTTTTCAGGCAAGCGACGTGTCCGGTAATGTGTAAGTGAACTATGTACAACAGTAACATAGTTCGCTCTTCTCAAAGTTTAATTATTTGATATCATTGAATCTTCATTATTTATCTGAAGAGCCTCTGCTGACTTTTTTCGTGTGTCCTAAAGTATCATCTGTAAGTAACTCATTATTCGTTACCATGTATGATTATACTTGTAGATTTATAGACTGCCATTTAATTTTTCGATTACGGATCGTGATTATCAAACACTTGCTCGTAAAGAGTCTAAAACGCTCGAAAAACTTCCCTTAATCTATTCTGAA
This sequence comes from Odontocerum albicorne, assembly GCA_949825065.1. NCBI lineage: Eukaryota > Metazoa > Arthropoda > Insecta > Trichoptera > Odontoceridae > Odontocerum > Odontocerum albicorne. The sequence goes on from OX463859.1 coordinate 1,603,322, forward strand.
TCTCACCATCTACGAGTATGTTTGCTTTACTATGTTTAAAAGCACCACATCTTAATTATTATTCGTATTTATTTTTTTGATAAGTATTGAATCTTTACAAAGAAAATTTCAATTTGTGCCGAAAAAAAGCAAGTATCTTTGCCGTGATTGGGTGATGTGATCCGTTAGTATTCAACTTTGCCGTGATTGGTTGGTGTGATCCGTTTATTTGATGAAAAATATGGTGACCATAATGTCTGAAGTTACGAAGTAAGGAAAAGGAAGAGCACAGTGTGGACAAACTTAAGAAGTGGTAAGCTATCCACTTTTGCATTGCATCTATGTATAAACACTTAGTGAGGAAGAATATAATATTTTTATTTTTTTTAATCAGTGTTAGGGTCATTTATTTATTTTTACAATACATACATACCTAGTTATAATTAATATTTAATTGATCTTAGAATTTATTAGTGTAAATTGTGTTTTCTTTGCTTATTGAATAAATAATTAGATTTTATATTGACCATTGATTTCATAATTTTCTTTAGGTACATACCATAATCTGATATTATATTATTATTGTGGTGAGTATTTTATTGGAATATAAAGTATTAGATAGACAATACTTAAAAATATATAAAATATATTACAAAATAAATCAAAACATGGTCATCCTAGACCAGCAGTGCAAACTCTCGTGAAACCCACTCTAAACGAAGACTAAAATAAAAATGGTTATATCAAGTATAAGAATAAAATGAAAAAAAGTTTTAAAAAAATAAAACGTAGTCAGTGAAATTGTAGGAGTTGTGGGAGGTGTATGGATATAGAAAAAATTAAAGATGTGTGTTATGATAGGAAAATCTGACGCTCCCTCCTCTCTGACAGGAAAGTTTGTCTGATGGTACGTCTGTCCACAATCCTCGCGAAAAGTCGCGATTCGATTTTCAAAAACCAAATTGACAAAAAGTCAAAATGACTTATACTTCTTATGTTAAAATTTTTGAACGAATGCGAAAAATATTTTAAAGCCTAGGACATTCGAACTTTTCGTCATCTCAGAGTCACATATTTTAAGAATAGATTTTAGTCGGTTGTCCTTTGCGAGATGGATTTTATTTACTAAAAGCCATATATCTTTGTCGCATCCAATGAATGTTGCGTTTCTTCTTTGTTCGTGGAACTTTTCCATTTATAGATCGATTGTTAAATTTTTTAAGCTTAATCGGTTGAGACTTTGAATTATCTAGAATTGTATTTTTTTTAAATGGGTTTTATCATATTGACTAATATAATTTCACACTATCTTTGAATTGATGGCACAAATCATACTATTTAAGATAGATTGCTTATTTAAAAAAAAAGATTTTAGTGTTGTTGAAGGAAAACTGGTTAATATAAATTTTCAGATGGAAAATGATACGCGTAATTTGATAAGGTGAAACTTTGTTTAATTTTTTTTAACTCAATAAATAAAAAAACTTAAATGTCGGAATTATGTAAAAGTCCTTATTCTTCTAGTAGGTGTGGTACACTGAGATCGTCTAGATTTTAGTGCGTAACGTATATCATAAAATCAATGAGATACAGGCCTTGTGTTTACTGGGGACACAACAAATGAAAGGCAACAAATCCAAAAGCATTAAAATTGTGTGTCCGAATTAAATTACCTGTTGTTTTTTCACAAATTATGTGTATTTCTTGTCGTGTGTAAAATAAATAAAAATAAAAAAATGATTAAACATGCCCAGTTACACTGAACGAGTTTCCGCAACAGCTCGCCCTGTCGCATCTTTTTCTTTTCGTATAACCTTTTCTTTACTATTGCCCATGTTGCTTTTCTTTATTGGCGATATGCAACTTTGTTTTTTTTTCTATTTAAATACTGCATTTTTTAAAGATACATTTGTTTTATTTTTAATTTTAATTTTTGACTGTTCGTCGTTGTGTAAACTATGTATGTATCTTTCATCCAGAAATTGCCACAAACTTGTATAAATAAATTGTTTTAATGCAATAAACTTCTCCATCGTACCCCACAAATGTTAATAAACGAATATAACATTTGCTCTTTTGAAATGAGCTAAAACCACTTAAGTAGATACATAATATCATCATGGCATTTCTCTGTTGGGTTAGGCAGAGAGGACATAGTGCTAGTCTTTCCTATCTTGACCCACATATTTTGCATATTCCACATCTATACATCTCACACAGCTTCTACGATTTATCTTACTTCTAACATTTTTTTCTCTCAAAATATTATTCTTTTGATCTAATCTTACTTCCTTGATCTTAATCTATCATACCTTCATTACTATCATACCTTCTACTTGCATTTGCACTGTACATTTGTTTCGTTGTTCTTTCTTCAAACCATTCTACAGTACTCTTTTCAACTTACTTAACCTTTCCCTTCCGGTGTTGTGTATTTAATACACATGTGAAAATGAGCGATTTAAAATCGGAAAAATAAGAATATTTATATCCAATCGTTTAAACTAATTAAATTTGAAGTAAAAAATGATAATAATTTTAATTATATTGCAAAAACATCGTCCAACGTTTACAAAACGGGCAAAGCGTCCACCTCTACCGAAAGCCGCCGACCTACTGAGCGAGAGAAGCGAGCAAGTAGAGTGAGAGTAAAACGTGAATAGCGTCGCTTCTCGCGTTTTGGGAATGAATATACCTACGTCACACACTGGCACACGTTTTATTGTATTGGTGAATTTATTCCCGATTTTCACAAAATATCTCTGATGTGGCCGATAAGCGCTAATTATTACGAGTATTAATATTATTTTGTCATTCAATGCGTAAATGTATTACGGAGAAATACCTAAAATCTGAACCCAGTATTTATTATATTTATAGAGATATCAAAGTTTTTAGAAGCAATGTGTACTAGCTACACATCACAGGGAAGGAAGGGTTAACCTATCAGCCTCAAGTTCGTATTCATCCCTAATCATTTATGGATACACCAATGTAAAAGTGGACATTTTCTTGGAAAATCATAACAAAAAGTAAATCAACCTATACAAAATCAAGTGTCATGCATTTTATTTTTGTTTTAGACATAATTAACAAAAGTGCTCTACGCTCTTCTGTAGGGCATGGAGTGCCATATTGTAGGTTGACCTGGATTGAGACTTTTATTGCATCCCTAAGTTCCTAATGGATCTTCCTGTGGACCTTGACATACTTTCACGTACGTGCATAAATACATAAGTAAACACTTATTGCTACAAAAGCATTTGCTCATAAATGTACAATTTTACTTTGTCATTAAAAGGCATCATCTTCTTCTTCACGTGTTGTATCCGGTCACTCTGATATTAACGATCATTCTTAAGAAAATATCTCTGTCTTCGGCTACACGGAACCCCTCCTTAACTGTCTTGACACCTGTCAATTTGTAAATATGTGTAACCAGAAAGGCATGTTTTGCCGAATCCGCGCTCACCCTTAAGATTGCCAATCAAAATTATATTTTTCTCCAAGTAATACTTTTATTGTATTTTAGAGCTCTCGTTCTACATCTTCTCGACACAGCACCTAAGTGTTTGATTATGCAAAATATTTATTATCTAGTGTTGGAAGACTAAGAATAAAAAAAACACTCGATAAATTTCTTAAGCTTACACTTTTTGAGATATTTAACTGTGCAAACGGTACATGCTTGGATTAGATTAGAACATTTACTCTCTCTCTCTCTGGCTCCATCCCATCTCATTGTCTGCGAAGACTGTTGGGGTCAGCTCTCCTCGTCCTCAGGTTGTATGCTCTTCTGTCCCGGACTACGTCCCCCAGGCCGTGCCTCTGCATCAGGTTATCTCTTTGCACCACCCATGAATTCCTTGGTCTTCCTCTGGTTGTTATTCGAGGAAGATCCATGGAGATTGCCTGGTTCACAATGTGTTCGGGTGCTCTGCGTCCAACGTGCCCATACCATCTCAATCGCCTCTCCTCCATCTTGCTGTTGATGTCTGTAACACCTAGGCTTCCACGAATGCGTGAGCTTCTTATTTTGTCTCTTAGGGACACACCTGCTGACCATCTTAGCATGCGCATTTCAGCAGTTTCTAGTTGCCTAGAGTAAGAGGTATACATCGTCCAGCATTCGGAGCCATAGAGAAGTGCGGGTCTGACAATTGTTTGGTATACTTTTCCTTTTAACTTTACTGGCATTTTCGGATCACATAGAACTTCCGTCATTGATCTAAACTTCATCCATCCCACACTAATTCTATGTGTTACATCTGCTGCACATCCTCCATCGCTATGGATGAGTGACCCAAGATACTTAAAGGAGTCACAATTTGGTAATGTTTCTCCATCCATTTGCATTACGGGAGTGACAGCATTTGTGTTCTCAAATTTACCTTTATTCTATCTAAAGAGTTTAAATTTGATGAAGAACTAAGCAATGGGAAATAATCTATACAAGAAGAGGCCATCAATATTATGTACTTAGAAGAAGCCATCGATTTTATACACTCGTCACATTCCTTATTTTTTCGGTCACACTTCATGCAAAGAAGACATGTCAAACCTTATGGTAGCTGGCAATCAAGATAGTCGCAAGAGCAAAGGTATACTTTTATGCGTTGAAGCGACCAGCTGAAAGTACTACGAGCCTATCTTTGCCATAGGTTATGTGGACTGCGGAATGCCTAAAGGACTAAAAAAAATAAACATCAATTCCAGTGTATATCATGTTCAGCACTGAAGTCACGACGTAGAAGTAGTTTTTAATTGATTTTTCGAGGTGTCAAAAATGCTCACTTTCATCTACTTGACATTCCATTTTGAAGGCTTGTAAGCAATAAAATAATATATGTAACGTAAAAACAAATACAATATCTTATAGAGCAGAAAATTTTCTTTCGAATGACGTATAACATTTACCATTTTGTTTTACTTTTGGTGCTCATTTTTAAATTGAAAAAAAAAACGGACACAACTGATGTTAACACCAAATACATACATATATTAAACTTAAATGAACATATAATTATTGAATAATTTTAAACAAAGACAGTTATTTATTATTAATACTGATTTTTGTATCTTCACGTAGGTTTAAGATAAAGTTTTGTATCTTTTGTCAATAATTTTAAGTACTTGCATAACCTGTCACATGTTCATTTGTATATAAAGACACTGTTGTGGCGTTAATTAAATAAAATATATAAAATAAAAAAATATGTTAATTAAAATTGATGTAGCTCTCTCGCCAACGTTTCAGAAACCCTGTTTCAGTGCTTTATATTCTCTTTCAGCACAAAATGAAATATCCAATTATAATAATTCCGCAGCCACAATGAATTTTGCCACCGCATCATATTGCTCGGTGGGGGATGGGAGGGGGTGGCAATAGGGTGGGGGTAGACAGACGGATGAGGAACATTCCGTCCAATACTTAGTGTTACTAATTTTATAATTTTTATTATTATGGTATCACGTGCCAGTATTATTATTGAAATATCTCTACTTGCGAGACTGAGGTTGACATTCGTCATTCTAATATACTCGTATATGTAAGGTAGCGTGTGTTGCTTTAGGACTTTTAGGAACTAGTCCTTAAGGGAAGAGATGATGATGATTTGTTGATAAATAAAACTCGTTAGATCGCAATGCGGAAATAGAGAGTTTTTATTAGTAAACGTAGGTATTTATACTATTTCCGCGTGAGTGCGGGAATGCAAGCAAGATATCCTTCGTCTCGTTTTGCTAATGTTGTATGTAGGTATCATTCAAATACGGAACTGGCGAGACAGCCGTGATGCGTTCTCGCTCCGGCGTGGAATGCGGTCCGCTCCCGACTCCGGGTTGAATGGCCGGCTCGTGAACTTTGGACTTGTTTATTTAGATTTGTCGAGGAATGCAAAGGTCACTTCATCGGTCATTGACCTTGTGTATGGACGCCCACAGTGTTCCGAGAGTGCGACTGAGTGTGCGACGACCGCCACAGACTTGAAGACTTCTCCTTTTTGGGAGGTCTTATAATAATTCATGATTGTATCTTTATGCTCACTACAAATATTCAATTTTTAATCAAAAGGTTAACAATACATACGAATAAATTAATATGCAATAAACTAAAATACACTGTCAATAATCTGTCAATAAAAGTGGGTTTGAGTCCCAAAATCACGTGCCCATATTATTATTGAAATATCTCGACTCACAAGAGTGAGGTTGATATCTGTAATTCTAATATATATGGGTGGCGTGTGTAGCTTTAGGACTTGAAGACTTATTCTTTTTGGGAGGTTTGTCAAAATTCAGGATTGCATATGTTCACTACAAATATATAATACAATTTTTAATCAATTTTTTAACAATACATACGAATAAATTACAATGCAATAAACTAAAAGACACTGTCAATTAAAGTGGGTTCGAGTCCCAAAATCACGTGCCTATATTATTATTGAAATATTTCGACTTGCAAGAGTGAGGTTGATATATGTAATTCTAACATATATGGGTGGCGTGTGTAGCTTTAGGACTTGAAGACATCCTTTTTGGGAGGTCTTCATCAAAATTCATGATTGTGTATGTTCACTACAAATATACAATTTTTAATCAAATTTTTAACAATACATACGAATAAATTACAATGCAATAAACTAAAAGACAAACAACACAAGAAAAAAATAAAAGCTGATGATAAACGAGCAATCCTCAATTTGTAAATCACTCAAAAGCTGTCGAAGCTTTTGAGGGCAATTCGTAAGAATAACGCTTTCCTCTGTTCTTTCAATACTACACCTAAAGCCAAATGTGTTACTATTATATGTCGGAGATTTACGAAGGTTGTTTATCTTAGTTTGGTAAGATTGTCTATTGGCCTTTCCAGTCCACCGCTCTTCTTTTTTTACGTCGTCCTTTACTGTCCATGCAGTGAGACTCGAAAATCAGATACAAACCAATTTAAGACTCGCTCAGTCCTTGGTATGTTTTAAGAAGCGACTGAAAAAACTCTTAATTTCTAGGTAATAAAATAACGTGTTTCATTCCTGATTTATCTTTTCCTTTCTTTCTCAACATCCCTTCATTTCCTTTTGATCGATGATATCTCACTTTATATGAAAAAAAAAAGGTTCGGGTGATTGTCCGTCTTTGTGGGGTTAAACTCACGTATGTGTTTATGGATTTCTTGGGGATGGATAGTCATTTGAATGATTTATGTGACCACGTAACTTGCTTCCTTTACTTTTTTGTGGTTGGTTGGAAGAGATTGCCGCCTGGCAATAATCCCGCTAGATTGTGTTTGCAATAAAAGTGTTAAATAAATAAAATAATAAGTAAATAAATATAATGACTTAAATGTTGGAATAAGAAAATAAAGATGTCAAAATAACGATAACCAAATAAAAAAAAAAAAAATATATATATATATATATATATATATATATATATATATATATATATATATATATATATATATATATATATATATATATATATATATATATATATATATATATATATATATATATATATATATATATATATATATATATATATATATATATATATATATATATATATATATATATATATATATATATATATATATATATATATATATATATATATATATATACTTGAAAAAATTATAATAATAAGAATAAGTAGATACGTACACCCCATAAAATAATATCTCGGTGCTAGAAGTAACATATTAATATTCCAAATTCTTGATAAGTAAGAATACGAAATCAAATACGAGCATATTACCTAGATCTGGACCTTTGAGGTTTTTTTTTGTCTTTCAAAGGCGACATATTTTTATTTTTTCTGCTGTGCAAAAAAAGGCCACTTCAAAAATACGTTAAATTTAAAATAGTATTGCGAGTTATCTCAGGCAGTGCACAACAAACGAACATCGCGAATATTAAATGTGTTAGTGTGGTCTCGATGAATAAACTTTAACAATTAAGAATTATGAAGTGAGGCGTGTTAAACAGTGAAAAAGCTGAATCTGAAAGCAGAGACCGAAAGAAGAGCTGCGAACAGGATGAGTCTTTTTAAAATTATATACAACTGAACTAATATATGTACGAGTGTATCATGTGTAAACTAACATAAACAATTAGTGATTATCTAGTAAATGTAAATCTCCATATTAAATTAAAAATACCGGGTTCGAATCCCAGGACCGGAAATATTAGACAAATAGCCCACATTAAATCAATTGTCAATATATGCAATCTCTTATGCAATACTTGAAAAAATTATAATAATAAGAATAAGTAGATACGTACACCCCATAAAATAATATCTCGGTGCTAGAAGTAACATATTAATATTCCAAATTCTTGATAAGTAAGAATACGAAATCAAACACGAGCAAATATGCAATCTCTTATGCAATACTTGAAAAAAAAAAAAAAAAAAAAAAAAAAAAAGAGTATTTAGTCATGCGCACAACGACTCATCCATACAAAAGTGAAGAAAAAAAATATAACATAAAAAAAAAAAAAAAAAAAAATATTAATTGTTTTCTTTCTCTCCCCTAATAAACTAGCCTCTCATCTAGCCTTCAAAAGGAGCGGAAAAATCTTATATACATGTGTACTAATCCAATTCCTTTCTAGACCTCCTTTACTTTGCCAAGTGTGGGAGGTGTCAAAACATTTTTGCTAGACAAATCACACTAGGCGAAACAAACAAAATGACTGTCTTTATACAAAATCAGGCCTCACCCTCATTCTCCGTATTGACCACGCCATCTGTGTCAGGGGGAAATAATGCGCGGAGGGGATTCTATCCCATACCAAATAACACAGTCAACCCACTACATTCATGCAAACTGTCTGTAGCCACCTTTAACTGCAGATCGCTTAGAGGAGAAGACCGACTACTTACACTGGAAGAAGAACTCACAAAGATCAAATGGGACGTTGTGGGACTAAGTGAAGTAAGAAGACCGGGAGAAGAACTCATCGAGAGACCAAACGGAAATAGCCTATATTACTCAGGAACTAAATCAGGTAAACTTAGTGGAGTAGGGTTTATGGTAAGTAAGAAACTAAAAACGAATATTGTCGGGTTTACAGCAACATCAGACAGAATGGCAATGCTGACAATTAAAATTAATAAAAGATACAACCTCCAAATTATTCAAGTCTACGCACCCACAACAAGCCACAATGACGAAGAAATTGAAAAATTCTACGATGACCTTAGGAATCTAAATGGAAAAAAGAAAAACCACTTTAAAATTATCACGGGAGACTTCAACGCAAAAATTGGACAAACCAGAAAAGATGAAGAGTGCACGGGTAATTTTGGCTACGGGGAAAGAAACGAAAGAGGAAACCGAATGATAGAATTTTCGCAAGCGGAAAAAATGTACGTATCAAATACGCTCTTTAAAAAGAGATCACAAAGAAGGTGGACGTGGAGAGGGCCAAATGGCACATTAAACGAAATAGACTACATACTGGTTAATAATAAAAGAATGATTGAAGACTGTAAGGTAATTAACAGATTCAACACGGGAAGTGACCACAGACTTGTACAGTCCACCATCAAAATAAATACAAAAATGGAGAGATATAAACTTATTAAAAGCCATAAGGCAAAAATCAACATTGAAGCACTGCTCTCAAATAAAAGAGAAGAGTTCCGTTACCAAACAAAATGCAAACTCCAAGCTCATACGAGAGAAGGAAACCGAGAAAATATAGAATTATGGAGTGAAACTATAATGGATGAAATAAAAGAAATCGCATTAAATGTGGGGGGGAAACCCCAAAAACCCAGAGACTCAAAAATTTCAGACGACACAAAACAACTCATGACAAAAAGAAGGGACTTCAAAAAAGACGATAGTATACGACAATCAATCGAATATACCGAACTATGCAAAACCGTAAGAAAAAAGGTAAAAGAAGATATAAGAAAATAAAACTCAAACCTAATACAAAAGACAATAGAGCAGAACCGAAGCTACAAAAAAACCTCACAAATGCTAAGCGACGGAAACAAACAAATAACGGCCCTGCTCAAAAAGGATAACAGCAAAACCGAAAACCGGGAGGAAATCATAAAGCGAGTCCACGAATTCTACTCAGAACTATTTCAAGACACTGAAAACACGAGAGATAGACCGAACAACCAAACAGATGAACAGGTTCCTGAAGTTCTTATTAGAGAAGTTGAAAAAACCATAAATAGTATGAAAAACGGAAAATCGGCAGGAGATGACGGCATAACAATAGAAATTCTTAAAGCAGCAGGAGATGAAATATATCCCGTCTTAGCAAAAATAATGACACATTGCATTAACAACGGGAAAATTCCCACAAAATGGAATACGGCAAAAGTGATTCTCCTTCATAAGAAAGGAGACAAAAACGACTTAAAGAACTATAGACCCATCAGTCTCATGCCAATCATTTACAAAGTATTTACAAAAATAATAACAACTAGAATACAAAAACAGCTAGACGATATGCAACCAAGAGAACAAGCTGGATTTAGAAGTGGATATAGTACAATGGACCATATACACACAATGAGGCAAGTAATAGCAACATCGAATGAATATCGAAGACCCCTAAGCATGTGCTTCATAGACTTTGAAAAAGCATTCGACTCTGTAAAACACGAATACATATTTGAAGCACTCAGGAAACAAGGAATACAACCGGCTTATATAAGAATAATACAAAATATCTACCTAGAAGCAAAAGCAGTGGTGCATCTTCCAGAAAAAACAGAGGAAATAACAATTACAAAGGGAGTAAGACAAGGAGACGCGATGTCACCCAAACTCTTTACAGCTATACTAGAAGAAATATTTAAAACCTTAAACTGGGAAGGTATGGGCATAAAGATCGATGGCGAATATCTCTCTAACCTGAGATTCGCAGATGATATCACACTACTAAGCGAAACAAGAGAAGAACTGGAGAAAATGATTCAAGAGCTTAACTTAGCCAGCAATCGAGTGGGCTTAAAAATGAACCTCGCTAAAACCAAAGTAATGTTCAACCAATATACACGTGCATCAACGAGGCAAATTAAGATTGGCGACATAGCCTTAGAAGAAGTCCCCCACTATATATATTTAGGACAACAAATATCAGCAGACGGGAATATGATCAATGAAATTAACAGAAGAATAAAAATGGGCTGGAGCGCATTTGGAAGAAATAACAGAGTTTTCAGAGAAAATCTCCCGTTATGTCTAAAAAGCAAAGTCTTCGATCAATGCATCCTCCCGGTACTCACATACGGCTGTGAAACGTGGACCCTTAACTCAAAAATAATACAGCGCCTCGTCACTACACAAAGAAGCATGGAAAGAAGTATGCTGGGGATAACAAAAAGAGATAGAAAGACAATTACGTGGATAAGAAGCCAAACGAAGGTCACAGACATAATGGAAAGAATACTCAAAAGTCAATGGGAATGGGCAGGACACGTGGTGAGAAGGGAAGACAATAGATGGACTAAAAAGAGCACAGATTGGATACCACGAGAAACAATCAGACCGAGGAGAAGACCTCAAAACAGATGGGACAGACCCTTCGTAAAATTCGCAGGCGTGACCTGGCAAAGAGAGGCGAGAGACCGCAAGATATGGAAATCTTTGAAAAGCGCCTTTACCCAGCAGCGATCAAATCAAGACACAGAAGAACAATAAAGATTAAAACCAAACAAAACGACCAACAAGTAAATCTAAACCTGAACCCGACGTATTCACAAACTTTTATGCTAATTCATTCGAAAATAAATTACTACTTTAAATTAATATATATGCTCTCAACTACTGAGGCTACTAATGTATGTATGTATGTACTAATAATTCCTTCTTTCCAGCATTTTAATACCACACCAAGTGTACCAATATGGTTAAAATCGAAGCATTTCATGCTGAGACCAAATCACTAGGTGTCCTCCAAAGCTGTACGGCAGACAGAAAACGGAGGTAGCCATTACCCTTATATGACAAAACCTGTCGGGTTTCACTAAGACAACCGGTGAACAGATGTGAAGTCCAAAAGTTAAGTCATAGGGGTGCCCTCACTCAGCAATGGGTAGAAAAAGGGCAGATAAAGATAAAGATAAAGATATATATATATATATATATATATATATATATATATATATATATATATATATATATATATATATATATATATATATATATATATATATATATATATATATATATATATATATATATATATATATATATATATATATATATATATATATATATATATATATATATATATATATATATATATATATATATATGTGTTATTACTACAAATGTAATGGAATATTGCGCAGCTTCAATAATAGCCAAAAATTTAATAAACCAGACTTTACTATAAAAATATTAAGAGCGAAGAACGAATCACGTCTGCCGCCTGGCAATAAACCCGCCTGATTGTATTTGCAATAAAAGTGTTAAATAAATTAATAAATAAGTTTTCTGCGTTTTTCTTACTAAATATAGTATGTACCTACCGCAGCCACTATCTCCCTATCCTAACACTCATCTTGTATATATTTATTTTGTTATATTTTAATCTGTCAATAAAAGTGGGTTCGAGTCCCGAGATAGAGCGCCATTGAACAAAAATGTAAACGGCACTATGTAAAGTGTCATTTTAATAATATTATTATTATTTTGCATAGTTTCTTTTTTATATTTTTTAAGCGTTAGCAATGATGCCACGGATACTCCCCATATATTTGGATTGCTGATGGGGCAATACATGGAACCCGAAATAAATCCAGAGCTCCCTTATAGCTTTGCGAGTCAAAATGAGATTTCTGCGACACCCTTATTGCAGAGTATGGTTTCTGCGACACATTCATTGCAGGGTATGGGTATCTTTGGAAATAATTCTTAAAGTGTTAAAAGAGATGTACACACATCGGTATAAACACGTGTTTTAGTTATTAATATACTTTAAGACTAAATATTTTTTTTATCTTTATTATTTTATGTTTATGGTTTAACCTGTATCGAATGTAAAATAAAAATGAACTTAGATAAAAACTTCTTGAAACTGCCAACAGCCAAAACAGGATTTATTTTAATAATCCAGATTTTGTTGTATAATATAACAGATAATTATTTACTCCATCCTGAAGCCTTACGAGATCAATACATACAAAAATACATACCATTACGACATTTCCCTGTCGGGGTAGGCACAGAGAACAGAGTGTCAGACATTATTATCTCAACACACATCTTCGCCTCTACCACAGTCATATAACTTCTACGATTTCGTAACTTTCTACGTTTCTTTCTTTCAGAATATAATTCACTTGATTCAACCATATTTTTCTTGGTTTACCTCTATTTCGCCTTCCACTCACATTTGCAGTGTATATATGTTGTGTTAGTCTTTCTTCATTAATTTGTTTTACATGCCCAAACCATATCAATGTGTTCTTCTTTGGCTTACTCAGCACATCAACCCTAAGTTCACATTCATCCCTTATTACTACATTGTGTATTATGTCATACATTGTTACTCCATGTATTTATCTCAAAGCACGCATTTTCACAAAATGTATTCGGCATGTCTAGATCTTTTCCAAATTCACGTTGAACTTGTATACATCAAAGTTTGTAACAAAATAAATTGTGAAATAAACAAAGGATGACTTATTTGCTAAACAGCAATCTCTTTCATCCAACTACACAAAAGTTATGCAGATTAGTGATTACAATGTATGTCAATGGTAACAACGTTTTTCTCCAAAACGAATTAAAAATATTTTAATTATTAAAAACACAAATTGGTCACTTAGTACCTGTCTAAGGCCTCGGCCACAGAGGTAGGAGCCTCGCTTGATGCTTAGAACTATGTTGCGAGTTAGGCGACATATCCTAGCGAACCAACATACCGCATACTATCGCAGTGGCAACACTGTACGCTTCGCGCCACGTTGCATAACGATTAGTCATCGAGTGAATCTCCTAGCGAACAGACGTGTTGGTTAATTTACAAGATGGCGGAAGTTGTAATGACAGCTGTATATAAAACGGAGCTTTTGTGGAACCCATCGAGCGAATTATAGAAAAATGTACCTGTAATAAAATCACTTTGGAATGAAGTTGCACAGAAAGTAAATAAAGATGGTAAGTTATAATGAAATTGTTTAGTTTTGAGAGTGGCATCTTGTGTTGACTCAACCGCTCCCAACTGTTAAATGAATTTGTGTATAGCACTTTGGTGTGGCCATGCATGAAGTCACCTAGTATATGAGTCACGTAAAACCTAACTTAGCACCTAACGAAGCAATTTGGTGTGGCCTCGGCCTAACACACTCCTGGAGTGACAGGTGTTACGAATCAACTCTTTGCAAGTCATTGATTTTTTTCACAATTTTGCATAATGTCATGCAATTTTACAACATTTGAATTAAATGAATTTTTCAATTTTTGGTTGTCTTTTTGTATCATGTCTAATTAAGTTTACGAAATTGTCTTCCAAAATGGACTCGCTATTTGTGTATTTACCTTGTATCATTTCATTTCTTAGACATAAAATACAAACAATTTTTTGTCAGTCTTCATTGTTTCGGAAAATAATTTGGCTTTGTAAATATTGGTAGAACGTTTTTCATTATTTTAAGTTTTATGAAAATAAAAAAAAACAACAGTCTGGCGTAATCGGATACCTTATTTTTCTGACATTTTTAAAACAATAAGAGTCCATCTTACAAAATCTCTGAATGGATTTTTTAATGGGTTTTAATGGGTATACTATACTATATAATAATATAATAAAAAAAAGATAATTTATATTGTGCCAACAAGAGAGCAGACACTCTTCATTACATACATATATACCATCACGCCATTTCCCTATAAGGGCAGGCAGAGAAGACAAAGTGCCATACTTATTTAACTCGATACATCCTTAGCCTCTTATCCACCAATACACATTCTCATACAACCTCTACGTTTTTTTCACTTCCTACCTTTTCTTTTTTTTTTCAGAATATAATTTACTTGATTCAACCATACTTTCATTGGTCTTCCACTCGTACGCATTTCACTCACATCGGCACTGTATATCCATTTTGTTTTGTTAGTCTTTCTTTATTCATTCGTTCCACATGTTCAAACCATCTGAACGTACTATTATTCATTTTATTTAACACAATAACTTTGATTTCACATTTATTCCTCATTAATTCATTCTGTCATACATTGTTACTATATGTATTATAATTTGTTTTATCAAACACCGTTTATTCCACTTTTTTGTAACGGTAGAACCCTACCGGTTTCAAGGCTTTCACCTCATCATCTGGGGAGCACAAACAAGACTGAATTCTATTCGAACTGGTACCGAGATATGCGCTTCTAATGTTAAAGATTCAGATTGAGGACTGGGGGGGAGGGAGGGATGAGACACGAGCAGTGGAGAGATTCTTGGGATATATGTGTTTGCCAGATGTTCACCTCGATGCACTGACTTAGACATTTCTAGGGCCTCTAATCTGTCCAATTTATTTCCTTTACTGCTTATATGTAAGAATTTGGCATCATCGGTAGAAAATGTATGTTTTTCACGGTGACAATGATTACCCATTTCAGAATAAATTGGAGGATTTGTTAAGGTATATTTGTGTTAAATAATCTGTTTTCAAATGACCTTGACATCGGTAGGGTTATACCGTTATAAAAAGTGGAATAAACGGTGTTTGATAAAACAAATTACAATGTCTTTAAACTTACACAAAAATTGGTTTGGTTGTTTTTTCATAATAACCCTCTGCTTAATATGTTTCCAATTTAAAACCCCTCCCTCTGGATATTTAGGTTTGACCTGCCTTAAAGATTCACTTTAATTTTTCCCCGCCCCATTCACCATTGTATCACATCTTTCCCCACTTCTCTTCCCCTACCTCATACCTCTTATATTATATTATTTACACTTGTAGAGGAAGTATATTTTTTAACAATTTAGTTTATCTTCGCCTGACGATGAAGACGGCGGTCTTCGAAACCGGTTGTAAACCAAAATAAACCTGTGGTAAACACGAAAATATAAAATAAGTTTTTAATTTACTTATTTTTTTTTCCTTTTACGTAAAACATGGCACCACCAAGTGAAACTATAGTCATTTCGAAGATTCAAGAGATATTTATTTATTACAACTTTACTGTTGTCAATCAACTTATTACCTATACATCAATTTTTTTTATATATCTGTTATATTTAACTTTGTTTTTCTTATTTTTACTACTTAAAAACAAAAATAAACTGATTTAAAATACGCTCAAGCGTGAAATACATTCGGACATACACACGTGACAGACAAATATAACTGGCGTCATTTTACTACCGGCCAAGTTTCGTAATCACAAACTTAAGAACTAGGCGTAAAATTTTATATTGCATCGTTTCTTTTAATGGAATTTCTCTAAGAAAATTAATTTTACTATATGACGGAAAGACAACACTTAATCGAAATATTATATTAAAAATGTTGTTCTGGAAATATAAACGAATTAAAAATAATTTATTTACTACTTCAAAGTATTAATAAAGGACAACATATAAAAATATGTGCACGGCCGCATGGCAACACGCTGTAGTGTTTCCGTGCGGAAGGTCATCGGTTCGAAACCCGCGCTGTGATACTCCCCTCGAAAGACACAGGCACTTCTTCCGCCTAGTATTCGAAGGTATAAGGATGCCTATGACTTCGGTCATATCTATCCTTTAAAAAATATATATTATGTTGCAGATTATACCTGAAATAATAAAATATTTTACCTGAAATAATTAAACAGTTTACCTGAAATAACAAAATATTTTACCTGAAATAATAAAACTGTTTACCTCAAATTATAAAAAAATTACCGGAAATAATGAAACATTTTACCTGAAATAATAAAACACTTAGCTGAAACAATCGCACTCTGCATTCACATCCTTACACATACTTAAATTCCAAGCAATCACATTAACGACCTCCGTGGCCTAGTTGATAAGATGCCTGTCTTCCAGCCCGAAGGTTGCCGGTTCAAATCCCGCTGGAATCCAGATTTGTTTTAATAAGGATTCCAGTCTGGTTTTCACTTGACGCTTTTTATTATCTTTCTGGTTGTTTGTAATGTTATGGCCTTTTGCAACGAAAACACTTTTAGAATTTCAACAGTGTAATTTTATTTGTATATTCGTTGAATAACATTGAAGTATAATATTAACAGTATTGTGGAAGTAATAATAACGATGATGTTAACATCGTAGTGACTTTAAGAATAATGATTGCTGCCTCTGATATGACGTCCTATTTAAAGCAAAGATAACCATACGCACGAACCTTCGATAGATTAAAAAGGAATTTTTCGGGTATGTTATCGATGCCCTTAAAATCAAATCGATATCAGGCGATTTATCTCGTTCGCAGTTTTCTTCCATTTAGTGATACCAAATCTTTATTGAATTTGGAAAGATAACCGCCAACAAGATAATAAATTTAAACGTAATACATTGAGTTAAGTTTGACATACATGTGATAACACTAATATTTATAGGTTCTAGATTACATAGTACAGATATGGTTAGCTTAACATTGGTTTGCATGATAACTTATAATATTTATTGGAAGTAGATAAGAGTATACGATAAGATAACATTGGTAGGGATACATTACAGTAAGAGCTTGCCATATAGTGATACGCCCTCATGATTGTACTGTAAATATAGAAAGTGTAATACTTTACAATACACTATCCCAATCGCATCATAATTTTACCAATGATATCAAGATCCTGTTGAACAATTATTCATCATTGACTTTAGATTTGGAGCAGTTGGCATTCACTCACGGGGATAAAACCCCGAAAAGCTCATAACAACCTGATCTATCTTTATCAAAAAGCCACTTTGAAAGTGGAATTAATGAATCCGATTCCCTCAGTGCTCGTCTTTCGATTCCAGGTATTTTTTTGAATAAATCATTCAAAGAAATTATTCGCTCAATTAAAGCCAAGTTATTCCGATTGATGTCAAAAAATAAAGATGTTTCTCTAGCTTGGAGTCTTTCCCAAATTGGTATCACTAGTAATTAATGTGTTGATTCCTTGGCAAAGGAAATATGTTCTACCGGTTGTCACCTATCTGATTTTTCACTGCAAGTAACTGATCTTTTGAATAAAATTAAACATGATTGTATCGGACGTGTGCCGTCACCCGTGTGTGTGTGTGTGTGTGTGTGTGTGTGTGTGTGTGTGTGTATATGTGATATGAAAAGACACTGTGTGTAGATCTGTATTATTAAACTTGTATGTTGTAATTCGATGCTATTCTTTGTTTCTGTATTTGTATAATCATATGTTCTTGTTGTATATGTAAATGTTTGCTATATTATGTTATAATTATATGTAAAATATGTATGTGTTTGACTCCGATCGCATTCGCGACCGCACTGGAAATAAAAGACTTGCTAGGCGGTGCGATCGGAGTAGGTCGGGGGCCAGTTGGCGAAAGCAGGGCCCAAACACCGAAAGTTGTTGTTTTTCGCGGGCAATGGGTGCTTGTGACGGCCGACTGACCATTAATATAGAGGGCCCCCCAATTTGGAAATCACTTCTCACTTCTTCATTGAAATAAATTCTCAGTAATACCGACTTTACCGTGTTTTTACTTGAGACCCGCTACCCCACATCGACTGCCTGAGAGGAATCTCTCCCTGCTCTTCTTCTTCTTCTTCTGCTGGATCTTCGCTACGGAATTCGCTAGCTCGATTCTCTGAGCGCTACGCGGCGACCAACCACCTATCTACAGTCTTTGTACCTGTTCGGTACAATGATACTTGGCACTGATGGGCGTTGGATTGGAACATAACTGGTGTTAATAAGACCTCTAGATATAAATCAATCTAACAATCTATCCATATGAAACCATGGTTTAATATTAAAAGAATAAATAAGATGGAAGTGTCTGTCATATTTCGTTTGCGGACGGGCCACTGCGTGGTGGCTACTCACCTTTACATAATTGATATTCTGGACAATTTGACTGCGAGTGTGGTCTGCATGATTAAACTATAGAACTTGTATTTTTTGGTTATCCTAAGCAAGAGAGCTTTGATTTGATAAGAACTATATCTTTGCCGCGTTCAATGAATGTTGCGTTTCTTCTTTCTTCCAGGAACTTTTCCATTGATAGATCGATTGATAATTTTTTGAAGATAAATCAGTTGAAACTTGAATAACCTAGAATCGGCCATTTTTTTATACATATTATATTGACTTATATAATTGCATAATTACTTTAATTTGGTTGCACAAATCATCCTAGTTTGGGTGGATTGCCAATGAAAAAGTGCATTTTTTAATCTTTTAAGCTTAATTGTAGTTTATTTTTTACCATTATAAGTTTAAAACAATATCTGGTTGAATTTATGTTATACTTATAACTAAGCATTTTTTTTTGTAAAGCTTTGATACATTGCTTACCCGTGCAAAATGTTTGAGATAAGTTATAAGTATTGAAATATACTTGGAAATTTATAAAAAAAACATATTGAAAAGATAAAAGTATGTTCAACAGAGAGGTAGAACATTGTCTAATGGGTCGAAAATTAATATATATTTATTTATTAAACCACTTTTATTTGCGCGCACTTTTATCTTGAGGGAAATTTAATTGTTGGGAAACAACACTTTATTAAATTATCGTTAGAAAAAAACGTTTAGAAATTTATAAATTTGAATCGATTTCTTCCAATTAACCAGTTTTTGTCTCAAAAATATTATCAGCATCCGTGGGAAAGTCCGTGAACTTAATAATACAAAAAAAATTTTGAATGAAAGTTATAAAAATGAAAATAATAGATAAATCACAAGTAAAATCAAGACGAGAATGGGAAATGAATAAACGTTACTGATGAGGAATATTTTGTAATAAATATTGCTTAATGACTGTACATATTATTCTATTACATTTTCATTGCTTACAATAAAGCTAAGAAAGTATTCTCTGTCCATTGATCAGAAAGATCCCTTAAGTGAAAACCATATACAAATTAATTTAATAAAATCTGCAACACTCCAAAGAGGGTTGATAGAACGTGATTTTTTTTTTCGTTGTCATGTTGTAAATCATAGAAATCTGACACATGGTTAAAAATAGACGGATCACCAACATCTTGGAACTTCTCCAGATTATCCAGCAACTTCTTAGTATTCAGATAACAAATATCCCTATAGTCAGTTAAGGGCTTAATGAGGCTTTGATCTAACAAGATTCTAGTTGAGGGAATAGATACTTGCGAAAAATTCACGGCTAAACTCAGATATATGATTTCATTAGCTCGAAAAGCAATGAACAAAGCTTTTCATAGATTTAATTGATAATTCCGCGTAACAAGTCGCTAATATACTATTGTGATAAATATGTTTTAAAGATTTTTCAGTTCTTCGTATCAGTTGTATAGAATCTTTCAGAGTCTTATATCGCGTGGTTTGACTTATGATGAACACATTTCAAAAATGCTATAATCTTCATCTTCAGGGCTTATTTGAAGTTTACTTCGTCATTGAAGATAAAAACTGTAACGTTTTCAAAATTCCAATAAAGTCACTTGGCATCATTAACAATTTTATTGGATTGAAGAACATGCCAGTGTTTTTAAACAAATGTATGTGTTATATTGTGATCACGGTTTACGAGTTATCACGGTTTATGGATTGTCTACAACTACAAGAAGGGTCGACACAATGTGAAGATGTTATTTTTATTTTGTTCTTCTTCTTCCTCCCAGTGTCATGTCAGGTCCCCCCAACGTTGAATATCACTTGAGAGTAGACATCTTTGTCCCCGGCAGTCCGAAAAAGATATCCAACGTCCCTTATGCCAGTCCAATCACGTATATTGCGGAGCCAGGAGATTTGCCTCCTGCCATCACCTCTCCGGCCCTCTATTTTGCCTTGGATGATCAGGTGCAGTAATTTGTACTTTGCTCCTCTAAGTACATGACCCAAGTAGGACACCTTTCGGATTTTAATATTAGTCAGCAGCTCTGTATCAACTTTGGCTCTTCGAAGAACCCTTGTGCTGCTGACCATATCCGTCCAGGGTTCTCCGGAGCATCCACATTTCGAATGCTTCCAGTTGGTTCATACTACTCGTACTAACTTTGTGGGCCCATGATTCCACTCCATGCAATAACACTGACCAAACGTAGCATTTGATTAACCGTTATCGAAGTTTCGAGTTAAGATTATCATCGCAGAATACGCTTCCCATTTTATTAAAAGCCGCACGAGACGACTCAATTCTGCACTTGACTTCGGTTTCTGGGTCGAGGTTTTCCACTAGGATACTTCCGAGGTATTTAATTTTTTTCACACTTTCTATATCAGCACCGTTCAATGTAAGACGTGCTCCTGCGTGGTCCTACCGGCCAAACACCATTTACTTAGTTTTACTCACGTTCATGTTCAGCCCCAGCCTCACACCGGCTTCATTAATTCTATCTATAAGCGTTTGAAGGTCGTCAATACTGTCTGCCAGAACGACCGTATCATCTGTGTACCTGATGTTACTGACGCATACACCATTCACTTTGACCCCCAGATTCAAGTTATATAGTGCTTCCTTGAAAACTATATCAGATAACAGATTGAATAACATAGGTGACAAAATACAACCTTGTCGGACTTCACGTTGAATTGGTATGCCTTTCGATTTGTTATTTTCCAATTTAATGACAGCTTCTTGGTTCCAGTACAGGTTTTTAATAATATTTATATTCTTATCATATATACCCCGTTCCTGAAGCATCTAAACAAGGTCTGCGCGTTTCACTCTATCGAATGCCTTCTCGTAATCGATGAAACAAGCAAAAATGTTTTTCCGTTGGTCTCGGTATTTCTGCAGTAGCACGTTTATTGCTAATAACGCTTCTCGTGTTCCAAAGCCATTCCTGAAGCCAAATTGAGAATTATCCAGGTCACGCTCGCACTTCAGCCTTATTCTTGAATGTATAATTTTTAAGAATAATTTCTACACATGACTCATAAGGCTAATCAACCAGTCGATAGTCATTACATTTTTGGGGTGCTGTTTTTTAAGGGAGATTGATGAATGTAGATTTAAGCCAATCTTTGGGGATGACCCCCGTGTCATAAATAATATTAAATAGTCTTAACAGGTAGTCAATGTTCTTGTCGTCAATCAATTTTAAAATCTTAGTGGGTAATTCGATAGGTTCATAGGTTTATTTTTTAATAATTTCTATTAAGATCTTATATCAAGAATATAATTTGTAGACTTTATATTTTTTTGGCTACAGCTGTAGCAATATTCCTCGAAATATTGTGTTTCTTTTTACTGTCTTTTTTTTCTTTCCGTCGATAAACCGCGCCAAACTGCCATGGCAGCCCAAATAAAACGTTATTCCAAGGCACGCCAATAAACTCGTCAATTTGTGATTTTGAAAATGAAAAGAAAAAAATATGGATTTTGTGTGTGACGGTATTACGACGGAGCGCCATTCAAGCAATACATCAAGAGGAGCTCTATGGAAATTCCAAAGATAGAAATAAAAATGAAATGGCTTATGGAGAAATGATTTCGTAGTAGTCGGAACATTCTTCCTTCTGGCGAAAATCAGACAAAAGAGAGATTCACGTAGCGATGCACGTTTTTTATGTTTGCATCCAGACTTATCTTTAATGTTCTATAAACAATTTCGAGTATGTTCCTACACACACACACCTTCCCATCATTTCCCTGTTAAGATAGGAAGAGAGGTCAGAACACTACTCTTCTATCTCGATTCACACATTTTTCACCTTTCTATACACATTATCCACCTCTTCTATACACATTATTCACTTCTTCTGTACACATTCTCCCCCTCTTTTGTACACATTCTCCACCTCTTCTGTACACATTCTCCCCCTCTTCTGTACACATTATCCACCTCTTCTATACACATTATTATGTTAACCTCTTCTATACATATTCTCTACCTCTTCTATACACATTCTCCACCTCTTTTCTATGTACATTATTCACCTCTTCTATACACATTCTCCACCTCTTCTATACACATTATTAACCTCTTTTATACACATTCTCCACCTCTTCTACATACCTTCTCAGATAATTCTTCCGATTCCTCTGACTTTTTTTTTTCAAAATAACATTCACTTGATCTAACCATTTTTTTCTTGTTCTTCATCTACGACGCCTTGCACTCACATCTATACTTTGTCTGTCTTTTCTTAGTCTTTCTACATTAACTCATTTAGCATATTCATATCGATACAATATAGCAGCCTTCATGACCTAGTTATTAAGATGGAAATCTTCCTCCCAGAGATGTGGGGCTTAATTTTGATTCCCGATGGAACCCATAAATATAAAAAAAATAAAATGTCCCAGTCTGATGAAAGAACTCATCTTGTAACAATACTTGCACGTACTGAAAAGTCGTGGTAGTATTATCAATATATACGATGACAAACAACGTGTATCGTTCCCATTCTACAGGTTCTAATCTCGAAGGGGTGAATAATAGAATCAAAGAAAACATCCCTCGTGCCCTTAATCATGTACACATCATGTATGCAGATGTTTTGACGATGAATGTAAAAAAAACAGTTTGATACAACAAAAATAAAACTAGTATTATAATATATTTTGAAAGTTTTGCGGTTCATCGTATCCGTTATATAAGGTCTTCCGGCTTTCATACTGCCATTTTAGTCATTTACTCGAACCAACATATCGATATCCGTCGTCATATAGTGAACCCAAGTATTGTTGCTTTTTCTCTCCAAGTCATACCAATCATGCTTCATCTTGTATAAGATATTTAATAGTATTCTGCTGTCTAGTTTGCCTTATGATGCCGACGTTTCGAAAATATTAAAACTTTCGTCTTTGGATTTATTTGTATGTCGAAGTTGACTAAAAACAAGCCCTGAAGATAAAAATTACAACGTTTTTGAAACGTCGATATCATAAACCAAACTACACAGTACACCAAGATGAAAAACTTTATATAACTATAAATAACCTAGTATTAACGAAACATTAAGGACAATACTTTGCTTCTGCAGTTGAGTAACCCTGCATCAACATGTGAAAGGTTTTGATTCTGCAAAGCAGCTTGGATCTCGTTTTACAAGTGAACCCACGTGCTTTTCATATCTCAAAATCTATCCATAAAATTCCCAAAAAATCCAATTTTTGTTCTATGTAAGCGTTGTTCCACTAAAAACAAATGTAAGTTCTTAACCACTGTAAAATAAGTTTTCGACAATTACGTACTCGTAAGTCTGCTTGGTGAGGTTTGGTAATATTTTGTGGTATACATGCATATATTAAACTTAAATATATATATGTAAATATTAAATAATTTTAAACAATGACTGCAATATATTATTACTACTGCTTTTGTATCTCCATGTTAGTTTAAAATAAGGTTTTGTATTTCTTGTCAATAATTTTAAGTACTTGTATAACTTGTCATATATTCATTTGCCCAAAGGCAATATGCTAATTTGGCTCCCGTGACATACAATGGCGTACCGAATTCAATAAAGGTAAAGGTAGGAAAACCATTTCGACAGTCGATCGGAGCGTGGTTGTTACTGCGACAGGATTTTTAGTACTTGGGCTTTCAGGATGAATGACGAGTGGAACAGATTTGTGTGGGCTCGTGAGTGTGGGTTGCTTCTTGTTGTTTTGTTGTTTTTGTATATTTTTGTTCTGGTTTTTATTTTTATTCTTATGATTGTGTGCGGTATATTGTAGGATGAATATTTTTGGTATTTCTGGAGTGATGATATGTGAGGAGTTTAATTTCGCATCATGTTTCCAGTTGTAGTTGAGTGTCACTGTTTGTCAGGTTGATGAGAGCGTGCAACGGGGTTTTTGTTTTTGTGTAATCAAAAATCGGAAAGAAGTATCGATTTATTTTTTCATGCTAAATATCCTCAGTGAGATACAGGCAAAAGCCTAGTTTACTATGGATACGACAAATGAAAGGCAACAAACCCAGATCCATTAAAATTTTATGTCCAAATTAAATTACGTGTTGTTTTTTCGCAAATTGTGTATATTTTTTGTTATGTGTAATAATAAATAAATAAAAAAATTTAAAATATAAAAGACACTGTTGTGTCGTTAATAAAATAAAATAAATAACTAACAATTAGCCTTGCTAGGAACGTTTCTGATGATTTATAATTATAGTATACGGTAAACATTCTATCAGATAATTCGATTCGTCCTGGTCTGCTAATAAACGCTGGAAAAACAAAGCTGATGTGTTACGACCTCTGCCCAGATAAAGACTTATAAATATCATCCCTGTGAACAAAGTTGATAAGCTTAAGTATTTTTTGCCACGATTTTTGAAAATAGTGATCTCAGACATGATCTGCCTTTTAGAATATTTATAAAGCTCTTTCTCGTCTGTTGGGCTTCCTTTCATTCAATTTAAACAAGTCCAATTAATTTTAAAGTTAATCCAAAAGAAACCCAGATATTTACAATATTCAATTAAACAAATCGCGATTTTATATACGATTTGGACAACCGTCAGTTTGACAGTTATTGAGCTTCACAAATCGCTTAAAACAGTCGTAATTTTCTGTCTTGAAGGGCAATTATTTTAAATAAAAAAAAAAAACAATATGTGTTACCTGCAGTGACTTAAACACTTTTAAGTCCACTATGTGGGACTCCTCAGCGTTTAGTCTGAGAACGAAGTGACGGTTGTTTGACGTATGCATCTTATTTGTTTGATTGACACTTCATTGTAAAACAATTTGGTTGACTTATTTCCCGATGGCAATATGTTCCAGCTAGACAGACAAAAGGAAATAAAGGAAACAAGATGGTCGCTAAAATTATTCGAATCAGTATTTATTTGAACACAATTCATGAACGAGTCACAAAACAAAAATTAAAATGAGATGTCATCAACCATGGAAGATCGGAGGATGGAAAAGGAAGATCGGTGGATAGAAAAGGAAAAAACGAGAATGAAACACGTTTCATTACGAACTAGACGATTTTTTTAGTCGTTTTTGAAACATGCCAATAACGGGGTGCGTCTAAAATTACGTTATAATTATCTTTGTCGTTGCTGGGCCTTAGATTATTAGGCCTAGATTATTATTGTTATTAGTATTATTATTATTGTTAGTACTATTATTATTATTATTTTTATTACTATTATTATTATTATTATTATTATTATTATTATTAGCCTTAGATTATTATTATTAGATTATTATCCTTACCTCACCACTCGTAGGCCTTAGATTATTATCCTTACCTCGCCAATCTAATATTATTATTATTACTATTATTATAATTATTATTATTATTATTATTAGCCTAGGATTATTATTATTAGATTATTATCCTTACCTTACCACTCGTAGGCCTTGAATTATTATCCTTACCTCGCCAATCTAATATTATTATTATTACTTTTATTATTATTATTATTGTTCTTATTATTATTATTATTATCATCATCATCATCATCAACATCATCATCATTATTATTATTATTCTTATTATTATTATTATTATTATAATAATTATTATTATTATTTTTATTATTATTATTATTATTATTATTATTATTATTATTATTATTTTTATTATTATTATTATTATTATTATTATTATTATTATTATTATTATTATTATTATTATTATTATTATTATTATTATTATTATTATTATTATTATTATAATTATTATTATTATTATTATTATTATTATTATTATTATTATTATTATTATTATTATTATTATTATTACTATTATTATTATTAGATTATTTTCCTTACCTCGCCACTCTAATGTCAATTAAGATGGAAAGCGAAGCTGTGCCGTGTAGTTTTTTTTAAGTGAGTGAGCCGTTGCCCACCAGCAAACTCATCGGCCACACCGTTGCACTGGATCCGATGGCACACTTGAAGTGAGCACACCATCGTGTTTTCATTCATTTTTTTTACTTAAAGCATACCTTTGTTTCTGATACAATATGTAGATTAATAACGATTGTGATTTTATCTTCATTAAATTTACCAAAGTTATCGTTTAATGGTGATGATAATAATAATGGAAATACTCCCTTTATAAAATGATTTTTTAAAAATCATTCATCCGCCATTTTGTGGAGGGAACTTATTCGTCCAGTAAATGTGTATAATAAGTCCTTTTGAGAGTGGTTTTATTTGCGGGCAAACTCGAAATGAGGGGCCATTAATTCCGCAGAACCATTCTGGGTAAAGTTTTCGACTGCTCCAATAATCTTTTATGATTTGATGAAATGGCTTTACATTTTTATCAACTCTCATCTCATCGCGCTGTGTTTGAAAGCGAAAAACAAACAAAAAACTAAATTGACTGGCGAATATCCTGAAAAGCGTGCGAAAAAATTAGACAACCGCTATGAACAAAAAAACACGACATAGAACTTAACACTTGCCACCCTGTGATGGATAGCGAGTGACCAAGACTTATATTTCATTTCATTATTCGACGTTTTAATACATAATATTGTATAATGATTTTTATAGCTTATTACAAAAAATAACCTAGCAGATTTTGCATAATTTTGATTTAAAATATACATTTTTCATTGGACGCTTAGCGTCCAGCACCATGGCTGACGGATTTTTTTAGCACAGTAAGGCAAGTGTTAAACTGCTTTTAAAAAAATGTGTCACGATATTGCAAAGGAGGATCTATGTGATATGGACAAACATACAATATAATATTCGATAAGATACGTACTTTATTCTGAGACAAAACGAAAGGAAAACGAATTTGCCCAGCATTTCACTGGGTTACAATTTCAGTTTTATTTGTAGTTTGAGTCCATGCGCCGTAAGGAAAGAATAATGTAGAAGGGTGACCACGATTTTTTATTTGATATTTATTCAGATTATTTAGTTTATTTATTTATTTTTCATTTCAAAATACAGAAATGGATTTGTTTTGTGTATAACAAATATTTGTTTATTGATACAGAAAAAGAAAGTTTGAAAGCAACTAGAAGTTTTATTTATTTCTAACAAACCTTATATTATATTTGCAAATACACAATGGAAAATTTTTAAAGAAATATAAATGTTTATTTGTTTACTTTAGAAACGTATTGGTTAAGAAACACAGTTAGTATAGACATTTTATTAAACATAACAATACAACATAAAAGTACAAAAATAAATTAATTTATTATATGTAGGATACCTACCTAAATAAATATTTAATTGTCAAAATAAATAAGTGAATTGTTAAACATAATTAAATTAAATTAATTATTGTTAAAATAATAAACATACAGGGTCAATGACCGATGAAGTATTTACAGATTGTCACACGCTAGGAACAACAACAATGTTTACTATTTTATAGTATTTGCGACCTGTCTAGCCATCTACGAATACAAATAAATATCTACCCGCCAATGCACGCGCTAGAGTAAGACAGAATATGTATCGCGAACTGGTTCACTCATTTGTATAAATTACCCGCATGCCGAGAAATAAATATTATTATTGTTCATTCAACTGTCAAGACTTATTATTGATTGCCCGCTGTCCACTTTCGCTTTCATCCGCATTCTTGAGTATTTATATTTAAATAAATACAAATCAAAATCATCACGACTTATAAAGATAAGCAACCCGCTATATATGCATAAATAAATTTACAAAAGAAACAGTCTCATTTTATTTCACAAATAAAATTATTCACTGTCTGATGATGAATCACTATCACTCGCTTCACTTACACTTATTATGAAATTGTGGTTTTCATATATACTCGTATGGTCAAACATGATTTCTCTTTCCCAATATTCCGACTATGTCTTTCACGTGGCTATATATTCTGCTCCACTCTTCAGAGTTTGTCAAAGAAACTTTTTCTATCACTAATTCATCCACTGTATTCAATGTAAACTGTGCATTTCTAGAACCAACATACCCTTCGATCATGGTGACACTATTTCTTTGACACGATGACACACTAATACTAGAAACTGACCAATCAGCACACAGGAGTTGACTAACACAATCACATGCTGTGTGTTCCTACGCTATAGTACAATACAGTCACAGATTATTTCCTTACGCCACGTGGACTCGAACATTATGATCAAACAATACTCTTGTTTGTGCTCCCCTGAAGATGAGGGGGAAACCTTGAAACCGGTAGGGTTATACCGTTACAAAAAGTGGAATAAACAGTGTTTGATAAAACAAATTATAAAATGAAAGGAATATCTTATTTTTACTATCCATAGGTAGATTTACTCTCTTTTTTTAATTAATAATCATGTTACAGTTTATTTATAATCATGTTACAGTTTATCTATAATCATGTAACAGTGTTTGATAAAAATAAATTAATAAATGTATTTATTTAAAAATAAACAATTTATAAACGAATTTTAACCTAAATAACATATGGTTATCATTTTACGTCCAAAACATTTATTTGCTCTGATAAAAACGGATGCCTTTAGCTTCTTTAATATTTTTGGCATTTCGTTTAAAATGTTGAATCCTTTGAAATATAATACATATTGACATTTATCCATTTTGGTATTCGGAAACCAAAAGTCCTCCTGACTTTTCGAGAGGTTTTTGTACACCTGTTTGTTGTATTTACCAGTCACAGCTTTTCGAGTTTATTTTTGAAAACAAATGATTATGCTTATTTAAAATATAGACTTTAATATTCAATATTTTCGATTGGTTTATCGTACTTAAGTGTAAATATTATTAATTTTTAAATGAAATATTTTTCTCGACTATGTAGGAAGCTTACTTTTAAAATTTTGCTCGATGATAAGTCAAACAACATTAATCTAAAATCAGTAATTCAAATGTGTAACATTTACCGTAATTGGTTTTATATAAGAATACACAGAGTTTTACACTTTTATTAAATGCAGTTCTAGTTGAAGGGTGTATTATTACTGCGAGCTTTTACATGAGGTTAAACTTGCTTATCGATACAAAAGACGTGACCAACCGATACGAGAAGTCATTCTTATCCATGACAACGTGAAGTCCCACACTGCAGCTGTAACATGCGAACAATTGGAGAAAATTAGTTGGAGACGACTGGAACACTCTCCCTATAGCCCTGATCTATCGCCCTGCGACTTTCATCTCTTATGTCCACTGAAAGAAGCTCTGGGAGGCCAACGATTCAACGACGACGATAGAATAGAAGGCTTTGTGCGCAATTGTCTGCTGATACAACCCACTTATTTTTACGATGACGGGATAAAAAAACTACCGATTCGCTGGGAAAAATGCATTTCTAAAGCATCAAATTATGTAGAAAAATGATGTGTACATGGTCTTTTACTTTCTGCAAATAAAAAAATTAAAACAAAAAAGTCTCGGTAATATTTGATCCACCATCGTATATGGCAATCTTATCAAACAATCTAGAAAGGTTTTCAATAAGATTTAAATAAAATTCAGATAGTAAACCTATTTTCCAAAAAAAAAAAAAAAAAGGTTGTCTAATCGAAACCCCTGATTCGAAAAGCAAATGTTTTAACGACTGCATAATCTGCAGCGGCGATATTTGATAAATACTCAAACATTGTAATCAAGAAGATAAATGCATACAAACTAAATACAGAAAATAAAACATTTCGAATTTTATTTATACCGCTTTTGGCTGCATTTGCCTCATGTGAATTCGTAATGTTTGTTGCTTTATTTCGTGCTCCATGTTCACATTGTTAAAATATGAAAGCTCGACTTTTGTATTGTTTTATGTCCTGTTTATCTTTTCACAGAGCTAAAGAGGGTGTGATATTTTTTTCCTCGGTTGTCGCGAATAAACTTAAATATTTTCCCGAGAAAAGTCAGATTGTAAAATTTAAAAAAAAAACACGAATTGATTCACGCATATTTCTATCTGGCTTCAAGTGTTGTTATATTTTTGAGAATTACTTTATTACCATCATCATACATCCCCAGTCTATTCAATCTTGACCCACGTCTTTTGCTTTTCTTAGGTCCATATAGCTCGTCGAACTTTCGATATGTGACAGTAGCACATTCGAACTTAGGTGTAGTAAAATATTTGTGTATAGTGTACTTAAAAAAAGGGTTGTCTTAAACCTTTCCTTCCCGGTGTTGGGTATCTTCTACACGTTGCTTCAAATAACCATCAATATCTCTATAAATATATTATAATAAATACAAGGTTAAGATTCTAGGTATTCCTCCATAATATATTTACGCATTGATTTAAAAAATAATATTAATAATAATCAGAATTTATCGACTACATCGTAAGTATTTTCTGAATATCGGAAACAAATTCGCATTTAAACGCTGTAAGTGCCTCGATCTTAGGTCTTGACGATAGGTGAAAAGTATGCGGGAAGCGCGACACTATATTCGCATCTCACTTTTGCATACGTCACTGAATAGCGAGGAGCGCAATTGTCTCCACCTCGCAAGTGTAAGCGACGCCCGAGTTAGCCCCCAACCCTGCCGCGCTGCAGTAGCTGTTGAGCTGGCAACGAGACTAGACCTACGCCCGTTCCGTGAGCGGTGCCAAATGTTTTTTTAATGTTTTCAGCAAATAAATCTCAATTATTATAATTTTTAACTTCAATTATATTAATTAAGGGGATTATCTATGAATGTTCTTATTTTTCCGATTTAAAATCGCTAATTTTTAATCGCGTACTCACTACCCAACACCGGAACACGCGTTTCAATTTTATCACAAGGGAAGGGTTCAGTGCTTCTTAAAGTTTCTTTAGTTAATATGATGGTTTCTTAAATATTGTCGAATGATATACGAATAAATTAATAAACCTTAACTTTGTGTTTCTATTGATTGCCATCCCGCACTTCTTCACTGAGGTCCCGCAATATATTTTATGTCATCTGATTGTAAAGTCTTTGATCTACTAGGAAATCTATGAACTAATGCCCGGTTTGTTCAAGACAAGTGCATGAATAGTATTGGTTGACACTGGATTAATTTACAGGTCTAAGAAAATAGGATTTATTCTACAAAATAATCTAATTTAAGCCACGTTTGATATTCAATCATATTCAAACACTTTTATTAAACATTTATGGAGCAGTCGAGAACAAACGTCTTCATGAAGGATCCGCAAATCCTGAACTAAAAACACTTTGTTTTTTTAGTTAATAAAATTCTATTGAACATAGTATTGAAGGGAAATAGCATTGTTCTTCATATATTCGAGATTTTTTATTCCTCTTTAAAAGACAATTTTGCTTATTGATATATCCGTTGAAATGAAATAAATAGAAGATCAAAACTAGCTTGGAGTTCCTTTGGACGACTAAACTACATCTTCAAGAGCAAGCTCCCAATCTGCCTCAAACGGAAGGTATTTAACCAATGCATCTTGCCAGTACTAACATATGGATGCGAGACTTGGACTTTATCGGTACGAATGTTACAAAAGCTCCAAACAACACAACGCAGCATGGAGAGGTGCATGCTAGGTTATACCAGAAGAGACCGAAAACGTAATGAGTGGATACGAGCCCAAACAAAGGTTGAAGATGTTATAGAGGTTGCAAAAAGACTCAAGTGGAAGTGAGCTGGATATATCGCCCGAGCAACAGACCATCGTTGGACGTATGAAGTAATCCAGTGGTACCCAATAGGTATAAAAAGGCCTGTAAGAAGACCTAAGGCGCGCTGGGTGGACGAAATACGTAAGCATGCAGGTATTATGTGGCAGCAATGTGCAAAGGACAGGATTTTGTGGAGACAACTTGGAGAGGCCTACATCCTGCAGTGGATGGGTACAGGCTGATGATGATGATATCCGCTGAGGTAGAAATGGGTGTCGCTGATGATGATTTTGTTATAAAATTCAGCATCACTTGCAGTGTGCTTTAGGATCTAATCGGCGAACACACGGTGATGACTATGGTTTGCATGCTTAAATTTTTGAGTCAAATGAATTTGTACACATACAAGTGATGGATAGCTTGTTCGGAGTTTCGGTCCGATGGTAGGACACCTTACTCCTTCATCGGATAAGTTCTGACTGTTAAGATATTTATTTCCTTGAAATTCGTTGCATAATAGAGCTTCTGAAAATGCCCAAATGTTGTGAAAGGTGACGGATTGGGTTTTTTATTTTTTTTTTCAACATTTTTACTTACTCTGGTGAAATTTTCATTTGAACAAACACTTTGACCACGAACTGACCTATGTGCATTAAGAACCGACCCGGAATAAACTGTTGTGTACAGAATAAACTGGCGAGTTTATCCTCAGGGGTAAATTGTTCATCACTTACATTTTTTAGCTCTTGAGTTCTATATTTTCCTTTGCCCCCTTAACCCTTCCCTTACGGTGATAAAAATGAATCGCGTGTTCCGGTGTTGGGTAGTGAGTACGTGATCAAAAATAAGCGATTTTAAATCGGAAAAATAAGAACATTCATAGATAATCCCCTTAATTAATTATAATTGTAGTTAAAAATTATAATGATTGAGATTTATTTGCTGAAAACATTAAAAAAACCATCTGGCATCGCTCACGGAACGGGCGTAGGTCTAGTCTCGTTGCCAGCTCAACAGCTACTGCAGCGCGGCAGGGTTGGGGGCTAACTCGGGCGTCGCTTACACTTGCGAGGTGGAGACAATTGCGCTCTTCGCTATTCAGTGACGTATGCAAAAGTGAGATGCGAATATAGTGTCGCGCTTCCCGCATACTTTTCACCTATCGTCAAGACCCAAGATCGAGGCACTCACAGCGTTTAAATGCGAATTTGTTTCCGATATTCAGAAAATACTTACGATGTAGTCGATAAATTCTGATTATTATTCATATTATTTTTTAAATCAATGCGTAAATATATAATGGAGGAATACCTAGAATTTTAACCTTGTATTTATTATATTTATAGAGATATTGATGGTTATTTGAAGCAACGTGTAGAAGATACCCAACACCGGGAAGGAAAGGTTAACATATACCCCCTGATTTAAAGTGCTTATAAGTTGATTTAAAAAAATTAAAAATTCGTAAAGATATGTGATTTTTCTCAACATAAAATCGCTCCAAAAGTCAGATTTTTATTTACGGTTATTTGCATTTTTTAACAATGCATATTGATCTGGCGGGCTTATTGTCAGGCGGTAATCTCGTTCAACACACCATACAAAAGTAAATAAGGGAATTTACGTGACACACCAATTATTTGAATTGTTATTCGCCTGTACAAAATTCGTGAACAATACAGATTTTAAAAATAAAATTGAGACGTTTAAAAACAAATCAATCAATAGAAAAAGGACATAATTATGTAGGACAGTCAAATCGGAAATGAAGCACATTTAATTACTGACATGTTCATGAGAGTTTTTCAATCACTTTTTAAGCATTCCAGTGATGGAGCGAGTCGAACATTAGTTGCTCACTGGTTCAAAAGTCTTTTAGCGTGTGTCCTAGTAGGACGTGCTGATGATGTTGATGTTGACATCGCTATATTCGTTTTAGTCGAATTCTGTGTTCCTTTTCGTTCGGGATCATCAATTTAGCGGGATGCTTAATTTGATACGTCGTGATGATTTTGATTTGTTTGTATTTAAAATAAAATACGTCGATTCAGGAATGCGGGAAGTGAGAGTGAATAATCAATAAATAGTAAACAGCGATGAATGGTCAAGTGAATAATAACAAGTGCTCTTTATTCATCGATAAGTAGGTATATATAGAATTTCAGAACGGGGCGCGTGAATGCGTCCGCGATTTATCTCGATCTCACTCCTGCGCGTGCTGAGGTGGTCGCAAGCGCTGCGGATAATACAGTGGGTAGAATATTTATTGTCGAAACGGCGAGACGGCGTGATATGTTCTCTTTCTACCGTGGAATGCGATGTAAATATTATTTTCGTGTAAACAGTAGTGACGTTCTGGTATGTGACATTTGTACATATGCAGAGGTTGATTCATCGGTCGTTGACCCTGCATGTTGACAATATTTTAGGGACGTGGGTATTCCCTACAGTCTCATTGTATGAACAGTAAAGTACAACATAAAAAATAGAAGCGTTGAACTAGGAAAACTAAAAACAAATCTCTGCTTGAGCGTAGCGTCAGTCTACGATCAGAAAAGCGCTAAATATTCTCGACGAAATTAGAGGGAACGGCGGAATAGTTCAGAATATTATACAAAAGTGACAGTAGGAGAATTTCGCGTTCCTTCCAATACCATGTACATGATGGTAGAGTCTCAGAGCAAAAATAAATATCTGACAAATATTTATTTATTTACAATATTTAACACTTTTATTGCAAATTTAATCTGGCGGGCTTATTGCCAGGCGGTAATCTCTTCCAACCAACCAGACATAAGTAAAAGAAGCAAGTTAAGTGGTCGCATAAATCATTCAAATGACTATCCATCCCCACGAAATCCGTAAACACAAACGTGAGCATATACTCACGAACCCCACAAAGACGGACAATCACCCGAACATTATTTTTCATGTAAAGTGAGATATCATCAATCAAAAGGAAATTAAGGGATAGTGGAGGGGGAAGGAAAATAAAAATCAGGAATGAAACATGTTATTTTACTGACTATTTTACTGATTAAGAGTTTTTCAGTCCCTTTTTAAAGCATGCCAAGGACGGTGCGAGTCTTATATTGGTTTGTAACTGATTCCAGAATCTCACTGCATGGACAATAAAGGACAACGTAAAAAAAAGGAGCGATGAACTGGAAAGGCCAATAGACAATCTCTGTTTGAGCGTAGTGCTAATCCATGATTGGAAAGACGCTGAAATTTTTCGGTGAGATAAGAGTGGGCGGCGGGACAGTTAAGAATATTATACAATAGACACTATGTGAATTTGGCGTCTATTTCTAACATTCAACCAGTTCAATACCTTCTGGTATGAAGTTATATTATCATACTTTCGTAGGTTGAAAACAAATCTTATACACACATTTTGATGACGCTGTAATTTGTCCAGCTGTTCCTCTGTAACATCCAAGTAACAAACGTCCGCATAGTCAAGAATCGGAAAGAGCAGAGATTGTACAAGTAAAATTTACTTTAGTTAACAACTCGGGTGTTTGTTTTTCAAACCGTGGTTAGCAGGTTCGATTCCTGTTTGAACTTAAATTTAAAAAAGTGTAGGTTTGGTTTTCACTTAAGATATTTTTAACATTTTTTTACTGGTTGGAGGAAATTCACATAGATAGTACACATGACAGTGTTCAACAAAACAATTCAAAGTTTATTTCGATCTAGCCCCTTCGCTGCGTAACTCAGAGCGACACGGTGACACCGAAAGCAATAAATAATAAAAACAAAATAATAATTCGTCTCGGAGAAGCAGAGTGGCACGAAATTTCTGATGCCACATTTCAACATCAATAAAATAGTAATAAAGTCAATTTACTCGCAGTGAGATACACTTTCGGGTGGGAGATTTGTGGATAAAAGGATTATTTTCAAATTATTGTTTTTTTTTTGGCATGGATAAATTTAAGATTTTATTTCAAACTCTAAATTTAATGTTTTTATATATTTCCTATTTTTAAAGTCAAAACAAATTTTGATATTATACAGGGTGGCACAGAGGAAACGAATGTTTTTTGAATGGCTAGTATTTTGCAAAGAGAGGTAAGGTATGTTTTTCATTTAAGCATAATAACATTGTTTATTTTCAAGATATTTTTTTAATGAATAGTGTTGCCCTTCTTCGCGGGCACATATCTGTAGACTCTCTTGAAAGTTATGCATCACTCTCACAAACATTTGTTTTGGTATTCCTTCGATTTCTTGACGAATAGAAATTTTCAGTGGGCGAAGAAGGGCAACACTTGCCTGACATTATTTTTCACAATTAATTTAAAAGTGCAATAGTATTACTTCATTTACCTGTATTAATCAAAAATTTATCTTGAAAATAAACAATGTTATGCTTAAATGAAAAACATGCGTTTCCTCTGTTTTTACAAAATACTATCCATTAAAAAAACATGCTTTTCCTCTGCGCCACCCTGTATTAAAGATTTCCAATACAATATTTTATTTTTGAGCTGTTTTTTCTTAGTAAAGATAAATTTAAAATTTCATGATTTAAAATAAATATATGTTTTATACATGTGCATATTATTTCTTGATATCCATTAGTATCTGGTGGAAATTATCTACGTGGCAATCCCTTTCAACCAACCGAGAAAGATGTTTAGAATACCGTTACTGAAAACCAAACTTGTACCTTTGAATCAAGTCGTCCGTAGCCCCCAGATTGGAAAACAGGCTTCTTACCAATTAAGCCACGGAGTTCGTCACTGTTATGAAAAATGTACCAGGTGATATTTTTAACACATCCTATATTAAAAGGAGTTTATGGTTTATGGTAAAACTTTTTTTATTAATATTACCGTAAGCTAAGTAATGAAGCTTTTATAATTTATTTAACAAAGAAGATTTAAAAAAGATATCTCACCGTCTCGTTTCTGCATCCGCAAAACGATTAATGTCGTTTGTAGGTGATCATTTATATACGGAATTGGCGAGACAGATGTGGTGCGTTCTCGCTCTAGCATGGAATGCGCTCCGCTCCCGGCAATGAGTTGAATGACCGGCGCGTGGACTTGGTACTTGTTTGTTTTGCATTGCTAAGGAATGCAAAGGTCATTTCATCGGTCATTGACCGCGTGTGCGACCGCCACAACGTGATAAAAACATTGTAAGATTTTGGTTACACCTGTCATTCCGTCAGCGTTTCAACAGTTCTAATGGCTTAATTTTAATTTATCAAAAGTATTGGCTTTAACTTTGTAGGCTCAGTATGAGAAAATTTAATTTAAAATTCTAATTCTCTTAATAACATTTAAAGAATCGAAACGTTCTTCTACATCTTAAAGGTCTCTTTAGACCGAATACTTTTCCTGCCTGAAGATAGTCTGGAGATTTGAGGTACAAACACGTGTCGCGGTGATAAAGGGTAAGTTGTATTGATAGGGGAATGAATGTAAAGGAAGAATCGATTGTGTGTAAGGTTTTTTGGAATGTTATACAGCGTGGATTGGCTTATGATGGTGACTTTGGTGCCAACGTTACTTTTTTTCATTTTTATCTCACAAAGACTGCAACCAATAGAGTCAAACGGTGTCTACAGATTTGATTGTCAGATATTATATGCTCGAATGCGTATAGAAGACCAACGATGAACAGTCAGCAGACTCGCTTATCTCGAATATTCTTTGGCTGATCACTTCATTGAAACAGACCACCGTTTCTCACTTGAACCAAAAGTAATATTAAACCAAGAAGTGGTCACGCCCGATTGTTTTAAAAGGCAATAGGAATAATTAAACATCTAAATAATATTGACAAAGACGACAGATTTTACCTCAAATAAGCATGGTACCCCATAGTCAAATAAACATGATACCCCATAGTCGAATAAGCATGGTACCACATAGTCAAATAAGCATGGCACTCCATAGTCAAATCAAAGCGACAATTAAATGTAAATTAACAATTACTTAAAAAAAAATTTGAAGTCACGCACTTGCTCTCCCGTGCTGAGACTGGTCCATGCGAAACCATTATGATTGAGATTTTGTTATAACCTATCATAAGTGGTATCCGGCGCACATCAATTTATGGCAAAGTTGGCTACAAACAAGTCTTGAAGATGAAAACCGCAAAGTTTTCAAAACATCGGCATCAAAAGCCAAACTACGATGTATAAAACTTTGAAATATCTTTCACAACATAGAAACCACAAAATCCTCAAACATTAAAGTTGAAGAATTCTAAAAGTTAAACAAAATAATTTCTAATTTAATCAAACTCGGGATGTTTGAGCGTTGTAAAAAATATGCTCACTACTAAGCTATTATACTTATATATAACCAAACAGTATGAAAAAACCTTAATAAGGTTCAAAGATAAACAACAATAAATGCATGGTTAAGAAAGAGCTTTATCAATAAATAAAATAAGAAAAAATATATTTGATACAATCTCCTTTAGTTCAACAATCACTGGCAATATATCACTTAACAAACAAGTGTCAAAATAACATACAAAAAGCAGGCACGGCCGTCACAACAAGTTGGGTGCAAATAAATCGTTCCATTAACACTCTCCGGAGGACAGACGTCATCGTTAGAGAAGTTGAGGAGAGGAGGGCTAAAAAGGGAGCATCTGCGACCATTCGTCCAGGACGTCCTCCTGAAGGGAGGGTAGAAAAAACTGTGTCCTGTTAAGTGACACAAGTCCGGTTATACACAAATATTATCGTACTAATAAATTGTTTTTTTTTTCTTCCTTATTTTGTTTTATTTCTTCAATTACGTTTAAGTGACAGAAAGGGAAAAAGTTTATAAGACGTTTAAAATAATAAATGGATATTTTTTAAAACAATATTTAGAGAGCGGCCTCTTCTCAACAATGCTTAAACTCGGGAAGCCAGATTGTAAGATTATGGACAGATTAAAAATATTGCAAAAAAAAATTGAGCGTAAGCATAGGAAGGCGATGGTTACTGCCATTAAATTGTCAACTTCTCCGTATCTGCATATATTTAGAAAATAACATATTTGGTAAGAAAACCACAGAAAACTTACAAAGGGAATGTGAAATACAGAGAAACCTTCCGATATGTGATAGTAACTTATATTCTGCATTTGATGGAGCGATATGTTTTTTGTGTAGCGTTGATTTATTTATGTATTTATTTTCTTAAACCGGGCTTAGACCAATTACTCGTACATTGAAAAATACAAGAAAGATACACAAAATAAAAAATTAAACAAAATAAAAAATTATGTATACGCATACATATATACACGAATATTCAAAATCACTTAAATACGTTGATGACTGCTTTCTAACGCACTCAATCTAAGAAGAAAATTTACTTTTGATAATGTAATATGAAATACTCGTATGTCAATATCCGAAGCAGTCCCGTTCAAAAGAGTTAAGGCCATTCCAACAGGTATAGCGGCTGAAAGACCCGTTCTTGCGTATGTTTTTGAGAATGGTTCTTGCCGGCGCAGTCTAGTGTAATTGTAAGGAACATTTAACGCTAATCTTTGTAGTAATGCTGGACAGCTCACAACTCCTCAAACGAGGCTCACAACTCCTCAACTGACTCAAACGAGTCTGACGTATATCAAGAGACGCAGATCTCTTCTTACGCTCAAGCAGTTATACCCGAGTATGCCCAGCAGAAACTGAGTGGGATAAAGCCATGGATAGACACCAAATTCACTCGTATTAATAGAGGTGCATGGCCGCGTGGCAATGTACTGTACTTCCAAGGGGAAGGATTTCGATTCGAATCCCGTGCTGTGCTACTCCTTTCGAATGACGCAGGCATTTTTTCCGCCTAGTATGCGGGGATATAAGAATACTTAGGACTTCGCTAATATACATTCTTTCAAAAAGGTGTTAACATATACTGGTGTGCTTCGTTCGTCTCCCTTCGGTGTGCCATCGAATCTAGTACAGGGGTATGCCCGGTGCGTTTGCTGGTGTGCAACAGCTCACTTCAGGGTCCATCTTCGCTTTCCAATTAAATTGACGTTGGAATAGTGAGGGGATCCTCGACTACGAGGCCCAGCAATGATCGATGAGCGTTGATATACTATGGTATAATTGTAATGTATCCCTATCAATGTTAATATGATAATCTTATCGTATACTCTTATCCACTTCCAATAAATATTATAAGTTACCATGCAAACCAATGTTAAGCTAACCATATCTGTACTATGTAATCTAGAACCTATAAATATTAGTGTTATCACATGTATGTCAAACTTAACTCAATGTGTTATGTTTAAATTTATTATCTCGTTGGCGGCTATTTATCCAAATTCAATAAAGATTTGATATCACTAAATGGAAGTAAACTGCGAACGAGATAAATCGCCTGATATCGATTTGACCTTAACCCTTCCCCTACGGTGATAAAAATAATACGCGTGATCCGGTGTTGGGTAGTGAGTACGCAATAAAAAATTTGAGATTTTAAATCGGAAAAATAAGAACATTCATAGATAATCCCCTTAATTAATTATAATTGAAGTTAAAAATTATAATAATTGAGATTTATTTGCTGAAAACATTAAAAAACCATCTGAAAACATTAAAAAACGCTCACAGAACGGGCGTACGTCTAACCTATTTGCAAGCCTAGAGGCTACTAGTGGGGCGGAACGTCAGTCGCATACCCCGGCACTTACGCCTTTGCTTGCGACGTAGAGACAATTCAGGTTCTCGCAATTCAGTCTAGTATGCAAGAGTGAGATGCGAATATAGTGTCGCGCTTCCCGCATACTATTCACCTATCGTCAAGACGATGCACTCGCAGCGTTTAAATGCGAATTTGTTTTCGATCTTTACAAAATTCCTCGATGTAGTCGATAAATTCTGATTATTATTAATATTATTTTTTAAATCAATGCGTAAATATATTATGGAGGAATACCTAAAATCTTAACCTTGTATTTATTATATTTATAGAGATATTGATGGTTATTAGAAGCAACGTGTAGAAGATACCCAACACAGGGAAGGAAAGGTTAAGGGCATCGATAATATACCCGAAAAATTCCTTCTTAATCTATCGAAGGGTCATGCGTATGATTATCTTTGCTTTAAATAGGACGTCATATCAGAGGCAGCAATCATTATTCTTAAAGCCACTACGATGTTAACATCATCGTTATTATTACTTCAACAATACTGTTAATATTATACTTCAATGTAATTCAACGATTATACAAATAAAATTACACAGTTGAAGTTCTAAAAGTGTTTTCGTTGCAAAAAGCCATAACATAATCATAAATTTTGATACGGTCTCCCAAATAAGACTCTCTTCGTGTGTTTACTGCAAACGTTACCTCCATATATTACATTCTGAAGCAAATAAAGATCACTCCATGAAATATTACTCGAGAACGTTAACCAAAAATAAAGACCACCAATTATAATTAATTACTTAATAGTTACTTAATAGTATTGATAAAAATCGTTCGTAATATATTAATGTATTCTTATTCCAATAAATGAATTATTTATATGTTTATACATGCTCCACGTAAACATACATATTTTGGGATAAATAAAGAATATGCAGTTATTTGTGTAAATAATTATTTTACAATGTACTGCTGAAGCAGAGTAGATTTTTACAATCTCACGCATACGACTTGGAAAAAGTATATGGCCAAGTGATGAAAGACAACCTACAGAAAATATTGAACGAATAACATATGTATACTGAAAGTAAAATAGTACGTGGTATTGCAACGAAAAAATACGAATGCTGTAAAGCGTATAGAAAAAAAAATAGAAAAAGCGTCAGGTTAGGATGAAGTGAGCAAAGATCTAATAGTGAATGGGAGTGAACGAATGATAGAATAGTTTTGAAAGCTTTTCGACAGTTGTTGAAATCGGACTACACAGCAAAATACTGGAGGAGTACACCCTTATCTATATGCAGTTTCTTTACGTAAAGGTAAGGGTGTAAGAATTAAGTGTGGAAGTTACAAAGATA
Organism: Odontocerum albicorne; assembly: GCA_949825065.1. NCBI lineage: Eukaryota > Metazoa > Arthropoda > Insecta > Trichoptera > Odontoceridae > Odontocerum > Odontocerum albicorne. The sequence continues at coordinate 1,645,909 of OX463859.1, forward strand.
TTCTTTTGCTGAGGGTATTAAGTAACCAGTAAGGAAAAATCTAATAGGAAAAGTAAGAAGAAAGATTGAAGAAAAGGTGGTATGCTCAGGTATATTTTTAAGTGGAAGAGTATGCGTGGATCCAATTGTATCTTTATTTATAATTGTAGAAAAATGTTTGGGGAAATATGGCGAGGTATATTATGTGTTTGTAAACATGGAAAAAAGCAAATGACCGCGTGATAAGAGGCAAATTTTGGAAAATGCTGAGTGAATATGGTGTTGAATGTATATTAATTCTTGGTATACCGTCATAACATGCCAAAAGTAAAGCATGTGTTCGAATTATCAGTGCCTTGACTGAGTGTTTTATAGTACAAAAGGGTTTATCCAGGATGTATTATGTGACTCTGGTTGTTAATATTTGTATAAATAAATTTATAAAGTAATAAAGAGGTCAATGGATTGCATATAAATGTCAAATAAGAATGTATGTAAATTGTTATATGCTATTGACATGGTTATGTTGGCGAAGAATGGATGTGAATTGCAGAGTTTGATTAGTATTTGAGTGAGAGATTCTATTAAAATCTAAAGGCATGGTGACAGGAAAATTTGAAAGGAAAATATAAAATGCGATAATATGAGTAGAAGATATGGTAGACGAAGACTAAGGAATGTGTGGTTGGATCAAATGAATGAAATTTTAAAAGAAGAAAACAAAGATAATCACAGGAGTTTTTTGAGATGTATGGGTGTGGAGGTGTTATGAGGTGTATGGTCGTGCAGTTACACACTAGACTTCCGTGCCGAAAGTCGCCGGTTTGAGCTATGCGCTGTGCCACACCTCTCAAATGGCACAAGCATTTTTTCCACCTAGTATTCGAGAGTATAAAGATACCTATGACTTTCATCATATCTATTATTTCTAAAAAAAAAACATGATGGTGTTCTTGAATCGTCTCACTTCGGTGTCCCATCGAATCCAGTGCAGCGGTGTAGGCAGTGAGTTTGCTGGTGTGCAACGACTCATTCATAAAAAGGAAAAAAAAAACCTCCATTTGCAGCTTTGCTTTCAAACTGAATTGACTCAGGAATGACGAGGGGATCCACGACTACGAGGCGCAGCAATAACGGTAACGACGACAAAAGGTGTGGAAGAGGCGAAGAATGGTGTCGAGATAGGAGAGTCTGTCGCTCTGTCCTTCCTGCCTACACGGGCAAGAAAATTGCGTGATGTATGAATGTTATGATGTGAATATTTAAAAAAAATATTATTTACTGAACACTTCGTGCTATTTTATAAAACTAATATTTTTGTAGTGTTTCACTTCATATCTTATAAAATATTCACTTATAAGAAAAAATTGAATCTGAATTCAAACCATGAATTTATCTGAAAAAAGTATTCTTTTATGAATTATTTTGATCTTCAGATAAACGGTAGGTGTAAATATTATACCTTTATAGAATTTTCCAAAGGAAAAGTGTAATCACTTGATCCTACCTTCTCGTGTTATAACGGATTCCCGAATCTTGAACCAAAGTTCAGAGTTAAGAGGATATCTTCTCAGTTGATCAAAGGACTTCTCAGTTGATCTCTTGAATCATCAATCCAAGAAGATACATTCTTGGAAATAGAAATGAATTCTGTGTGAGTTTAGAAAACATGTTCAAACATATTGAATATATGCGAGTATGTACAAGTGCATTAATAGTAAACAAACATTAACTTGAAATAGTTTAGAAGTTATTTAAGACTTTGTGTACCTAAATTTAAATCTAAAAATATGTAAATCTGCCATGGATTAAACAGTTAATTATATCCAATGTGAGCTGATAGGTTGGTAGAAATTGATTTCTAACAATAAGAGATCTAGATCGTTCAGCCTAAAGATTCATTTCGAAATAGTGTGAGTAACAGTGCATTTACAAAAACTTGGCAAATTATTTTTTTTATGAAATTAAAAAGAAAATTTTTTTTTATAATTTATATTTTATCCAAACATTGAAATGAACACAAACCTTTTGTTAATTAAAAATGCTGTCAGCTTAAATTGTAATAATCATAAAAATAAAATGAAAGTAAGTTTATTTAATATATTAATTATGTAGGCATGGCAGATTCTAGGAAACATTAAATAACAATACTGGATTTTTTCAAGATTAAAAATGAATATAAGTACAAGTATTCTGAAGTAAAAATGTTCGCCAGCTTTAATTAGATTGCACATAAAAATAAAATGAATGTAAGATTATTTAACATATTAATGTATCATAATTACAATGCCAAATAATAAAGTTTAAAAATAGTAGTGGATGGAGTAATACTAAATTCTAGGAAACTTTAAATTATAACAAAATACATTCTAAGCTTTCGAAAAATTTTGAATTGTACTTTACATTGGACAAAAATCGCACTAATAGATTGCAGCACCTTTTCGACCGATACCTAATTATTACCAATAATTACCAAAATTTAAAACAATCTCTATGGCTTGGCCCGAAAGCGGTTTTCACTTATCTAATTTCTAATCAGTTTTTCTAATCACCGATTATTTTAACAACAAGACAAACGTGCGTTCTACACGAACCAATCGTGTGGCATTCTAAAACCAATACCACTACACAAGTTTTTTAATATATAGAGTGTTACACTATTGCAATGAATTTAGGATAAACGATCTATACGAGTACCATGTTAAACCATGTAAGAAAAAGGATTAAAATAAAATATTATTAAATAAATTTGTAAAATACAAACATACTATATATACTCGTACCTTTATACAATTTCCTTGTTATAGTACAGATAGAGAAAAGTGTACCAAAAATTACAACATACCTGTACATATATTGTCACCTCTACATCCATACGTCTCATATAATTCCTCCTGTTAATCTTACTCCTTACCTTTTCTTCTTTCCAAATTTCATTCACTTGATCAAACCATACTTTTCTCGGAAATTCTCTTTCACACCCCTCACTTTTGCTTTTGTGATAAATTTGTCAAGGTAGTCTTTCGTCTCCATCCTGTTCGACACCAAACTACCTTAAAATGCACTTTTTCACCCTACTTGACACATCTGTTTTAAGCTCATAATTATGTGCAACAATTAAACTTCTTATTCTAGTACGATTATACTATAATATCGCCACGTCATTTATTCTTCTGAGTGTACACACTTCCACTGCATTACTCATAACTCTTACAATTTATTTTTCACATTTCCCTCCCATACGTTATTTTTTTTTTGTTCACTTTGCACGGATTTCTCCTGTTACGCAAAGAGGGTCTGTAGCTTATTCGTTAAGTAGAATATTTGCTAGGATTCTTCTCATTCTGTTAGGCGGTGCCGAGAATATATCCAGTGTCATTCTCACTGAGTGTCTGAGTGAGTGACTGAGTGTTAGCTATGATATTCGCCCTGTAAGTTGGTATGTAGAACAGAGGGGGATTCCTTGCACGGTTATATTTATTAGGGATATATTAAATAAGTGCTTCTAGAATCGCGGGACAGTTAAAGCAACCTTGAAAAACCTTTAGTAGGAATAACGCAATGGATTCTCGCCTTCTTGTTTGTTATGTTAATACTACTATTTATTTATTTAACACTTTTATTGCAATACAATCTGGCGGGCTTATTGCCAGGCGGCAATCTCTTCCAGCCAACCAAACAAACGTAAACGAAGCAAGTTACGTGGTCGCATAAATCATTCAAATGACTATCCATCCCCACAAAATCCATAAACATATACGTGAGAACACGGCCACGAACCCCACAAAGACGGACAATCACCCGAACATTATTTTTCATATAAAGTGAGATATCATCAATCAATGGGAAAGGAAAGGAAAACCCTAATTTTGACAGATCTTGATATTCATTGATTGGAACATGTAAACTAAAGCTTATACTTACGGTTTAATATTTTTTCGGGCGTTGTACATGTTTACATTACGGTCGCAAGTGCTGATAACCAAATGAAGATTGCTACGCCTTCAAAATGTTAATAATACGTTATATTTTAAAACCCAGTTGATGATACGTTCAATTTTCATCCAGGCTTCGATTCCTGATTGTATCAGAGAAAAAATAATATAAAAGGTTTTTTGTCTGAATAAAGTAGATCGACCATCAATACTCACGCACGCTAGACTTGTGCGCGTGTTGTTGAAATTCCACAAGCGATAGTATGGACAGCAAGTGCGATGATAAACTACGAGATTCGTGCTTATTCCAGTGGTCTCTAAACCTGGATACTCAATTTATGGGGCGAAAAGCAACGTTATCTCTCTAGCACGTACTTCAATTTGATAGCAACATCAGTTTTAATTAAGTTCAAGCTTTGTATATTTATATTCAAGTCCCTTCTTCTCCTTGGCACCATCTCAACTCACTGTCTACGAAGACTGTTGGGATCAGCTCTCCTCGTTCTCAAGTTGTATGCTCTTCTGTCGCGGACTACGTACCCTAGGCCGTGCCTCTGCATCAGGTTATTCTTTGCACCACCCATAAATTATTTCGTCTTCCTCTGGTTGTTATTCGAGGAAGATCCATGGAGATTGCCCGGTTCACAATGTGATCGGGTGCTCTGCGTCCAACGTGCCTATACCATCTCAATCGCCTCTCCTCCATCTTGCTGTTGATGTCTGTAACACCTAGGCTTGCACGAATGCGTGAGCTTTTTATTTTGTATCTTTCAGATTTGTGTATTAGAGGGGCTCCTTGGAAAGATACGTAGAATTCTAAGATCGATTTCTACTTTATCTAATCGATTGGTTGTTTCAAATCGATCCTATAGGTTTGGGGTACTATGATAGAATTTTTGCCTTTGCTGGTTGTTAAGTTTTTCTGAAAGGAATGAAAAACTTTCCAAAATATATTAAAGGTAATATGCTTATTTGGCTCCCATTATATACAATGGCGTGCCGACTTCAATAAAGGTAAAGGTAGGAAAACCATTTCGACAGTCGATCGGAGCGTGGTTGTTATTGCGACAGGATTTTGAATACTTGGGCTATCAGGAGGAATGACGAGTGGAAAGGATTTATGATTTATGAATATTTTTGTTTTGGTTTTTATTTTTATTCTTATGATTGTGTGCGGTATATTGTGGGATGAATATTTTTGGTATTTCTGGAGTGATGATATGTGAGGAGTTCGAGAATTTCGCAAGATGTTTCCAGTTGTAGTTGAGTGTCACTGTTTGTCAGGTTGATGAGAGCGTGCAACGGGGTTTTGTTTTTGTGTAATTAAAAATCGGAAAGAAGTATCGATTTATTTTTTCATGCTAAATATCCTCAGTGAGATACTGACAAAAGCCTAGTTTACTGGGGATTCGACGAATGAAAGTCAACAAACCCAGATCTATGTAAATTGTAGTTCCAAATCAAATTACCTGTTGTTTTTTCGCAAATTGTGTAAATTTCTTGTCATGTGTTATAATAAATAAATAAAATAAATAAAATCCCTTATTTCAGAACATTCTTCCCTTGATCCAACCATACTTTCTTTAATCTTCATCTTCCATGCTTTTCACTAGTATTTATAGTACATGCTTGTTTTAGTATTTCTTCATTCCTTCGTTCTACATTCTCAAATCATCTCGAAGCACTGTTCTTCATTTTACTCAAACATTCGCCTTAAATTCGCATTAATCTCTAATCTTAAATTTCACATTAATCCCTAATCTTAAGTTTCACATTCATCCCTAATCTTAAATTTCACGTTAATCTCAAATCTTAAGTTTATTTCAATCCCTTTAATGTGATACATGGTCACCTCATGTGTCATTGTCAGTACACGCATTTCTACATAATTTATTCGGCTTCTTTAAGTATTTTATCATTTTTACGTTTCACTGATATACATTAAAGTTGGTACAAAAGTACTGTTGTGAACAGGTGTCAGCAGATTTGGAACATTTAGACAAAGTTTAAAAAAAAGAACATTTAGACAAACTTTAAAGAAAAATTAATTTTAAATCTGAAATAAAACGCCCAAAGATTAAAAGATCACGTAAATTAATTATTAATATTGTGAAAATATCAAGAAAATTTTAAAATAGGGAAAAACTCATCAAACTTACTGCTTTTCTGCTTATGCAGAAATATGTTTTTTTTTATATTAACATACAAAAGTGTATTAATTTGTCCTTTTTTTGTTCATTTATAATACATAAGCAAAAAAATATAAATATGATACGCTTTCATTCGATGAAAAAAAAACAATTAACGATACGTATCAATTAAGACTTGTAGTAATTTAGACACTTTTATGTCAGAAATCCTCAGTCAACAGAGATAGACTTAACATAAACCATCAGTGAATTATAAAGTAGGATGTTGGATAAATGAAGGGAAATGTTTAAGCATTCATCTAGGTTTAACAACACAGTGGGCGTTCGAAAGGGAGGCTAACAAATAACCTCCGATTCCGAGCATTTACATGAGAAATACTAAACCAACCCTTAAAGGATGTTGCAGATCTTAACAAACTTAGGGTATTTAATTAAATATTTGTAAAGGAATTTAACTTCGTATTTTTTTTTGTATTCTTATGTTATGTGATTGCCTAAGTATATGAAAGTCCATGCTTAAAGAAATCTGTGTTACCTTGGTCTTAATCATTAAAGCAACTGCACTTGGAAACGTTTCAATTTTGATGGTGGTGATGTGAGTTATTTGGATATAACGATGGAGCAATTGGACAATCTATAACTCGAGAATGGTGGTGATGTCAGTTATTTGGATATAACGATGGAGCAATAGGACAATCTATAACTCGATAATGGTGGTGATGTCAGTTATTTGGATATAACGATGAAGCAATCGGACAATCTATAACTCGATAATGGTGGTGATGTCAGTTATTTGGATATAACGATGGAGCAATTGGACAATCTATAACTCGAGAATGGTGGTGATGTCAGTTATTTGAATTTAACGATGGAGCAATTGGACAATCTATAACTCGAGAATGGTGGTGATGTCAGTTATTTGGATTTAACTATGGAGCAATTGGACAATCTATAACTCGAGAATGTCATCATATATTTATGTTACTTTCTATCTGAAAGGATTTTAATTGTCAAATGTGAGGAATTTGAACAAAGACTTTCGTTTGTAGATCTTGTCCCAATAATCAAACATTCCACTTGAAAATATCAACATTGGCTGAAGTGTTGCCAACGGATTGATTTCAAACTTCGTATTTTTGTATTCAGGTCCCTAAATGATATGTATCCATTGATATAATCGGGGCATCCCATTAATTTCTAATATGTGTCTGAGAGATGTTTCTTCGGAGTGGATAAAAGTTTTGAAGTCAATTTTGTCTTCGTCTAATAAATTGATTTTTCGGAATCGATCCAATAGGGCAGAGGTTTATTTAACTTTATTACAGTTAACGTTATTTTACCAACCATTAAAAAATGTTACATACGTAATATTAGGGTTCAAAAAAAATGTGTATGATTCCTACTAATACACAAAAAAACGCACATAGAAACTTCAACATACTTACAGAATCTCGAAAAGTTTGAGTAAAACAAAATCAACGAAAAGAAAGAGAGAAAAAAAGTCAACAAAAGCAACACTTAGGCGTCAAATTTATGGTTTAAACAAACAAAAATACTAACAAAGAGAATTTTTTAAAGTAATCAAATCGTCACCAAATATGTTCGAGACTGCAGTATTGTCATAACCAAATTGATGCAGTCTGGTGATGGAAAAATTCGAGTAACAGTAAATTCTATAACTCTCTAATGACACAGCTTTGCCAGGAACCGTGAAGTTCTATAAAAGCCAACAAAATCACAGCAATCCCTTAGTCGCTGCCCTGGGGGGTTACGAGAGTAAATCCGACCTACCCTTCCGTTATAAGCACAAGCTCCCGAAGCATTATCTGTTGCCTGACTAGTCCACCTACAGTATTAGCTGGGACGACCAAGGTCTGAGTGAATGTTATGGAATACAAGTAGCCTGAACGAGTGGACTTGTTTTTGCTAAGTAATAAGTGTAAGAATTGTTATCTTGTTATAAGTAGTATGTAGGTGTTTATTATTTCTAAGAAATCATATATTAAGATTGAAAAAAAAAAATGACATGTAGGAAAATAAGATTAAGTAAGTGCATAAATAATAACATATAATTAAGATTAGTTGAGTAATAAATTTGTATATAGGTATAGCCTTTACAAATGTTTGCACAACAATTTACTTTGTTTAATAAAAAAAAAAAGCTTTGCCATTGTTGTTTCTTTTCCGTGAAATACAGTGAAATCCTACACTCGCTACTAATATCTTAAATACTGAAACCTGCCTTTCAGTATTTAAGATATTAGTAGCGAATGTAGCTCGAGGAAAACCTTGAGCATAGCCTTTGGAAGATCTTATCATAATTTATGAGTCTATGTATGTTACATGAACACAGCACAGATACGTTACACTACACCTAAATACAAATGTGTAACTATCGCATATCGGAGTATCTATAAAGGTTCGGTTTCTTTTTGGAAGCATTTTGTGATTTTCTTACCAAATATATTTATATTTTTCTGAACATATGCAGATGCAGAAAAATACCTTACTTAATGGCCTCAGCCCCTACCTTCCTATTCTTACACTCAACTTCTTTATAAATTAAATTTGTAATATTTTTAATCAGTCAATAATAGTGGATTCAAGTCCCGAGTAGGAGAGAGAAGAGTTTTCTCTCTAAACTGCGCTATATAAACTTTTGGGCTTAGAACCAATGGGGTATGTCACAATTTGTCATCGTGCGTGATGAAAATACTTTCACACATGGAATGGCACACATTAGCACAAATCTCGTGCGTGCCAGAAATGTTATAAAGCAAACTTTTAACCGAAACGTTTTATAATATCATATTTTTTTTAGGTTTTTCATGCTATTGTACAATTATGTAAAGGTTTTTCTATAATTTGGTTGTGCCACATTTAGACTTTCCCAAACTTTTTGTACCTTCTACAAATTGTTTTCTTTTATGAATCATTAATTTTTTTACTTAGATGTGACAGAACTACCTCAGCGATCCTTTTTGACTTAGATGTGAAAGAACCATTTCAGCAATCCTTTTTGACTTAGATATGACAGAACCACCTCAGCGATCCTTTTTGACTTAGATATGACATAATTACCTCAGCGATCCTTTTTGACTAAGATATGACAGAACCACCTCAGCGATCTTTTTTGACTTAGATATGACAGAACCACCTCAGCGATCTTTTTTGACTTAGATGTGACAGAACCACCTCAGCGATCCTTTTTGACTTAGATATGACAGAACCACCTCAGCGATCCTTTTTGACTTAGATATGACAGAACCACCTCAGCAATCTTTTTTGACTTAGATATGATAGAACCACCTCAGCGATCCTTTTTTTAATCAAAGCAACTTCATATTCTTTCAATTTGCATTATTTTCTCATTTTCATACATTCTATTTTTTTTGCACATTTGACCATCGTTTTTTTCATTTGTGTAATACTATAATTCTCTTTTTATTTTCAGGTAAGTGCTTTCAGCAAAACTGACGGAACATATCTATACAAAACTGGTGAGAATTATAATAAAATTTTTTGTTCGTAGTATTAAATATACTTTTTCACCAAATATTAAGCGTGTGGTACATATTTTTTGTGCATTATATGACTAATAGTCGGTTAATAAAATATGAAAAATATATGAGTGACACTCAATCCGGTTTTCGTAATGATTTGAGTACACGAATAGCATTGAATGTCTTTTTTTTTCAAAGAAAATTTTTCATTAGAGCAAAATCTCCTTTAGAGCGATCTAACTCGGGAATCGAACCCATCAATACTAAACAAACCACATCTGAGATCTGTAGCAGCGTTTGAGCGAATCAAGTTCAACACTTTCTTTGTGTGCAGTACGATCTTAAGGAATCATTGTATTTTCGTATCTACAAAAGAGTTGTCAATGAGGCTTTAATTGAAAACCAGACGAAATACCTTATTTTTAGGCTTATTTTAGAAGACAGACGTCTTACCAACTAGGCCATGGAGGTAATCTTGGTTCAAAGATGATTGGATGTTAATATTAATAAAGTACAAAATGATTGGATGTTTATATGGATAAAGTACAAAATGATTGGATGTTAATATGGATAAAGTACAAAATGATTGGATGTTAATATGGATAAAGTACAAAATTCGTACTTTCTACATCTACAAGAAAAAGTTTGAATCCCAGATAATTATTGAGAAAAATCATAAAAATAATTATTCATATCTTAAGGAAGCAGCCAATGGTAAACCTTGTAATTTGTTTTTAGCAAACACTGTTTATTCCACTTTTTATAACTCTACCGGTTTCAATGTGTCTTGTTTGTGGTACCCTGCTAAGCCTCCGTATTGTTAATACCTTTACTATAAATATTATACTCGTAGAAAAAAATCTTTATAAAAATTTTTCAAAAAATATTTCTGTACAAGGAGTATAGAAGATTCGAAAAGTTTCAAAATATCTTTAGCGGAATGTGTCCTAGTGGGACGAGATGATGAAAGTTGTTGATAAATAATAAAACACGTTAGATCGCAATGCGGAAAGAGAGTGAATAGTTTATTTTAATAGTAACGTAGGTATTTATAACATTTTAGAATGGGCGCGGGAGTGCGCTCGCGATATGCTTCTGTCTCGCTTCTGTGAATGCAGAAATGGTCAAGTGTAGTATGTAGGTAACAATCTATTTACGGAACCGGCGAGACAGCGTGGTGCGTTCTCTCTCTAGTATGTAGTGCGGTCCGCTCGGCTACGGGATGACTGGCCGGCGGGTGATCTTTGGACTTGAATGGCCGGCGTATGAACTTTGGACTGTTTATTTAAATTTGTCGAGGAATGCGAAGGTCATCTCATCGGTCATTGACCGTATGTATGCGACAATATTACGAACGCCACATATCTAAAAAAATGTGCTTCCCTGATGGTGAGGTGAAAGCCTTGAAACCGGTTAGGTTATACCGTTACAAAAAAGTGGAATAAACAGTGTTTGATAAAACAAATTACAATACCTTTAAACCTCCACATTATTAATGTCTTAAATATAAATACTTAATATAGAAAAAAAAATGAAAGATTTTCCAAAAAAAAAACTCTATACAAGGAGTATAGAAGATTCGGAAAGTTTCAAAATATCTAAAAAATGTGGCATACCTACATGAGTGAAATTTTGGAACGGAAGGGAGAAAAACCCTTTTTAGTAAGATAGTATGCATGACGAAGTATGAGTGCTAGGAATAGCTTCTACTCGTACCTCCCTATTATTTCACTAAAAAATATATTAGGTGTTAACATAAGTTATGTCCGTTTTTTTCATTTTAAAAATGAGCACCAAAAGTAAAACAAAATGGTAAAGGTTATACGTCATTCGAAAGAAAAGTTTCTGTTCTAAAAGATATTGTGTTTGTTTTTACGTTACATATATTCTTTTATTTGATTACAAGCCTTCAAAATTAAATGTCAAGGAGACGAAAGTGAGCATTTTCGACACCTCCTTCTGTTCGCGTTTAATCGAGGGAATAAAGCTGCTCGCGATATTTGCGAAGTGTACCGTGAAGATGCTATGAATGAAGGGACAGCTCGTCGATGGTTTTAGCGTTTCAAAGACGATAACTTTAGCCTGAAAGACACGGAGCGTTCCGGACGACCAGTGGACTTTGATGAGGACCGCTTAAACCATATTATACATGAATATTCCCTTCAAACCACCGTAGAATTGGCTGTCCTGTCCTTTCATTCATATCATCTTCACCGTACACTTCGCAAATATCGCGAGCAGCTTTATTCCTTCGATTGAACGCGAACAGAATGAGGTGTCTAAAATGCTCACTTTCGTCTACTATACATTCCATTTTGAAGACTTGTAATCAAATAAAATAATATATGTAACGTAAAAGCAAACACAATATCTTGTGAAGCAGAAAATTTTCTTTCGAATGACGTATAACCTTTACCATTTTGTTTTACTTTTAGTGTTCATTTTTAAATTGAAAAAAAAACGGACACAACTTATGTTAACACCCAATAAATAATCTGTCAATAACAGTGGGCACGATTCTCGAGATTTAACGCCCTTTAGGAAGTTCGTTCTCTAAACGGCACCATTTAACTGTTTTTTTTATGATTATTCTTAGATATAAAGTGATGATCTGGTATTTCCGCTCACCCCAATAGGGACATCACGTAATGGTTATAATGATTATGGGTCTTCATTTATGGATCAAAATTCCTTTAGTTGACATGAAATATATGTAAATATACGTATACACGCAATAAAAACTTGAGAAATCTTTAGATTTTCTTTAATGTGAAGACTTCACGAGAATTGTGTAAATATCAAGGATAATTGCGTATGGCCATTGAAGGTTCAATAAAAGGCGCAATAAAATAACCAGAGTCTTCTTTACGTTCTCGATAAGGCACACTCCAATTGGATGTCTTCTGAAATGGCTTTTCCAGTTTCAAATATCCAGCTAAGTCCAAGCCGAATTTAATTCCGAGCAAATTGTATTATTTCGTGCACCACTTTAAGTTTCCATTTTTAGATCCAAAACAAGGGCTCAGCAAACTATTGTCTAGAAGCCCAATATTTATTTTCCGATTGAAAAAAATATTACGCGTAAATATACTTCACTTATTGAGTGTCTTCTTCTTCTTCTTTTAGGCCTGTTGACCTGTTATGGTCCTGTATCATTGTTTCCCTCTTGTGACATCGACTGCCAGCTGTCTTTCCATCTTTTGGGAGGTCGTCCTGGAGGTCTGCTTGCTTGAGGGATACTGTCCCTTGCTATTCTTACGGCTCTTGGTTACGCCAGTCTGGATACATATTCGTTCCAGAACCTTCTTCTCTATCGTCTCCATCTGACAATATCTTCAACTTCGCACATATTATACTTCGAATTTCTGTGTTTCATACTCTATCACGAAGGGTTTTGCCAGCGATACTCCTGAGTACCTTCATTTCGCTGGTTCGAAGGAGATTTTTGGTTCTGACAGTGTCAGCTCTGGGCTCTATGCTGTATGTCATTATAGGGCGGACACAGGTTTTGTATATCCTCACCTTGCATTGGATGTTCATGTACTTGTTTTTCCAGATAGTGTTCTTTAGACATCTGGAAAAAGCTGCGGCCTTTTGTGATTGTTCAAGCACTTTGCCATAGTGGTCATTATTGAGTGTTTGAAATTTTAATACGTGTGTTGAAACTGTGTGGTATGGAATGTTTAGTGTATACTAGAGCACAAAAGTGAAAGTAACAAGCAGAAGAGATGAAGATGTTGAGGTGGATGGTGGGTGTCAACCGTAAAGACAAATAGCGAAAGAAATATACCAGAGGTAGTCGTGTAGTGGTATACATAAATGATAAACTGGAGTAGACCCGAAGAATATGTTGGCGAAGGGAAAAAATGTGAACGGTGAAGAATTTCTGAATGCAGGAGTGGTGAAGGATCTTGTCCATAATACGCTACTCTGGAAGGAGAGGACTCAAAAATCTGACCCCACGTAATGGAATGGAACCTGTAAGAAGATTCAGAAGAAAATTGTGTTCTTATCACTCTTATCGCAATGTTTTTAAATAAAAAAAATCATTATCGACTTGTATGGAATCGCTTGGATTCTTAGATATGATTACTCAATCCTACAAATAGTCCAAGTGAAAATACGAATGTCGGCGATTTGTAAAAGCTTTAGTGTAGAAATGATTTTATTTGGATACTTTGCCATATGAAAGACTGGTAACTATGAAAGACAAGTGGTTACAATCTGTTATACTTATTGCTTTGTGATAAGTTTTCCTGTCAGCCGAAAATAAACATATTTTTCAATATACAAAAAAGCCGCATACATTAGTTGTCTCAATATGTTGACAGCAGACTTTCACCCGCAAAATGTATGCATAAACAATTCAAGTAGTCCGAGATAAAGTCGGGCATGTACATTACAACACCCAGTTTATAAATACTTTGGTATTATTTCACTGAAACACCTAAAATAATAAAAGCATTAATTGAAGGGAACTTGAGAAACAAGAACATTTTTGTTTTATTTTGGGTACCATTGGAAATCAAAGCGGAAATTTGCGTTTGGAAGACAGGTGTTCAATCAATTATGTTAGGTCATGCAAAGTTTACTCAATGTTCGTGAGGGAAAAATGTAATTTTTTATCAAGGATTTTGATTTTTCCTTTACGGAACTCCATCTTAGAAAATAAACAATCAATTACTTTGTTATTACACTAATTAAACGTGTTCTTAAATCCTATAACGAGGCTCTGTTCAGGAAAAATGATTCCGATTTGTTACGAAAGCAGCTCTTAGATCAGACTGGTGTCATGTTACATCGGAAATGTGTGTGGTATATTAACCCAAAGCAGTACTTAGATCAGACTGGTGTCATGTTACATCAGAAATGTGTGTGGTATATTAACCCAAAGCAGCATTTAGATCAGACTGGTGTCATGTTACATCGGAAGGGTGTGTGTGGTATATTAACCCAAAGCAGTACTTAGATCAGAATGGTGTCATGTTACATCAGAAATGTGTGTGGTATATTAACCCAAAGCAGCATTTAGATCAGACTGGTGTCATGTTACATCGGAAGGGTGTATGTGGTATATTAACCCAAAGCAGTACTTAGATCAGAATGGTGTCATGTTACATCAGAAATGTGTGTGGTATATTAACCCAAAGCAGTACTTAGATCAGACTGGTGTCATGTTACATCGGAAGTGTGTGTGGTATATTAACCCAAAGCAGTACTTAGATCAGACTGGTGTCATGTTACATCGGAAGTGTGTGTGGGTCTATTAACCCAAAGCAGTACTTAGATCAGACTGGTGTCACGTTACATCGGAAGTGTGTGTGGGTCTGTTAACCCAAAGCAGTACTTAGATCAGACTGGTGTCATGTTGCATCGGAAGTGTGTGTGGTCTATTAACCCAAAGCAGTACTTAGATCAGACTGGTGTCATGTTACATCGGAAGTGTGTGTGGTATATTAACCAAAAGCAAAAATGTTTAAAACATTTTTCTTAAACATAAACAAAGTTATTTATTGTTAAATATTCTAAGTGGTATTTTTTCACGAATGCTTCAAATAATATTTATAATAAAAAAAATGTGAGTGTACACAGGACTATTGCGTTTGTCATAAGAGTTCATTTTTATAGTATCAAAATACAAAATTCCAAAAGAGCATTTTTTTAAATTGAGTATTCAAAGAAAAAGTTCGCTGACGCCAAATCATATCGATTGACGAGAGATTTTCGAGAAATTTAACATTTTCCAATCTCCCCTTTCTCCCGGCTCGGGGGGAGTTTTGAAGGGATTCTTGAGTCTTTGATTGTAATGATTATGAGTGGTATTATCGACATAGCTGGAAGTGTAAAAGCCTATTACTGGAAGTAATCTGATTATGTGTCCATAGAAACGCTCCCAAATTAACGACAACAATGAGCACCCTGGAACTACCCTGTGTCGTCGCGTCGAGATAATGCTCTTAAAGTGGCGCTCTGAAAATGTACAACCAAACAATATATAGCGGAAAATGATGGTGTTCAATAGATTTCTTGTACGAGTACCTACTTTGATGTTAGTAAGTGAAGCTAATTAAATAAATGATCGGTTGAACAATGTTTAATTGATACATTTTTTAATAAAAAACTATTTTTTTATGTAAATGGACGTTTTAGTAGAATTAAGAAAGGAATCTTGTGTTATTTGGTCTACATCATGAGAATAAGTGACAAAATTCTAACAAAATGCATATGTATATATGTCTGAAATTATTTGAGAACGAGGAAGAGGTGGACCGAGGAAAGAGAAAGAAAATATGTCGTCTCTGCCGGACCATAAATGGGATATTTTTTGACAGTATGTATAAGTGCCGAAGAAATGTGGTATGAATATACGTCCTAAATAAAATAAAAAGGAAACTTAATTATTTCATAGAGACCGGAATAAATTAACGAGTTCTTTTCTCATTACAATGTCTTTAAGTATGAGTTTAGCGAGTGTTAACATAAGTTGTGTCCGTTTTTTTTTCAAATTAAATAGAGCACCAAAAGTCAAACAAAATGGTAAAGATTATACGTTATTTGAAAGAAAATTTTCTGCTCTACAAGATGTTATGTTTGTTTTCACGTTTTATATATTATTTTATTTGATTACAAGCCTTTAAAATGGAGTGTCAAGTTTACGAAAGTGAGCATTTTCGACACCTCCTTCTGTTCGCATTCAATCGAAATAAGCCTGCCAAAGCTGCTTGCGATATTTGCAAAGTGTACGGTGAAGATGCTATGAATGAAAGGATAGCTCGTCGATGGTTTTTGCGTTTCAGAGACGGTAATTTGGACCTGAAAGACATGGCGCGTTCCAGACGACCAGTGGACTTCGATGAGGACCGCTTAAACCATAGGATTCATGAAAATCCCCTTCAAACCACCGTAGAATTGGCTGAGCAGATGAATTGTAGTCACATGGATGTATGATGCCATCTTAAACCAATGGGAAAAGTCCAGAAGTTCGGCGCTTGGTTTCACATGTTTTGAGTGAAAACACCAAAAATCAATGTTCGACAATTGATTTTTGTTTCATTCATAGAATTTTCACCGTAAACTTCGCAAACATTGCGGGCAGCTTTGGCAGCTTTATTCCTTCGATTGAACGCGAACAGAAGGTGTCGAAAATGCTCACTTTTGTCTAGTTTACATTCCATTTTGAAGGCTTGTAATCAAATAAAATAATATATGTAACGTAAAATCAAACACAATATCTTATAGAACACAAAATTTTCTTTCGAATGACGTATAACCTTTACCATTTGGTTTTACTTTTGGTGCTCATTTTTAATTTGGAAAAAAGCGGACACAACTTATGTTAACACCTAATACAATTGCGATACATAGTATTGTGTTGGTGCCTTCATTTTTTATTGTACTATACTTTCTTTATATACAGTAACATTTAATGGGTTTATTACCATATGGCAATCTTCTTAAGTGAAAACCAGACAGGAACATTTTTAAAAACAATAAACGGTACCAATGGGCATTGAACTAGCAATTCCAGGACTGAAAAACATACATTTTATCAACTAGAACATGGAGGTCAAAATACTACCCTTGCAACGAATATTGTTAGTTTAAACCAAGAGTTCCCACACTTTTTTTTTCATTTTAATCACTTGTAATTAAGGATTGAAAAAGATAAAAGGACTACGGTTTATGGCATTATCTTGTGCAAAATTTAATATTAAAATCAGCGCTGACGAAAATTAAAGCAAAAAATACAAGCAGAGTTTTTTTAAATTTTTTGACATTTATGAAATAAATATGTAAATTCAAAAGAAGTCCAACTATTGACAAATATTCTTAATTAGGTACCTATTGGAATCATAGATATTTTAAAGTGACAAATAAATATCAGTAGTAAGGGGTCTATTTTTGTTGTCGTCGACCCCCAATTTTTTTATTGAAACTATTGACCCATAAAAAAATTTAACCGACCCCAGGGGTCAATATCGACCGCTTTGGGAACTCTTGGTTTAAACGAATAAGACCAATGCGCTGTCAAAGTGTTAATTTAATTATCCCTGTTTAAGTGACTTTTCGAACGAGGAAGTTTTTTTTAATGATAAACCCTCATACAGAATACTTCTTTTTTTAATTAACTTCACTTAACCCTTGCCTTACTGTGCTAAAAAAATTCCGCCAGCCACGATACTGGACGCTAAGCGTCCAGTGAAAAATATATGTTTTAAATTAAAATTATGCGAAATCTGCTAGGTTATTTTTTTATAATTAGCTATAAAAATCATTTTATTGTGTATTAAAACGTCGAATAATATAAAATAAGTGCAAAAAATGAAAAATATAAGTCCTGGTCACTCAAAAATATAATATCCATCACAGGGCGGCAAGTGTTAACAGTGCAGCACGAGTATCATTTTTCATGTTGATTAAATCAGAACTTTAAAAAAATCCTTCATATGTGATGTTAATTGGTTAAACCTGTATCAAATGTAAAATAAATAAATATTTTTACCACACATATTGGATATTTAGTATGGACATTATGTGGACTTCCATGTGTTGAAAGCAAATTTACTACACCCGCCAAGATTCTGCCATCTGGACAGCACTGGCCGTTCCACGAATCAAGTCTTCTTCGGTGTAAGACAATGGGCTCTTTGTACATTGCAGCAAGTGTCGCATGGACTGCTCCTGACTGCAGTTACAAAGTCCATCCATCACGTAAAATTCCCCATTCGAACATATTTTTATTAGTTCCTCCAATTCATGTGCACGGCTTACGAAGTCCCGGTTTCCCAGGGCAGTTTGGAACCTGGTGGCAATTCTTCTACACGTAAAATCAACCTAAATAGCCGTACTAAATTAGCTTATATATTGTGTATTTGGCTTTATCTGTTATGAATTTGCCTTTTTCTATCTTATATCTCTGCTTACATGTTAATATTAATTTTGAATTGTTATTAACATATTATATATCATCCTACTCATAACATAAGCCTTAAGTTCACATCTATCCCGAATCCCTTCGTGAACTTAAGTTCACATCCATCCCTAATCCTTTCGTGAACTTAAGTTCACATCCATCCCTAATCCCTTCGTGAAATTAAGGCTGATGTTTTGAGTACGACAAAGAAGAGCATGCTGAGATGATTTGAGCATGTAGGATGAATGAATAAAAAAATACTTAAAAACGAAGACGTGGTAAGCGTGTGAGTGAAAGACCAAGTGAAGTATGGAAGAAAACGTCGAAAGGCAGATAAATCGTAGGAGTGGTATGAGAAAGTATGTAAATGTGAAAGAGGCTAAGGATGTGTATGGAGATAGAAAAACCTGGTGCTCTATTATTTTTACCCACCTCTATAGGGAGATGGCATGATGGTATGTATGTGTATTATTATATACATTTTTGTGTAAAAAGCGTTCTTGACCGTTACGCATTAAAACTTCTTCATTTTATTTAAAAAATCAACCTTCATTTCACACTCATCCCTTATTACGTATTCTTTCATGCATTGCCATTCCATGTATTCTTCTCAATATACACATTTCCACAGTATTTAGAGTATTGTTTAACTCCCATACATAAAAAATGGCACCAAACGTGACTTAATAAATAATTTTAAAAAGTATAAAATAAATTAACTGACTGTTGATCATTCTAATTGAAAAATGTCCGCTTCACTAATTCCAACCTCGCTAATTAAACACACTCGTATAACAATAGTTGATCCAGTTTCCCTCGATTCACCCAAAATATTTATAACTTTTATTTTCATTCTACGGCAGTAGTATTTTTTTTTTTTGAATAAAGCAGGATCTGAAAATACTTAAAATGCCCTCGAGGCAACCAAGTTTACATCATCAAAGAAAAAAATAGTGTCAAGAAAAAAACTATGAAATATTGAAAAACTATTATACTGCGTAAGAGATTTTTTTTAGCCCACGTATTAATCTTAATAATTATATAAGCACAATTTATATAGCACCGTTAAGAAAACACTCTTCTTTAGTGTGCATACAATTTAGATTCGAAATAATATTTTTTGAATAAAAATATTATATAAAAAAATAAGTTAAAAGGAAGGAGAGAAATGTGGTGGTTGCTGTCATTAAATTAGGTATTTCTCCGATCTTCATACATTAAGAAAAATGTTTGGTTAGAAAACCGTACAGCAGATTTTTTTCTTATCGATGGTACGGTGCCGTTTAACATTTTCATTTCAATGAAAAAATCACATAAATCATTTTAAAATCATAATAAAAAAACAGTATTTTTTTCAAAAGAAACTTGTCCAGGCTTCAAACTAATCGAAAAAGATCATGTCCGAATTGACCAATCATAGCTTTCCGATTGTGTCTAACTTCATACCAGTTCACCAGCAACTGTCAGTTTTAAATCGTACGTGCAGTGTAATGCCATTATACAGATTTATCTACCTACATATATTTATAGTTTTATAGTAATATTCTCTTCTTATTTTCTAGCACTTTTATAATACTTATTTTATTCGATTAAAATTAAAATAAATTACTCTTTTCAATTATTTTTGGATTATTTTTTGCAACATCTGTATAACATTTTTGAAATCGAACAAAAAACATCATGTCCCAGACCTGTTCAATCAAAAAAGATTAAAGTAGAATGTTTCACTCAAAAAGGATCATGTCCATATTTTAAACTAGAATAACTATTTTAATTATTGTGATTCGATTTTAAACAACAAATCAAGTTAACTCAAGCGATTTTAAGGATTTCAGATATTTTTGCAACGAATTATTATGTCATATATTTTTTCCCAGCATTCTGATTTGGTGGACATATTCTGTTTTGAATATTACCTCATCATTTGTGGATTGCTTTCAATTGTGAGTAAAAGTATTATTCACAACAGCGTATAAATGGCAAAATTGATATCCAGAAGTGAAACGTAAGCACAGAAAATGAATTAATGGAGTCGAGTTAATGCGGTGGGACTGCATGTGCTGAGAAGAATATGTGGCGTGTCGATGTATGATGGAATAGCAACTTAATCTGTTAAGGATGCATCTGAGCTAAGGGAGACTGATGTGTAAAAATAGGGTGAAAAGGGTCACGTTTAGATCATTTGAATAGTTGAACGGATTTACGAGTATATCGATAAATTGACTTAACGTTTAGAATGAATAAAAAAATAACTTAATTTACTTACAGCATGTATCATACACTTAACAATAAGATACCCAAACCACGTAATATAAAAAGGTTTGGGCTCATCTTGTATGACCTCCCTCCCCTTGATCAGTCATCACCTTAATGGACCTAGATAGAACCCGAACGGTAACAAGAAACCCAACAATTACAATAGTTTTTCAGCCCACGCCTTCACATTATACATAAATAAATAACAAGTCTTTGAACATGAGTTGAAGATGGTGAAAGTTCTTGAAAGGATATTAAAAATGTGATAGAAGGAAAGGTAAATAGGAAGATGAACATAACGAATTGAATAAGATAAATGGACGTGGAGAAAAAATAAGTATGTCGTGATTGAAAAGTGTGCTGCTCTGTCCGCTCTGACGACCCAAAAAGGGAAATCTCGTAATTGTATATATGATATAATACATACACATATGTATAGTTAGTTACGCGAAGAAACTATCTTTTTCGATTTTTTCTTTGTTACATAATACTTAATGAAAAATGTCCAATTAATTCCCACAACAAGCCACCTCCACCCTTTCTTCCGCCATGTATCTCCTTAATTCTGTCATCATTTTTCCAAGTCCTAACTTACGCTGACCTTTCCTTCTTTTTACAGAGGTGGTTCTTACGTTTAAATAGTTATTTATTTATGTACTATGTATACAGTTTCAAAACAAACATACATCCCATCATAATGTTTCTTCTGTCGAAGTAAGTTCTTATCGCGACACACCTATTTCACCATCAATACACTTCTTATACAAATCCTACGGTTTTTCTAACTTTTTTATTTTCTTTCTTTTAGAGTATCATTTACACTATCGAACCACACTTTTTTGATCTTCTTCTATCACGCCTTTCACTCACTTCTATCATATTTGGAATATATATTTGTTTTGTTAGACATCCTTCCCATTCGTTTTACATGCTTAAACCATCTCAGAGCGTTATTTTTTACATTTAATATATCAGCGTTAAGTTCACATTCATTCTTAATCCCTTCATTTCGTATTTTTCTATGCATTGTCACCACATACATAACAGATATTTAAGTTATACACAATTAAATGCAAGTAAATTTACCATGCACTATATATGTGCATCAATATATCTTAGATACGACCGGCAATTCCTCGTGATCGAGTATGGTTGTCAGCCATCTTGTGAATGTTAGAACACATCTGTACACGTGTTGATTTATTATGTGCAATCTTTTGCACTTCAGATAACACACAGTCTTGACAGATAAAACTCAAAGTTGTATTACGCGATAGCGTTATTAAAATCTATGAAAAGCAATTCAGATAAAAACTGGTCAAAGACCACGGCCATCAAGCCATTTTATTTTGAGGGTAGACAGAGATGACAGATCTCAACATATTTTCATTCATGTATTACAGCTCTCACATCGTCTACATTCATGCATCTCGTTTTACATAATCACCAGTTTTTCATACATCTTACTTTTCTCACAGTTAAAAAAATCCAGCTATCGCTTTTTATATTTATTTTTAGTTAAGGCATTAACATTGTGGAGGTTTAAAGACATTGTAATTTGTTTTATCAAACATTGTTTATTCCATTTTTTGTAACGGTATAACCCTACCGGTTTCACTGCTTAATAAAACAAATTACAGTGTCTTTAAATCTCTCTAAATGTTATTAATGTCCTAACTATAAATGATATATTGAATGCTAATACGGCAAAAAAGGTAAAAATATATAAAAAGTGCAAACTTAAATGAATAATGTTGTCCCTCAAAATATATTTTAATGTCTTGTTTGTGCTCCCCTGATGATGAGGTAGGGTAGTGTTATACTTTGAAATTATAGCCCTACCCTTCCTCAACGTAGGGTTATACTGACCTTGAAACCGGTAGGGTTATACCGTTACAAAAAATGGAATAAACGGTGTTTGATAAAATAAATAACTAAATCTCCTTTTAAGTTTTGTTTCGATCTACCTATACCTCGTTGTCCATTCATTTCAGTTATTTATTTTTGACTTTGTTTTGCGACGCATTGTCTCAATGAGATGTAATTGTATTTAAAATATTTAAGTAAAAATGGGTTTGATTTTATAGTCATCGCCTCCTCGATAACGCTATGCTCTTTTAATCGCACGATATAAATTGTGTTTTAATATTATTATTATTTTTTCGCGAAATTTATTTCTATCTCATTTCCCGAGAATCTCTTCAGGCAAACTGATATTGATGTGTAATGCGGGCAATGATTCAATCTAACTGGCGTTATAGTCTGTTAGTGTTAACTATTATACTCGTATACTAATCATTGCCGACCTAACTATAATAATAACAACAAAAGGACAATTTATATAGCGCCGTTAAACGAGGAAACTCTCTTCAAGGGCGTTTTCACTTGAAACTCAAACCAATTGTGTTAAAATTAAAAAAAATATATGTATTTGTTAAGTGTAAAGATATGAAGGTAGTGGCTTCGGTCATTACAATACGTAAATGAATTATATAGTTTTATGTCGTTTCTTGTTTATTAATTTATTGTTTATTTAAACTAAAATTTGCGTTAAAAACAAATCAAGTTTCCAAATGGACTGTAAAAAATTCGTTTAATTGTTAATTTATATCTTATATTAAGACTTGCTTTGTATGAAGACATTTTAAACCAGCCCTGATTGCGGTCCACATGTCCATTAAACACACGGGCCTAGGCTGACGACCCCTGGCATTTTTCTTTCACGCTCTGCGGCACTCCCCGCCTGTCAAGCGAAAAGGTTGGCATACCCACATCGCTCCTTTGTGTTGAGCGCACCTGAACTTTACATCGTCGTGTAGAGACGCAAAAAAATCAGCTCACTTAAAATCCATCAAATTTAATGACTCAGTTGATCAAGTGTTTGTATTCCACGCGGGGGTCTCGGGTTCGATTTTCGATGGTACCTATCAAAAATGTCTTAGTCTAGGTGTTATGCAGATGATCTTTTATTTATTTATTTTTCATTAAAAAACCTTCATTTAAACACTTTGAGTGAATTTATTACTTTAAAGTAATTTATTCCAATCAACAACCTTTTGTTTCATAATGAAGTACATGTATTATTGATATCCATAATATTAATAATAATAAAAAAACAATTTATAAAGCACCGTTTACATTGATTAATGATCTCTCTCCCTGGCTCCATCCCAACTCATTGTCTGCGAAGACTGTTGGGGTCAGCTCTCCTCGTCCTCAGGTTGTATGCTCTTCTGTCCCGGACTACGTCCCCCAGGCCGTGCCTCTGCATCAGGTTATCTCTTTGCACCACCCATGAATTCCTTGGTCTTCCTCTGGTTGTTATTCGAGGAAGATCCATGGAGATTGCCTGGTTCACAATGTGATCGGGTGCTCTGCGTCCAACGTGCCCATACCATCTCAATCCATCCGCCTCTCCTCCATCTTGCTGTTGATGTCTGTAACACCCAGGCTTCCCCGAATGTGTGAGCTTCTTATTTTGTCTCTTAAGGACACACCTGCTGACCATCTTAGCATGCGTATTTCAGCAGTTTCTAGTTGCCTAGAGTAAGAGGTATACATCGTCCAGCATTCGGAGCCATAGAGGAGTGCAGGTCCGACAATCGTTTGGTATACTTTTCCTTTTAACTTTACTGGCATTTTCGGATCACATAGAACTCCTGTCATTGATCTAAACTTCATCCATCCCACACTAATTCTATGTGTTACATCTGCTGCACATCCTCCGTCGCTATGGATGAGTGACCCAAGATACTTAAAGGAGTCACAATTTGGTAATG
Organism: Odontocerum albicorne; assembly: GCA_949825065.1. Taxonomy (NCBI): domain Eukaryota; kingdom Metazoa; phylum Arthropoda; class Insecta; order Trichoptera; family Odontoceridae; genus Odontocerum; species Odontocerum albicorne. Next base: position 1,670,425 of record OX463859.1, read on the forward strand.
TTTCTCCATCCATTTGCATTACGGGAGTGACAGCATTTGTGTTCTCGAATGGTAGGTACAGATACTCTGTTTTCTTTCTGCTCAGTCTCAATCCATTGTCCTCCAAGATTCTTCTCCATCTTTCCAGACTATTTTGCAGGTCTTCGTGTTTTTCACTTATTAATACGATATCGTCTGCAAATAGTAGGATCCTTAGGAGACTGTTCATTTCCTGGTTAGTTAAATAGTCCATGACTAAGATGAACAGTAGCATACATCATTAATCAAAGTTTACATTGATTAATGATGTATGCTTAAATATATTAGTCCCCAAATTGTTTGTACAGGCTTCATGCTTTGGTAGTTGGACTTCTGTCACCATATTCCCAAATGGTTTTTTGCTTGCACTTTGTGTAAGGAGGCCTAGATTTTGTATCTTGTCCCCGAGCAAAGAAGACCCTGATTACACATCTCCCTTATTTCTCTATATTAGTGGTCTTAAAACGTCTAACACTTTTGGAACCTAACACTTAAAGTGTTATTTCTTTGAAGCCCATCTGCAAAAAAGAATACAGAGTAAAACTTAAAAAAAATTCAAAGGTTCCGCTTTCAATATTATTCTTCTTCTTCCCAGTGTCATGTCAGGTCCCCCCAACGTTGAATATCACCTGAGAGTAGACATCTTTGTTCCCGGCAGCCTGAAAAAGATCCCCAACGCTCCTTATACCAGTCCTATCACGTATATTGCGGAGCCAGGAGATTTGCTTCCTGCCAACACATCTTCGACCCTCTATTTTGCCTTGGATGATCAGGTGCAGTAATTTGTACTTTGCTCCTCTAAGTACATGACCCAAATAGGACACCTTTCGGATTTTAATATTAGTCAGCAACTCTCTATCAACTTTGGCTTTTTGAAGAACCCTTGTGTTGCTGATATATCTAATGCATATAAATTTGAACCACTGTAGTGTGATAAAACACAAGAATTGTATATTGCCACAGACGCCAAATATGCATAATAAGGTATTTCTATATATTTTTTAAACATTATAGACAAACGTACCACAAAATACAATTTATGTATATATCAATATTCTTTATTGAAACCATACCGATTCAAGTTTCTTCAGTGCATATTCGCCATATATCTATTTTCTAATGTTAATCAAGATTCTCAAATTACCAGCTTAATTCCCTTGTAAAAAAATGCATTTTTGGGAAATACATTTCCTGAGATTGCTGATATATCTATCAAGCTATACAAGTTGACTGAATTTTAACGTTGGCTGAATTTTGATTTAAGTTGATGAAATATTGAATTTGTACTGTACTTGTCTTTTTGCATTAATATTGGGTCCTTACATGTGAAATTGGCGTTTTGTTTGGGAGGAACATAAAGTTGATTTTTTTTTAATATAATATATTTATTTAATCAAAGTATGTACCATTGCTATCTATGCACTTTTGCCATCTCATAGGTAGTTCATCGATCACTTTACTAAAAAAACCATTCGGACGGGAATCAATAAAATCTTTGAAGTCGGTTTGGACTGCCCCATCGGAGTTGAATTTTTTCCCTTGTAAGAAGTTATCCAAATTTCGAAAAAAATAGTAATCTGTTGGGGCAAGGTCCGGAGAGTACGGTGGATGTCTTAGACATTCCAATTGAAGCTCTTCTAATTTGGTAGCCGTCTGTTGTGCAGTGTGTGGTCTAGCGTTATCATGAAGCAGCAGTGGCCTAGAGCGATTAACCAGCCTCGGTTGTTTAGCAGCTAGCTTTTCCATCATGGTTTGCAGTTGCTGACAATAGACATCTGCCGTAATCGTCTGGCCAGATTTAAGAAAGCTGTAGTGAACGACACCAGCACTAGTCCACCAAACGCTCACAAGTAACTTTTTTGGAGTCAATTTTCGCTTGGGGCATGGTTTGGCTGGTTCGGCAGGGTTCAGCCATTGCGATGAGCGCTTCCGATTATCATACAGGATCCACTTTTCATCACAGGTAATGATTCGATTCAAAATCCCTTCATTATTGTGCCGGTTGAGTAATGCAACGCAGCAGTCAACGCGCGTTTGTTGATTTGCTTCACTCAATTCGTGAGGTACCCACCTTTCAAGCTTTTTCACCTTCCCAATTTGCTTCAAGTGGATTAAAACAGTTTTATCACTAACACCGCAGCCTGCAGCTAACTCGGACGTGGTTTGCGATGGATCCGCTTCCACAATAGCCTTCAATTATTCATTATCAACTTTGGTCTCCGGCCGTGCAGGTCGAAATTTCCAGAACGAAAACGTTGGAACCAAAAACGCACTGTGTTTTCTTTTGCGGCACCGTCGCCATACACATCATTAATCCTTCGAGCCGTTTCTGCAGCACTGGTGCCACGGTGGAACTCGTACTCGTAAATAACGCGATATTTCAAGTTTTCCATTTTGTAAACTGAGTGACGCAAAGAAAAAAAAACAATTGAGGAAAAAACAAATGAATTATAATTTTCGAAACATAAATACTTGAGTAAATAGCTGTATAAATTTGAGTTTGAAATTCCTAACCAAAGAGAAGATATTTGAGATCAAAGTTGCAAGTACGGCAAAACGCCGGTTTCGTATGTGGGGACCTAATATCAAAATGATATGGTGAGGTGCGGGCAGCTGAGTAGGTACGGCCTCATATCGTATGACTTAATGTGTATAATATTTAATTTCATATTTTTATAATTTAAATCGTGAATTAATAAATCGTAAATTTTATATTTTTATACTTAAATTGTTTATTAAAATTTGTTTCATAAATGTTAATGTATAGAGGTGCATGGCCGCTCGGTAACGCATTGGACTTCCGTGCGAAAGGTCGTCGGTTCTAACTCCGCGCTGTGCTACTCCCCTCGAACGACACAGGCACTTTTTCCGCCTAGTGTTTGAGGGTATAAGGATACCTATGACTTCGGTCATATCTATTCTTAAAAAAAAAAATAAAAAAAAAGGCCTTAACTATAAATAAAATAACTTTTTATTTAGTTTTTTTGAATTATTGTAAAATATTCCTTTTATTTTTAGATTATTTTGTGAATTTTGAAAAAGAATCATAGACAACAAGTATATTGTACCGCTGATAAATAATATAAAAAACAATGATGTTATATGTGGAGTTAATGGAAATAGGAACGGTTTAACCCGTATTATTCATTATATTTATTTCGTTTATCGTATCGTTCGTCGTATCAACATTTTCAAATAGCTCAAAATGTAACACAAAACAAAAATCAAAATTTGAATTAAAGAAAATTCGGAACCCAGATTGAATTTCACTGATAAATAAATATAAAGGGGATGAAAAGTTTATTTCAACGTTATTTTATTAAAATAACTGTATTCAGTCGAGTTAATTTTGATTTCATACCTTTACAAAAAAAAAAACCTTTTTGGGTTGATCGTTTCAGCAAATATTTGTTCATATCAAAAGGTGTTGTGTTTTACGTTAGAAATTTTAACCTCAACATAGCCAATTCTTTCTAAACACTCTTTTTTTTCCCCTTTGAATGCCATACTGCCACACGCCACCGCTGGATAGCTAAATTAAAAATATCTTTTCAAAACATTCACCTCTGAACTTATATTCCAACTAACTACTTCCAGCTAAAGGGTTTTCGTTGAATTCTGCTTTCAAGGTTTAGTGGTTTTTCGAATATTTTATTTTACATACCGAATGGTCGATGAAAGCGTTACCTATCATCATGATTAGTTCTAGTATCCAAATATATACATGTATACATAACATAACACCGTTTTTCTGCTAGGGTAAGCAGAGCAGATAGTACGCCAGACTTTATTATCTCGACACACATATCTCTCCCAAATTCACATACTGTTTCTATTGTATAATATCCTTAACTGTCCCGCCACCCCCTCTTATCTCTCCGAGAATTTTCAGCGTCTTTCCAATCATGGATTAGCGCTTCGCTCAAACAGAGATTGTTTATTGGCCTTTCCAGTTCACCGCTCCTCTTTCTTTACGTCGTATTTACTGTCCATGCAGTGAGACTCTGGAATTAGTTACAAACCAATATAAGACTCGCTCCGTCCTTGACATGCTTTAAGAAGCGACTGAAAAACCTCTTAATTTCTAGTCAATAAAATAACGTGTTTTATTCCTGATTTTCCTTTTCTTTCCTCTCGACCATCCCTTCCTTTCCTTTTGATTGATGATATCTCACTTTATATAAAAAATAATGTTCGGGTGATTGTCCGTCTTTGTGGGGTTCATGGGCATGTGCTCACGTATATGTTTATGGTTTTCGTGGGGATGGATAGTCATTTGTTGATTTATGTAACCACGTAACTTCTTTATTTACTTTTGTCTAGTTCGTTGGAAGAGATTGCCGCCTGGCAATAAGCCTGCCAGATTGTATTTGCAATAAAAGTGTTAAACAAATTAATCTTTCCACTTTCACATTCATATACGATCTTATACAGTTCCTACGATTTTTATTTCTTCTTAAATGTTTTTTAATTCACTAGATCCAGACATTCTTTCCTTTTTTAACCATTTTGTAATTTAATTAATAAATAAGTAAGTCATTGTTTGAAACAAGCCAACAAGGGTAACAGTCTTACGGCAGCCGATAACTTGTTCCAGAATCTGATAGCGTGGACTCTAAACGACAACATACTCGTAAATGAGAAGCGACGAGAGGCACTGAACATTTTCGACGAGATATAGAAATGTGACGGGACAATTAAGAATGTTATTTATAAAAGTGACAATACGTGGACCTGTCGACTCGTATTTATTTTAAACTTTTTAAGAACACAATTTTAAGCAAGTATTTTTTTTTGAAAGAATGAAGCGGTCAGAACACGTTTAATTTTTTATTTCCACTTTGACGTCTTAAACGACCGCTGCTTGAAGTCCACATGTCCATAAAACACACATTCATTGAAAGAGGGCGCAGGGTGAGGCTCACGACCCCTGATATTTTTCCTTCACGCTCAGCGACGCACATTTTAAATTAAAAAAAAAAACATTTTACTAACCCTTCCTTCCCTGTGATGTGTAACTAGTACACATTGCTTCTAAAAACTTTAATATCTCTATAAATATAATAAATACTGGGTTCAGATTTTAGGTATTCCTTCGTTATATATTTACGCATTGAATGATCAAAATAATATTAATAATAATTAGCACTTATCGGCCACATCAGAGATATTTTGTGAAAATCAGGAATAAATTCACCAATACAATCAAACGTGTGCCAGTGTGTGACGTAGGTATATTCATTCTAAAAAACTGCTTTGGATGAGAAGCGACGCTATTCACGTCTTACTCTCACTCTACTTCGGTATAAGGAAACGCAATATATAGAATCTCAGTTCGCTCGCTTCAGTAGCTTTCGGCATTGATTTGAGGTGGAAGCTTTGCCCGTTTTGTGAACGTCGGCCAATTATTTTTGGCCAAATTTCAATTATTATGACTTTTGACTTCAAATTTAATTAATTTGAGCGATTGGCTATGAATATTCATATTTTTCCGATTTTAAATCGCTCATTTTTACATGTTTATTGATGTGTATTGAATACACAGCACGGGAACGCGCGGATTTTTTTAGCACAGGAAGGGAAAGGTTAACAGTTCTATAATGAATTACAAGTACTCGGCGGTAAGTAATACACATCGAGCTTAAACTCAAAACGTATGAATGACGGAAACGAGCGGATGTCGAAATTTGTCGGCCATAATCGGATAACTTCGGTTTCGTAGAGCGTCGTCTCTGTCATTCATACGTTTTGAGTTTAAGCCGACGAGTATTACGTACCGTCGAGTACTGTACATCGAATTTACATAGTATACCACATTTACGGCTACTAGACAAGATGCAAAAATACCTTATAATATTTCACAAATAACATGTTAATGTATCGTTTGTTGATGGTCCTGTGGCATGGAATTGCCAGCCTCTTAGTATTATAACATATATAAGGATTTCTTGTACAACTTTAAGAATCACTTTAGTAAGGAACTTTAGGAAACAACCCGTTTTGGGAAGCAAAATTTAAATTGTGTATGAACACTACAAACATACACTACACCTAAAGCTGAATGTGTTACTATCACATATCGGAACCTCTACAAAGGTTTCTTTATAGTTCATCTTCTTTTGGAAAGACTTCTGCAATTTTCTTGGTAAATATATATTTCTGAATATATGCAGAAGCGAAAAAGTACCCTACATATGTTAATGGTCGCAACCACTGCCTTCCTATTCCTACTCTCAATTTTTATATTATATTAATTTTGTCACATGTTCAATGTGTCAATAAAAGTTGGTTCGACTCCCGAATTTGAGTGCCTTTGAAGAGAGTTTGCTCTGTTAACAGTGCTTTATAAATTGTCTTTGTATTATTACTATTAAGCATGCCCAAATACTCGTAGATTGCTTTGCACCCCTCAGCACTTCTATTCATTGTCAGTTTTTTTCAATCTGTATTCTTCTCTTTGAAGCATGATAGTTTTCTCTTTCTGTATGCCGTTGACCACTTTTATTTTTACCTCTAGACCCTGCAGGATGGATACATTGGAGAGTATTTGCATCATGTCAAGATTTCATAGGGTAGAAAATCTCACGATCATTCATAGTAGCCGCTAACTATCGTCATAAGTTTAAACGTTGTAATTTATTTTTATCAAACACTGTTTATTCCACTTTTTTGTGACGGTATAACCCTACCGGTTTCAAGGCTTTTACCTCATCTTCAGGGGAGCACAAACAAGACTAAATGCTGCTCGAATTGGCACCGATATACACGCTTCAACGGTTGGGGGCTGAGGCGTGAGGAAGGCATGGTACGATTTCGGCCAAGAGCGGAGAGATTTTTGGGATACAACTGTTCAACAGATGTTCGGACCGATGTACTGATTTAGAAATTTCTAAGGCCTCTAATCTGTCCAATTTATTTCCGTTACTACTGATATGTAATAATTTGGCATCATCGATAGAAAACTCTAAGTTAGTTCATCAGAAATTTCTAAGTCAGTACATCAGTCCGAACATCTGTTGAACAGTTATATCCCAAAAATCTCTCCGCTCTTGGTTGAAATCATCCCATGCCTCCCTCACCCCTCAGCCCCCAACCGTTGAAGCGTGTATATCGGTGCCAGTTCGAGCAGCATTTAGTCTTGTTTGTGCTCCCCTGAAGATGAGGTGAAAGGCTTGAAACCGGTAGGGTTATACCGTCACAAAAAAAGTGGAAAAAACAGTGTTTGATAAAAATTTATTACAGTGTCTTTAAACCTCCACAACGTTAATACCTTAACTATAAACAACAGTTTAAACGTTAGTTTCCTTGTTCAATACTGAGCATCGTGGTTCTCTGCTACGTCTGAAACTTGGAGCACCATTTGTCTCCATTCTTACCGATTCTTCACTATGTTCAATGCAGCATTTAAATACAACCATATTACCTAATTTATTTGACCCTTCCAACTTGTAAGGAGCCTTCTTTTTGTTTCTTCCCTCAATCGTCCCCGTCGTCATCAGTTTTTCAAGACTCTTCAGTAACCGAAAGTATTGTAAATAAAAGTTCTTACGTAAAACAAGTAGCCATGGGTATTTTTAATAGATACCGTCGGCAATCGAACCTAAAGCCCTCGCATTGAAGACAAACGTTGTACATATAAGTCTATTCAATTCGACGTTCCCGATCTTGATACATATTTAACATAGTGTTTTTAGTCTATCTTGAATATTAAAAACGACGTTTGATTTGATTTGCGATGTATTTATTTATTTTATTTAAAAAAAAATTTCTTTAAAAAGATGTTTTTTAGTAAAATAAATAAAATATTAATATTTTTCTTTGTAATTTATTTTTATCAAACACTGTTTATTCCACTTTTTTGTAACGGTATAAACCTACTGGTTTCAAGGCTTTCACCTCATCTTCAGGGGAGTATAAACAATTGTGCTCCCCTGAAGATGAGGTGAAAACCTTGAAACCGTTAGGGTTATACCGTTACAAAAAAGTGGAATAAACAGTGTTTGATAAAAATAAATTACAATGTCTTTAAACCTCCACAACGTTAATGCCTTAACTAAAAACTACATAATATTTTTCTATTATATTGACCACCTTTTTTTTGTGAGTTCAGAGCCGGTTTCAAAAACCTCCGTCGTCCTCGTCAATTGAAGAAAGATTTTTTTTTCAAATAATAGAGATGACCGAAGCCATAGGTATTATTTTACTCCCCCGAACACTAGACGGAAATATACCTGTGTCATTTGAGGGGAGTAGCACAGCGCGGGATTTAAACTGGCGACCTTCCTCACGGAAGACCAGTGCGTTACCACGTGACAATGCACCTTACTTTTGCACGGCCATGCCCCTCACATTTGCACTTTTACATTGTCTTGTATAAGTCCTGGCACGCCTTCCTTTAATTGTCCCCGTGATCACCAGCTTCTGAAAATTTTCATCGTTTTTAGTATCTAAAACATTATTACAATAAACAAATAAAGTATTGTATATAACATAGATGTCGCTACAAATGATTCCCCAAAATGTTTTGCTCTCTCGCAATTTAGGCTCCACACGCGTCCCAGTCGCGCGACTCTATCGCTATCATAGCGCAGGCGATTAAGCGCGTAATTGGATTTCCGATTAGCGACACGTGCCGCAGCAGCGCGCCGTTCGCTATCTATCCATCGCTCCCCGCGCCAGACCTGCGACAATCCGAATATAGTTAACAACAATCACGCGTCGCCCAACTATTACCACTAATCTAGAGAATAACAGAATATTTAAAAGTCAATCCAATTGTTCTATACAGAGGCTTGAAGCAGGGTAGCTACTATAGAAACTACATAAGGTTCTTACAAACTTTCGAAATTATAATTTTGAGGACGGAAACACGTATCCATACAAACTAGAAAAATCTTCCCGCAATTCTTATTAGATACTATATACAATAAGGTGGTTCATAATTATACGTATTTTATGTCAAAACCTACGTATTTTATGTCAAAAACTAAACTGTAAAATCGTCAATTTTTTACTACCCAGGTTTCAAAATTTTTCAAAAAAAAAAACAAAAATACTCGTATATGAGTCCGAGATCATTTGAACTTTTCCTTATTTTATTTTTTTATGCTTTTTGATTTGTTACAATGAAATATATAACGCACTCTCCTGTTTAACGCGGTGTATGCCCGCCCTGAGGCAGGTGGTAGGTTACATTACATAAAACTAAATTTAAAAAAAAATCAAAGAAACATAAAGAGCAGCGGTCACCAAACTACGGCCTGCGGGCGGGATCCAGCACTCCAAACTTTTTCATCCGGCCCCCGATTTTTATTCATAAATACAATCTATTTATAAGAAATATTATTTTATAAAATTTTATGTTTTTTATTGACTTATTTTTCCTTTTACAGAAAGAAGGTGAATTCATGTTGTAGAAATGCATTCATTGAGAATATTACAATAAATACATTAATGTTAAAATGAACGGTCTCACTATGGATAGTGCGAGTTTTTTTCCTTCACTGTTTATTGTCCTGCACGTAAGATGATGGTGTCGAATCATTTTTAATGCAAAAGCTCGAGTGCTGAAATTTACAAATATTTGGAGAAAAAATGGCACCACAAAGTGAAACGGTAGTCTTTTCGAAGATTCAAGAAATCACCTTCTTTCAGTTTTTTTTCCATATCGATGAATCGCCCGTATATTATACATCAAAGTTGGAACTAAAATACTGTTGTGGACTATCATCTTAGCAGATTTTTGATACTGTCCTATTCGAGTACATATGTTTTAGTGTCCCACTAACTTCATTTCCTATCTGTCGTCGTCGTTTTTGCTGAACCTCGTAGTCGAGGATCCTCTCGCCACTCCAACGTCAATTCTGTTGGAAAGCGAAGCAATGCCGTGGCGTTTTTTTATAACTAAGAGCCGGCCACACTGGTGTACTGGATCCCATGACACACCTTTTGTGAGACGATCGGAGCACACCGGAATGCCTATTTCTCTTTTTTAAAGAATACATATGACTGAAGTCATAGGTATACTTACACCCTCGAATACTAGGCGGAAAAAAAATACCTGTGTTATTCGACGGTAGTAGCACAGCGCAGGATTTGAACCGATGACCTTCCACAAGGAAGTCCATTGTGTTACCATACAGCCATACACCTATATAATTTCCTATCCCTAGACGCCATTCGATATCCGTCGTATTTCTTCCATTGCCTGAGAAAATTATTTCTAAATATCAGAATTCTTCTGTTTGTTCTCGTCTTCCATTACTCACTAAAATATTACATTAACTTTTCCTTTCACACTTTTCTATCTAACAAACAACGGCCTTACAAATTGAATGTTCTTAAAAAAGATTGAAAAGTTTAATCTAATATTTTACGAACGGCTTTTCTCACAATATGCAAAAGTAAATATATTTTAAGAAAGCAGCACTATTAGAAAACAACACTATGTAAAAATAAATCTTGGATCAAGTTATCTAAACTTCCCGGAGCTGTCTCGAACGGTTTATTGGCTGAAGAAAATTGAATTACATTTTTTTCTTTATTAGTGATAGGAAATCCATTCCCGAATAAGCTGCTTATCTATAAAAAACCGTTTTATTTTAACCGTCAATGTGCGATTTAGTTACGCGATAAAAACGTTGTTTGAAATATCCCATATCAAATATTTTTTGTTGGTTATTTTGCGAAAATCCACTACTTTTAATGCATATGTTTTCAGGTGAATTAAATAATATCAGTTTTCATATGGTATACTCGTATGTTTAATAATTGCTGACATTTTTGGATAATTTCAACAAATTTTGGTAAGTGATTTATTTTGTTAGCTGATTTTATACCGAGATTTATTCTTTATGTTAGGTTTTTTTAATAAACAACCTTACACTAGGATGATTAATGCCACCTTATCATAGCCAAAAATGTTAATATAATAAAAAATATAGTAAATAAAACAAAACAACAATTTAATACGTTTCAAAGCGTCAAATAATTAAACTTTTAAAATTTAACAATCAAACTATTAGTGAAAAAGTTCTACGAAGAAAGAAGAAACGTATCATTCACTCACTGGACGTGGCTAAGATTCCATATTTAGCAAATCAAATTTATCATCTAAACGACAATCGAAAAACATAAAGCCTATAGTCTCGTTATCCAGACCACACTCGTAACCGATATCATCCATAGTAAAATCATAAATACAATTATTGGTTGAGATGGCCATTGACTAGATATGACTATAAAAAAAGAGTTTTTTCTCAAAGAGTGCAAGTCTAACATTGGTTTGTAACTGATTCCAGAGTCTCACTGCATGAACAATAAAGAACGACGTAAAAAATAAAAGCAAGAAACCGGAAAGGTCAATAAACAATGCTTGAATTGTTCAATTAATGTCTTTATTCACATTCGACCGTAAAGTGTGTGTAAGGATTTGCTTTCGTTCCATCATTGACTTTTATTTGAAAGTCGAATTTTGTTTCTTTTGGTATAAAATTTTTTTTATGACGCACGATTAATACGAGATGAATATAGAACAAGCATTAACAGAAATATTCAATGAATTCATCCTTCGTAATCGGTACAGTCCAGCATCTCAAAAGATATTTAAATTGCCCGAGAGAAGATATTCACAAGATACAGTCAGGGTAGAGGGAATTGGCCCAAGTTTATTTCATTTTGGGTATCAGCCAATTCTCAGTGATACCACTCCTATCTTCCGATTACCCAATGAAAGGAATATCTCTCTAGTTTCTATTAGCATCAATTAAAGCCGCAGATTTATTTTTGATTCACTCAATTATTGTATAAATATAAAAAGCGTGCTAATGTATCTTTATTTCCGCTGAAAACTTTATAAAATAATACTTCACAACTTGAAAACTGAAAATAATAACGTTGAACATGTGTTGAGGGACTTTATTGATATTTCTTTTTCAGATTTTTTTTAGATATTTCGTATCTTTTTACTGATTTAAAATGTCTGATTTATTTTTTATTTTGATTATATGTTATTAATTTCATTGAACACATCGGCTTGAAAGCTTTATCGTGGGATTCGATAGGATTAGTTCAATGTTTCCTGCAGTTTTTTTGTAAAAACAACATTAAATATAATACGTCGTTTGGAAAGTAGTTTTGTATTTCTTGGATAGATGTTGTTATGACAAAAATTTGATGCTTACTTTATCCTAAACGTGCTGAATGTATACTATTATGATAGGTAATAAAGGGTCTTTCAAATTGAGCAGTTTTTTTAAAATTCTTGAATAAAACACACAATTTTCTTTGATGTCAATAAACTATTTATTGATCATTGAAGATATTAAAACACAAATGTATGATATTTAAACTAAATTGTATGATATTTAAACACAAATGTATTCAGAGTTGGATCAAATGTATGATATTTAAACAAAATTGTATGATATTAAAACATAAATGTATTCAGAGTTGGCTCAAATGTATGATATTTAAACAAAATTGTATGATATTTAAACACAAATGTATTCAGAGTTGGATCAAATGTATGATATTTAAACATTATTGTATGACATTTAAACACAAATGTATTCAGAGTTGGATCAAATGTATGATATTAAAACAAAATTGTATGATATTTAAACACAAATGTATTCAGAGTTGGATCAAATGTATGATATTTAAACAAAATTGTATGATATTTAAACACAAAAAAAACAATGCACCTCTTGCAGCTCTACCGATGTCCACTCTTTTGTCAAAAAAATCGATGACATTTTTTGTATAATTGCGGTTCTAACTCACCAATTACGCAAATAATTTCGTCCTTCAGCTTAGTAATTGGCTGGGGGTCATTCTTATAGACTTGGTTTTTCACGTAACATCAGAGAAAATAGTCCAACGGTGTCAGATTACATGATCTTGGTGGCCAATTAACATCACCGTTTCCGAAGATTACAATACATAAAATAATTCAACAATTTGAACGCATTGTTGCATTGTATATAACTCCATTTTTATAAATATCATACATTACATTTCTCAAATGTCACAAGATCCAGGCAAGTTCACGACGCCATCTATGTTTTATCCAAGAATTAAAAAAACCGCTCAATTCGAGAGACCTTTTATCTTAGTGCATTTTTTTATCATTGGTGTCCTGAATTCCATATGTATTTTTTGAGTAACAAAATGATCGATTTTTTAAGTGCTTAATGTTTTTTTATGACCGCAAATCAAAACGTGTAACACAAACCAAAAAACAATATATGTAAAGTGTATGGCGAAGATGCTGTAAGCTGTTATGTGTATTCAATGTGATTCTAAAATTCTTTATGGTGATCCGACACTCAAAGATGGCGTGCGCTCTAGAATGTCAATTACATACCACTCATGATGAATTGATTAATCGCTTTCGATCGAATAAAACCAGCGTTCTACGACATGGAGATTGACGAAGTATTAAAATGAGTTAAACGAATGAATGAAGAATGACCAACAAAACAAATATACAGGCAGATGTGAGTGGAAGGTGTGATTAAAGAAGATCAACAAAAGGATGGTTGGATCACGTGAATGATATTTCGAAAGAAATAAATGTAATAGTCAGAAAAATTGGAGGCGTATTGATGCAGAAGAGGTATTATACATATGTGTATCGTGATAAGAAAGCATGAAGCCCTGTCCTTTCTGAAGACGTGATGGTATATATGAGGAGGTAACATTAAAAAAAGGTCATGTCCATCGGATACATGAGGAGGTAACATTAAAAAAAGATCATGTCCATCGGATACATGAGGAGGTAACATTAAAAAAAGGTCATGTCCATCGGATACATGAGGAGGTAACATTAAAAAAGGTCATGTCCATCGGATACAAAAAATGAGTTGATAAAGTAGATTTTTTCCTATCGATGGTACGAAGATGTTTAACATTTTCATTTCAATGAAAAAAGCACATAAATCATTTTAAAATGATAATAAAAAAACAGTATTTTTTCAAAAACAATCTTGTCCAGAGGCTTCAAACCAATCAAAAAAGGTCATGTCCGAATTGACCAATCATAGCTTTCCGATTATGTCTAGCTTCATACCAGTTCACCAGCGACTGTCAGTTTTAAGTAGTACGTGCAGTGTAATGTCATTATACAGCTTTATCTACCTACATATATATTTATAGTTTTATAGTAATATTTCTTCTTATTTTGTAACACTTTACTTATTTTATTTGATAAAAATAAAAATAAATAACTGTATTCAATAATTTTTTGCAGCACCTGTATAATAATACCATGCAGTGAGACTCTGGAATCAGTTACAAACCAATATAAGACTCGCTCCGTCCTTGGCATGCTTTAAGAAGCGACTGAAAAAACTCTTAATTTCTAGTCAGTAAAATAACGTGTTTCATTCCTGATTTTTCTTTTCCTTTCCTCTCCACCATCCTTTCCTTTCCTTTTGATTGATGATATTTCACTTTATATGAAAAATAATGTTCGGGTGATTGTCCGTCTTTGTGGGGTTCGTGGGCATGTTCTCGCGTATATGTTTATGGATTTCGTGGGGATGGATAGTCATTTGAATGATTTATGCGACCACGTAACTTGCTCCATTTACTTTTGTCTGGTTGGTTGGAAGAGATTGCCACCTGGCAATAAACCCACCAGATTGTATTGCAATAAAAGTATTAAATAAATAAATAAAATAAATAAATATTTTAGAAATCGAACAAAAAACATCATGTCCCAGAGCTGTTCAATAAAAAAGATTAAAGTAGAATTGTTCACTCAAAAACGATCATGTCTATATTTTAAACTAGAATAACTATTTGAATCATTATGATTCGATTTTAAACAACAAATCAAGTCACCTTTAGCGATTTTTATGATTTCAGATATTTTTACAATTAATTATTTTGTCATATATTTTTAATACAAATAGTTTTTTTGCAACTTCCCAACATTCTGATTTGGTAGACATGTTCGTTTTTGAAAGTTACCTCCTCATATGTTAAGTTGAAATAAAGGATTTTTTCTTGTCTTCGCAATATTTATATACAGCGTGGAGACGTGGACTGAGAGAAAACGAGATACGTATATAATAAATAATATGCATTTGAAATGCAGTGTTCAGAATAATGTTAACAATTCCATGAATAGCAAGATAAACTGACGTCTTCGTTTTCGGAGATCTGAGAATCATCAACAGATAGTCGACATTATGCCTAGGACGGGCCATCCGATTTTTTGGAGGCATTGCCCGTAGCCAAGGAGACATACTAGTATATGCGAGGCTTTTGATCATTGGAATCGTGGAAGGATGACGCAAAGACGATAAGTCCAAATGCGTTAGACTGACTTAGTTAGAGACGCTTTAGGAATACCCTTAACCGCTGCTTTTCAAACTGCGGAACGAAGGGATGGATGGAAAAGAGTTGTCAACATGGGAGTCACGGTGCTCAGTAATGAACTACACGATGATGATGATAATAATTTATAACAAGCAAAAAAGTGTACGTAAATGAAATCAATTCCAAATATTTATGAAGTTAAATGGAAGAAAAAAATAAAGAAAAGAACAAAAATATCTTATATAACATTTAACATTGAGAGTTGAGGGGTCCACAATTATAATACTTAACATTGAGAGTTGAGGGTCTACGATTTTACATATAATACTTAACATTGAGTTGAGGGTCCACGATTATAATACTTAACTTTGAGAGTTGAGGATCCACGATTTTAGGAAAAATTCGTGCGTCACATGAACAAATTAACTTGTAATGTTTGAATAAAAATAGGTGGATAAATTAAGTTCTGAACCCACCATTATTTAATTATACTCGTAAGAAGATTGGTGAATCATGGGATTTGGGATTAAGGACCAATGCTTTTTGCGATTATTTATTTTTTGTGTCCATTATAAATTTCTTTTCAATTGATTCCCTTTAATAGACCCCTGCTTCAATTGATTCCCTTTAATAGACCCCCTGCTTCAATTGATTCCCTTCAATATACCCCCTGCTTCAATTAATTCCCTTTAAAAGACCCCCTGCTTCAATTGATTCCCTTCAATAGACCCCTGATTTAATTGATTCCCTTTAATAGACCCCCTGTTTCAATTGACCTTCTGCTGATATGCACTTACTTGCTATGCTTACTGTCATCTTATTTTCTTATTATTGTTTGTTTTATTTTTACTCGGTCAGTTAATTGCCAGTGGCAATTGCTTCCAATCAACCAGAAATATGTTGAAGATTCATTAAGTGAAAACCATCCCGAAGTACTTCTTACAACAAATCTAAGTACCAACGAAAACCTAACTCACAACCTTTGTATTGAAAGATTGGTGTTTTATAAACTATGCCAACGAGGTTATCGTGGGTGGTTGCACGTGTTAGCAATACTATCGTACAGAAAGAGTTAAAAACACTCTCGCAAGTCTAGCGCATACGATTATTGTTATCAGACGAACTTAATATTTTACCAGACTTAGATTATAGACTTCTGTCGTCTTAATGATATGACACATGCTTCCCAGCCCCAAATGTCGCGGGTTCTGTTCCCGTTAGACCCCAGTTTTTTTTACCAAAAAAGTTTTAATTTTGTGTACGTGGTTAAACATAAAACATCAGGCGAGTTTATTGCGTGACCACGATTTCTTACGATCAAAAAGCATTGAACCTGGTTTTTAATTAAGATATTTGAAGACAAATTTATTGTACAACATTTTCTTTGTATACAGTACAACCGGGTGACATATATAAATCTCTTCAGAATGAATACATAAAAAAATAAATGCATGAATAAAATGAATGGTAAAACATAAGACGAAGAAGGTTTAAGGTGGTTTGGATATATGAAAAGAATGAACGATTAAAGAATGACTAAGTGCATGCATGTGCGTGGTACATTCCGATATTTTTTTGGTTTAAGATTCATGAATTTTTTTATAACTTTTGTGACAAGTTCTAATATTTATGTTCATGCGCATTCAAAATTTTTATTATAATAATTAATTTCCTATTTTAATGGTTGATGAAATATCGTACATTATAACGAAATACAACAAAGTGATTATACGAGTACAAGTCAGAAGTGAAAGGTGTGCGTGGAAGAGGCAGACTGAAGAAAACGTGGCTTGACCAAATTGACCAGGTTTTGACAGAAGATAAATTGAGAAGTATGAATAATATAAGATTGTGCATGACGAGATGTATGGACGTGGAGGAGGCGAAAGTTGTGTGATTGGATAGATAAGTTTGGTGTCTGTTCTCTCTGTCTACTCCACAAGTGAGACGGTGTGATGAGGTTTATGTATGTACGAGGCATATCCAGAAAGTAAGTGTACTGAATTTTTGTAGGCTACAATTTTTTTTATTTAAACAAAAAAATTACGTGGTTACCGTAGTACATATGTAAGCTATTTTTCGACATAGTCGTCATTCCTCTCAATGCAGGTGGTGAAGCTAGGTATTAACTTTTTGATGCCTTCGTCGAAGTAGTTTCCCGCCAACCCCTCCGTCCCCTTCTCCACCTCCTCCTTTACCTCCTCGTCGGTTGAAAACCTTTTTCCACCCATGTGCAGCTTCAAGGAGGTAAAGAGATAGTAATCTGAAGGTGCTAGGTCAGGGGAATGCGCGGAATGGTTCAGGACATCCCATTTAAACGAGGCGAGCAGTTCTTTCGTGGCGTTGGCCGTGTGTGGTCTTGCATTGTCGTGCAGCAGGCAGACTCCCTTTGTCAGCATGCCTCTCCTCTTGATCTGAATCACCCTCCGCAATTTTTTTAGGGTCTCACAGTATCTTGCAGAGTTGATGGTCTCCCCTTGAGGCATATATTCAATAAAATTTATGCCTTGACAGTCCCAAAACACGGATGCCATGATTTTCTTGGCTGAAATTGTGGTTTTGAACTTTTTGGTGGAGGGTGAAGAGGTGTGACGTGACCGTTTTTAAACTCGCGACACCACTTGTACAAACTCGTACGATTCATAGCTTTATCACCATATGCAGTTTTCACCTCATTATAAATCTCAACCGGAGGTTTTCCCTTCCAAACGAGATAACGGATGACGCCGCGTATTTCGCACTTGGCGGGAGATTGGATTTACATTTTTCACGAAACGTGTTGTCGCGTCGACATTTCTCAACGTACTGTAGCCAACATGTCGAAAATAAAATCCATCCGGTCGTGAGAGCCTCAGTACACTTACCTTCTGGATACGCATAGTATATATAAATCTCTTCCAATCAATTAGAAGTATGTTTAAGGGGCCTGGAGGGAAAACCAGAGATGAATATATTTTTTTTAATCTAAGTTTCAATGGCAATCGAATTTGCAGCCCCCGGATAAGAAGACTTTTAGGAGGCCATCAACATTAGAAATGATATCTTTTATGGCAGACCACGTGCTGCTCGTCTACCACATGTTCCCTACAGCAGCCGTATACCGTAATATAATATAATATATCATATCATATCACACACCCGTAATATCAAGATGGGACTCTTCACATTCCTGGCTCGGCCGACCAGTGGGTGTCACTCCCCGTCTCCTGTCCTCTGTTCCCCGTTCCCGTCTTCTGTCTTTCTTGGCACTTGGCACTGTCACCAGGCTATTCCTGGCCACGGCCGCTATTCTCGGAGACAGATCTAAGATGAGCGACAAAAAAATAATATTTCTACGAAGAAAAAAAAAGCGATCTGAATGTTTGTTCTTGTTTCGGATTTGATGTGACACAGATTTTGTTTGATAAACAAGATATTAGAATTGTTTTTCTTGTTTAATATTCGTTTATAATTTTTTTTATTCTTTGTATCAAACGAAATGAACTGACATATTTTATTTATTCTAACTTTTTGTTCATTGACCCCGGATCACATATCTAGCATATGCAAAATTTAATAAAACGCACCCATCCCTAAAGTCCATCTCAATTTATGGGATTTCCGCTAAAAATTATGGAATTTCCACTTTGATGCATGAATGTGAAACCTGAACGTGGAAAAATACTGAAAGAAGCCGAATACATTATGTTGAAATGCGTGCACTTACGAGAATACATGGCGTGACAATATATGACATTATAGAGAATTAATTGATAAGGGATGAATATAAACTTAAAGCTGATGTGTAAAGCTAGATAAAGAGCATTTTGAAATGGTTGAGCACGTAAAACGAAGGAATGAAGAAATACTAAAGAATGAAATGTGCAGTGCAAAAAAAACATCAGTGCGATTATGAGTGGAAGACGTGATAGAAGACGATCAAAAAATATATGGTTGAATTAGGTGAATGATATTTTTTTAAAGATCGAAGGTTAGAAGGGAAACACACTATTAACTATTTGATAAGGTTTAGATTATTCTGGCACTCTGTCATCTCGGCCTATCCCAACGGAAAATAGCGTGATGGTATGTATGTATGTATGAATGAGTTCTTTACTTGTCCTTCAAGAAATCCTAGGGTACTGTCGTATCAAATTTAGTTCTTTACCTTTTATTTATATGTCAGAAAATTTTATTTTACGTTTTTGCACCTCAGATGTAAATATACTCAAAATTCAGTTAAACCACATGTTGCCAACACAATACGGGGCCGGCCTTAGGTGCACGCACAGCCCGCACTGCGCAACAAAATATAAACACAATAGACTACCCATTGAAAAACAAAATATAAAATACGGAATCAGACAGGTACAACTTCACAAATCGTCAAAAAGCATGGGGATAAATAATCACAAAATACAATAGTAAAAAAAAAAACACAATAATCAATTAAAAAGTAGTTCGAAAATGTCTTTAAAAGTCCTCGAAATACACGTGAAATCCTGTTTCAATGCTCGGATATTCGGAAGTGCCATGTCAGGCACTCCTTATAGGTCAGCAAACTAACTCTTAATAGATCTAAGTGTAAATAAATAAAGAAATACATATATGATCCGAATGGGTTATTACAGTGCCAGTTATCACAATATACTTTTTCCAAATAAATCACAATAAGGTTTAAATTATTTATTTACAATAATTGAAATTGCAAGTAAAGCATCAATTTATTTCACGACATACCGAGACAGACATTAATTTCTGTGAAAACGGGTTTTCGCTCTACAGTACGTAAAAAGAAAAAAAAGCAATGTAATTTGGATGGCCATGGATAATTTGGTCACTTTTAATATTAGAATGCAGCTGTATTTGATCAAACCAAATTATGAGATTATTGAAAAAAAAATATGTTTAATGCTTCATATAAAGTACCAGTTTGAAAAATTATATTAAAGTATTCATTTTTTAGATTTTTATGCATGCAATTAAGTTCAGTTCAGTTCAATCTCACCATCATCCACGCTTTTATGGGGAACAAAATCAACCCCCATCCAGCGTGATTTACACTAGTAGACCGAAATCATATTTTTTAATATGAACAAGACGTTACGTAATGACGAAGAAGGAACTGCGCAAAGGGACTTCTACTCAGGTGGCGACACACCTAAGTGTAAAAACAATAATACTCGTAATGACGACGGACTTAAGATCCGACATCACGGGAGAAGTAAAATGACTCGTAGCGCAATTTTTTTTCTCTTATAAAGTGGCTTAAGTCACAACAAAATGCCGCCTGTTTAACGCATGTGTCATCCCGATCCTCCTGTTTGACACCTGATTTAAAAACAGGTGTCTCAGGAGGATATTGGGAATCAGGTGGTATGACCACATAACAAACGCTGTACGCCAGGGGTCTGTCGTCTCTGTAATTCGGGAGAGGCGATGGTCCTGGCTGGGACATGTTCTGAGAATGCCCGATGATAGTTGGCCGAGGAGAGCGCCGTTTTTCTGTCCATTGGGGTCCCGACGGCCTGGAAGACCCTCTCTCACGGTGTACCGTTCCTATGACAAGGAAGTCAGAGCGTTAGGAATGTCTTGGAGGGAGATTACCAACACCGCCCAAAGCCGCTCTGAATGGAGAAGACTGGTGGCCTCCCTATGCTCCCTTGTGGAGCTTTAAAAGAAAGGTGAATTGAATTAAAGTCCTGGAGTCCAAACAACCCAAAAATTTGCAATAAATAGTTTTTCTTACTTTTTGTCTCATAATTAACGTGTATAAGGGTGTAGACTGAGAACTATCTGACGTCCTCGCGGCCGGGCTCGTCCTCTATTGTTGGTGGTGTATCTCGATTGGGTGGATGTTAGGAGATGAACTCATACTTTTTGATAGGTTCTCTTTGAAATGTGTTTTCTTTTCCATTGCCTTTAAATATACTATATATGTAATTTTAAGATATATATGTACATATTGTGTTGCCATCAATAAACCTATATTTATTTATGTACAACCAGTATATATAATAATTTTTCAAATTGTTTTCATCAAAGTGCAAATAGTTGCGCGATTAAAAAATGTCGGAAACCGTTGATCTAAAAGATACTCCAAAAGAGGCATAGCTTGATGATTTATATACGAGAATATGTATTTGTTTACTGCCAATCAATGAAATGATCCTTTACCAAATACCAATTATTCAATAGATGCAAAGTCCAGGCAGTAAATTTGACTATTTGTGATGTAATCTACAGAAATATGTTGTTTATTTTCTTATAAACCAGTATTTTTAACGACGCACAATATTTTTAATTATCTCGTATTTTAATTAATTCCTTCTTATTTAATCCGATCGTATTTTACCGATATGACTACTTTAAATAATAACAGCTGTTCACTGTAGTAATATATATGATTTACTCTGAAGCTCTGAAATGATCTTCATTCATTTCTCAATACCAATCAGACGATACTTAAAATGTATTTTATTTTATTGCACTTTCGTTGTATACAATACTTCTGGTGCGTTTATTAAAGTGCATCAACGATTCGCGTTTGTTGCGATTGTACCAATTGACATTAAAGTGTTATTTTATGCGGCCTAATTGAATATTTATCAATTTGGGGATTTATACTAACCCCATGCAATCATTTATGTAAGGTTATGTGATGCGAGTAATTATAGGTTGAACCTTCTCGGCCCATTGCTTTGTGCTGTAAAACCCTTTGAACGTATTATTTATTTTACACTTTCATGCAAATACATCTGACGGATTTATTGTTTTAAAAGTTAAAGCAATTTCTTATCAGTAACCATTCTTTGGCTCATAACTATAACTGGTATCCGTAACCGTAGAATTGTTTCATAACTATAACTGGTATCCAAAACGGTATCTTTGTCTCATAACTATAACTGGTATACATTACCGTATCTTTGTCTATAACTACGAGTATAACTGGTATTCATAACCGTATCTTTGTCTCATAAGTATAGCTGGTATTCATAACCGTATATTTGACTATAACTATAACTGGTATCCATAACTGTATCTTTGACATCTAAGCAAAATATATAAAAAAAAAAAACGATAACAATCATAAATAAAAGCCCAAAAAAGTAGATTCTAGTTATGAGTTAATTAATTCAAGTTTGGAAATCAACAAAGGCCAAAACTTTTTTATAAACTCAACTGACATACTTTAAACCAACTAGTCATTTATGAAACGAACGCTTAGTCGACCCAGTCATAAAAGCGGTCGCGACCTTTGTGAAAAAAACTATATAATCTCTTCATGGGATCTTTATCGGTTTATGGTCGTCTTCATATTCTATTACTCCGCGCAAACACTCGATGGTGGTTTGAGAGGGGTGGCAGTTAATATTTTATTGGATATTTAAATTCATTACAAGGTTATGTTTCCCCATGATATAAATTTCGATGTCACCACCATCTGTCAATCGGATCTGAAACTTAAGTGTGAGAACTAAGTTTATATCCATCTAGAGATAAGGCATAAGCTTAAATAATTTACATTAAAGAAAAGCGTTAGCGGCATTGGTCGTAAGAATCAAGAAGATTCATTTGTGTATAAAAGTAAAGTATACTCGTATTTCTCGTTTTATAGTATCAGGTAGGTATTCTACCATTTCTGTCGAACGAATTGCATCATTCTATTAGAAACATTTCATTACTCGCCGGTAGTAAATAAATATATAAATACACTTTTTAACTAAGGGTAGTTTTGCAATCTCCTAGTCATAATTGAAATCAATTTGCATTTCAAATCCATTCTCTGGCACTATCTACCATCGAGAAGGAAGAAGAGGGAAGATGCAGACTCAGCAGAGGCACATGACACGCATGGCAACTAAAGAAATGTTCATCACCCCTAGAGTTAAAACCTCTTTTGCCCAAAAGCAATATGCTTATTTGGCTCCCATGGCATTCAATGGCGTGCCGAATTCAATAAAGGTAAAGGTAGGAAAACCATGTAGACAGTCGATCGGAGCGTGGTTGTTATTGCGACAGGATTTTGAGTACTTGGGCTTTCAGGATGAATGACGTGGAAAAGATTTGTGTGGGGTCTTGGGTGTGGGTTTCTCTTGTTTTTTTAATTTTTATTCTTATGATTGTGTGCGGTATATTTATGAGATGAACATTTTTGGTCTTTCTGGAGTGATAATGTGTAAAGAGTTTGATTTTGCATGATGTTTCCAGTTGTAATTAAGTGTCACTGTTTGTCAGGTTGATGAAAACGTGCAACGGGGTTTTGTTTTTGTGTAATCAAAAATCGGAAAGAAGTATCGATTTATTTTTTTATGCTAAATTTCCTCAGTGAGATACAGGCAAAAGCCTAGTTTATTGGGGATACGACAAATGAAAGGCAACAAACCCAGATCCATTAAAACTGTATGTCCAAATTAAATTATGTATATTTCTTGTCATGTGTAATAATAAGTAAAAAAATAAAAAACGAAATGATTTTTATTTTTAATTGATACATAAAACTCTTATGAGTCTTTCTAATAAAACCTATTTAAAAATATTTTATTGTTATCCAATTTCATTGTATACTGTACATGCTGGTGGACTTATTGCTAGGTGGCAATCTCTTCTAAGCAACCTGAAAGATATAAAAGTGACTTAAAGTGAAAACCAAACTTAAACCCCCTTTTTAAAATTGAGTTCAGACGGGAACAGAACTCATAAACCTCGGGTTTTATGGCATCCGTCTTCCCAACCAGATCCCGGATATCCTTCGTGTATATTCCATGCTTCAGGATCAACCACTCTTAAAGGTTGATTATCATTTCATGTTTATTTAATACAATCCTTGATTTTCTTGAGCAATATAAAATATTTTTTGAATTATAAAGAAAACCATAAATTGGATATGTGTTAATCTGAGAAAAAATTGTTTTCAAATAATTTTTTTATCCGTATTATTATATTTTTTTAATTAAATAAGCCTTCTCATTACTTTTAATTTTGAACACAATTACAATATCTTCCCTGACCCAAATGATAAGACGTATGTTTTTCAACCCGGAGGCTGTGTTTCTGAATCGCATTAATACCCCTTTTTACAATTATTTCAGTCTTTTCTTTTTCTAATTAGTGGAAATAGATTAGAGAGACACTTGACCAATTAGGTGATAGAGGTTGCCATATGCAAATGCTAGGAATAGTATAACATGACTTAAAGTCACAGCGGATACCTGCTTGCCTTAACATTTACAATTATACTTTGCTTTTTTATTTATGTCATATCCAAATGTAAAATATAGCATCTAACTTTAAGCAACTTTTCGTAAACTTATATACTTCTAAAAAAATTGTCATCTGTTTGACAATGATTTTATCAAACAAAACAGGCCTGTCAGTTTCATCCAGTTTATCGTAGACTTTTTTTCATATTTAAGTGATGAATATTTTTCTGTAACAATGGAGCTTTATTATATACTATAACTATCCTTATCAGTCAATACTCAATTAACTCATAAGGATGTTTTTTTACAGAAGCTTGGAGGGATGATAAACTTTTACTCCCTTCAATATTAACAACCACTGTAGCCTAGTTAGTAAGACGCTTTATATGCAACTTGAGACAAGTAAAAAATGTAGGGGTTTCAATTTGTTTTTTTGTTGCAAACCTTCTTAACATATTTTCGATTGGTTGGCAGAATTTAATATATCGCGATAAACCTTCATGTTTATGATGAAAACGTTATACAATATTAACACTTCTTTTCACGAAACATTTTCAGCAGAGGGAATTAACTTTACCAAAAATAAAACACTTGCATAACGTAGATGACGTAAAAATAGAAGAGCGGTGAACTGGAATGGCCAATAAGTAATATCTGTCTGAGCATAGCGCTAGTTCATGATCGCAAAGACGCTGAAAATTTTCGGAAAAATAAGGGGGTGGTGGGATTGCTAAGGATATGATACTTACGTTCAACCGGTTCAGTGCCTTCTGGTTGTACTTTCTTAGGTTAAAATAAATCTTGAAAAATAACAAATATTGCATAACGACAACGCAGTAAGCATTTAACTGTGGTTTAGATAATTATGTAATGTTAATACATTACACAAATTGGTGTCCACTCTGGAAGGCTTATTACAACTAATGAAGTATAAACCAAGGCTTTGATCAAGAATAACCAGCATTTTATTAGAAGATAGTTTACTGAAAAACTGAAAATATCAAAAACTACCCTCCATGAGCATTTGGTGCATTTGAATTTGCTTTACGAACGACTTAAAAATTTTCACTTTTCACGGCTATATAGAGCGTATGTTTGTTAAATTGATCAGTTATTGTAATATAACGCTCGATTACGAATTTAGAAATGCTTTATTTAAATCATACAAGTTATATCTTGACAAAAATAACAGTAAAATGAATTGACGCGTAATTATATTTTTCAAAGAAGATTTATTGAAAATATTCTACAGCGATAAAAACTATAAAAAAATAAAATATATGCGGCACCATTGTCTGCCCCTGTCGTTTGACTAATTACGGAGACAGCATTAGCATTTTAATGTCGTATCGGGTCCACACACAGGCATACTGAATCGTATAACCACTCGCCAGCTAACCGACACACACACACACACAAGATGAGCCGTGACCTTCGAAATAGTGAGCAGCGTCATTATATTCACATTTCATTATTTTATTTCAGACACACATAATGAATTTTTTATCATTTTTATTCTTAACGCTTTGTCTTTGACGGAAGAAATAATAACAAATTAGTTAATTATTTCACTAATTACAATTTATCACCGTAACACGTGTTTCTGCCTCCTACCTGGAGACTTTTTGTTAAGTATTCTAATAAAAGATGTTCAGCCTTTGGTCATTATATTAATAAAAACTAATAATTTTTGCAGCGCTGTTTATAGGCGAGACTTTTCTCAACCGGCGCCTCAGCTCGGAATTCAAACAATTATTAAAGAAACTAAAATATATAAGAAAAGTGTAAGAATTTCGAAGGTAGTAGCTGCGGCCATAAGATAATGTATGGCCGCAGTGCTGTGCATCAGAGGCGGAGTTGGTCGCATTGCATATGATATGCACAAAAATGGTGCCTAGCAAAGTCATCTTTCTGTGAGTGTGGGTAAATCCAAACCATGGACCACATCGTATATAACTGTCCTTGAATGAGTTTTATGGAGGCGTACAGTAGCTACAAAATCTTGCACTGGATGCTGTGAGCTATTGGAGAGAATATAACGGGTGTGAGGATCAATCGCAGTGGGAGAAGATTAGGCAGCACATATCCGTCTTTTGATCTCACATTTCTTGTCAACATCTAAATTTCGTCTTCTTCATCTTATTTTAGGCCTGTTGGCCTGTTATGATCCTGCATCATTGTTTGCCTCCTGCCAGCTGTCTTTCCATATTTTCATCTAAATTCCATGGTAATAATTTTGAAATTTCCTGTGAACGTGCCGGTAACTTTTTAGAATATTTGAACTGCAGAACTTGAGCCGATTTATTGTTATACTCGTATTTTCCGAGTTGTCAGTAATTTTTCATCTTCCGTGATGTCAGACTTTAAGTCCTTTATCGGTACTAGTATTTTCACACTCAGATGTGGTGCTACCGGAGGAGGTGTCTTTTTTAGCTGTCCATTCTTCCTCATAAAAAAATATATAACGTTTTCTATATTCTAGTGTAGATCTCGCTGGATGAGGACTTATTATGTCCCAATACCAGCGTAGGTGGTAGTGGGATCAAACTGAACTGAACTGATAAAAGATTGAATCTGTTTACAAAAATAAACAGTAATTGTTCGATTTTATTATATTTTTCCGAAAGCAATCTCTAAAGACCAGCAGTGTATCGTCTTATTTCAATAAGATTGATTTCAGAACGTTTTTATGTCATATTGTGACTATTAATCTTGTGTGACTCATTTTGGTACTGTATTGTTTATACCGGAGGTTTTTAACCTTTCCTTCCCTGTGTTGGGTATCTTCTACACGTTGCTTCTAATAACCATCAATATCTCTATAAATATTATAAATACAAGGTTAAGATTTTAGGTATTCCTCCATAATATATTTACGCATTGATTTAAAAAATAATATTAATAATAATCAGAATTTATCGACTACATCGTAGGTGTTTTGTGAAGACCGGAAACAAATTCGCATTTAAACGCTGTGAGTGCCTCGATCTTGGGTCTTGACGATAGGTGAAGAGTATGCGGGAAGCGCGACACTTTATTCGCATCTCACTCTTGCATACTTCACTGAATTGCGAGGAGCTCAATTGTCTCAATCGTCGCAAGCGTAAGCCACGCCGGGAGTAAGCCAATACCGCTCCGTGCCGCAGTAGCTTTTGGGCTTGCAACCAGACTAGACCTACGCCCGTTCCGTGAGCGTTGCCAGATGGTTTTTTAATGTTTTCAGCAAATAAATCTCAATTATTACAATTTTTAACTTCAATTATAATTAATTAAGGGGATTATCTATGAATGTTCTTATTTTTCCGATTTAAAATCGCTAATTTTTTATCGCGTACTCACTACCCAACGCCGGAGCGCGCGTTTTAATTTTAGCACCGTAAGGGTAGGGTTAAAGTATGCCTCCCTGATAGTCTGGGCGCCGTGATTAATTCTCAGCGACGCCGCGTGATAGTACAAAAAAAGACATTATCCTTAGTAAATTTTAAAAAAGTTGTGTGGAACTGGTTGAGTTTTGGATATAAATAAATAATTAATATCATCTGCAGAGTGGTTAAACTTGATGGATCCTAGTTCTAATTGTGACACAGTTTTTGCAAAGCTGGATTTTTTTAACAGTTAACTTTGCAACATGAAACGGGGGTAGGTTTTACTAGTTTTATTTAATGATTTGATTAATTGTGTGGTGGACAAGCTCAGCAATTCTACTTGCAACTTTGTATTTAGGCGCCATTAAAAAAAACTGTGCAATTAAGAAACCGCGAAACTTCCAAAACCACCTGCTTCAGAACATTATTTCCAACACGTGTATCCGAACATTGGCATTCTTAATTAATGAACAAGTAAAACACGTAATTTATTTTTATAAACTTTTTGGTTCTGTATAATGAATTAGTTTAAATAGGCCCAGAGTTAGACCTCATACGCTTCAAACTTTAAATTGAGGTAATGAAACCACACGACTCCCATATTAAAGAAAGTTACGACAAATTTGTGCTAAATTTAACTAATTTCTTCAACAAAATAATTGTAAAGTGGTAAATTTTCTACGGTTTCTACGGTTCTTTGTTCACAAAAGTATTTCTTAACAAATGCAGGTCTTGGGAAATACTTAAAGTAAAGTTGGCAGTTACCACCTTTCTATCCTTACACTTAACTAACTTATTTTTGTTACATGTTTAATTTATCAGTAATACGAGTATAGTGGGTACGTACCCCGAGTAAGAGCACTTTTGAAGAGAATCAGAACTGTATAATTCTGCTTTGTGGTGCTTTATAATTTTCCTTTTATTATTAGATCCCGGCAGGTAGTTATGTTAGAGTTTTGATTGCAAATCTTACAGCCAGTGTTTTACATGGTTATTAGAGCATCTAGTAGATCAGGACGGAACCGGGATACGAAGTGTTTACATTGCGTGTATCCCAATATCATTGTCAACCAGGGGCGATTCATTGCTGGATGAAGGTCTTT
Organism: Odontocerum albicorne; assembly: GCA_949825065.1. Classification (NCBI taxonomy): domain Eukaryota; kingdom Metazoa; phylum Arthropoda; class Insecta; order Trichoptera; family Odontoceridae; genus Odontocerum; species Odontocerum albicorne. The sequence continues at coordinate 1,699,420 of OX463859.1, forward strand.
CCAAGTTGACTCCAAATTGTTCGGTTTTTTGCTCATTGGTACCATGTGATGCTGCTATGTTTCCTGATTTCATTCATCCAGCATACCTTCAGTCTTCTTCTGGGCCTCTTTATACCTCTTATTTTATCCATTTTGCACGGATTTCTCCTGTTACACAAAGAGGGTCTGCTTCTGGCGTTAGCTTATTCGTTAGGAATAATATCAGCCAGGATTCTTCTCATACTGCAAGATGGTACCGAGAATATATCAACAGTGTCATTCAGTTGGTTCAATATCTCTATACCGCGCGTGACTGAGTGTTTAGCCATGATATTCGTCCTGTAAGTTGGTATGTAGAACAGAGGGTGATTCCTTGCACGGCTATACTTATTGGGTTCATATAAACTTAGTGCTTCTAGAATCGCGGGACAGTTAAAGCAACCTTGGAAAACCTTTATTAGGAATATCGCAATGGATTCTTTCCTTCTTGTTTCGAGGCTTCTATAGTTACACACCGTGAGAAATTCGACATGGTGAGCATATTTTGGGTAATCGCCCTTTGTTCTGTACCATAGATATCTGAGGACTTTTTTTGTATTTGTTCTATATTTTTTTATATTTGAGCTGATGAGGAGCCCAAACTGTAGATGCATATTCTAATTTGGTTCTAATTAGATAATTATATAAGTTTCGAAGGATATCGGTGCTATTAAATTCTCTTGATATTCTCATTATAAAACCGAATAGTTTGTAACAGTCCGATATCAAACGTGAGACATGGTTAACGAACGTGAGTCCGGCATCAAAGGTTATGCCCAAATCTTTGAATTCAGAAACTCTGTTTAGTGCCACTCCCTGTATAGTATACTGATGGTGTATTAGTGAAAACGATCGACTATAAGATACACAGAAACATTTATTAATGTTGAACAGAAGATAATTTTGCTCACTCCAGGAGACTAGGGAGTCTAGGTTCTGTTGTAACTGTGCACAGTCGTGAGGTGAATTGATATTTCTGAAAAATTTCAAGTCGCCAGCGAACAATAAACATGTCGAGTGACTTATGGAATTTTGAATGTCGTCTATTAATATGAGGAATAGTAAGGGACGTAAATTGGATCCTTGTGGTATACCAGATCTTGCGATAAATTCCACAGAAGACTTGTTACGGATTGTTACGTATTGAGATCTTTCTTTTAGGTATGATGCAAATAATCCAATTTGATTATCGCTGAAGCTAAGTTTATGCATTTGGGTACCATTGGGTACCATGCTCTTGGGTACCATTGGATTGTTTCTGAAGTCTGAAATTCTGGTTATGTGTCCTGTTCATAGCCACATCATTTTCTTGCACACCTTTATAACGTATTTTACCTTTGTTATATTGCGAATCCTATTATATTGCGTTATATTGCGTATCTTTTAGTATAACCCAACATGCATCTCTTCATAAAAAATATTTGTGTTCGAGTTAAAAAGATGTTTGTATCATATTATAGGCATGATGCTTTATTAACACCAAATAGTTACCAGTTACAAATCAATGTTAGACTCGTTTCGTCCTTGACATGTTTTAAGAAGCATAGGATAAAAAACTCTTAATTTGCAATCATCGTGTTTATTTGCAGTCATCGATTTGCAGTCATATAACGAGTTTCATTTCTGATTTTTCTTTCCTCTCCACCATCCTCTTCTTTTCCTTTTATTGATATCTTTTTTTACTTTTCCTTCGAGTATGTGCGGTATATCGTTAAAAAAATTAAAAGATTAATAATCATTTGAATATTTTTTGCGACCATGTAACTTTCTTTATTTACTTTTGCCTGTCTAGTTTGAAAAGATCGCCACCAGGCTATACGCACACCAGATTGTTTTTAAAACGAAGCGTTAAAATAAATTAATAAATATATTTAACTTTATATTTATTTGACCCTGTATCTGAGAATTATAACATAATTAATTCACTTCAGACAAACAGAATTAAAACGTTATTAACTTATTCGTGGAAAAACTAATTTATTATTCCTTTGGATTAATTATTTAATATATATTTACTACAAAGTTTTAATTTCGAAAAAAAAAAATTTTACTGAAATAGTATATATTTTATTTAATGTGTAAATTTATAGAAACAGGCTGATTACAAAATTGACAAAACGTTTCATTCGTTGTGAATGGTTGACATTTTTCTATAATCTTGATTTACTTAGCGGCAACCGTTTAAAAAAATCCATAATTTGTTTCTTGGCCCAGCTTGTTTATTTTTTTACCTCCTTGTTCTTTGATGTGAGCAAATTCGATTTATTAAGTGGATGTGTTTTTATTTTGGTTTTACATTTTATTGATTTGAAGTGTTCTGTTGTATAAACTGGTGATTAAAATTAAATTGTTTCAATTAATTTCGTTTCATGTGAGGTTTAAAATTGTATTTTTTTCTTTTGTAATTAATAAAGCACTCACTGTTATACATTAAAATATATATGATCGACAATTTGGTAAGAAAATTTGATAAGACAATTTGGTAAGACAATTTGGTATGACAATTTAGTAGGACAATTTGGTAAGACACTGGTCTTTAACCCGAGGGTTGCGGGTTTTTATTTCAGATGGTACAATTAAAACTAAAAAAAACAGTACAAGTCTAGTTAAAGAATTTGTCAGGTAATAATTTTTAGACATGGTCTATTGCTGTTACCAATCTTCGTGAAGTTGTGTTTCCAACACATGCGATTGCGAACTTTGAGTAACTTGCCTACTTCAGATATTCTTAGCTTAAAAGCTATATTACTGAGATCGAAGACAATATTGTCTCCCGACCAAGCCCTTAAACATATCCGAATCGTCAATTTGAATATGCTATGGGGTATCATATGAACGAATTAATTAAAAACCCCGAAGACTTGGTGAAAACATGTCTATGTCATTCGAAGGAAGTTTAAAAGTACTCAAGTCAAACCAGCGACCTTCTGCACGCAAGTCCAATATGTTACAGCGCTGCCACGAGTGTGTCATTAATAAATCAATAAATATTTTTGGCAACTCCCTTTTAGATCTTTAAAATATGGGTTGAGACATTTTCGTTTATTTAGGACTACGATAAAGGTATGTATAGTGCTAGCTTCACACAGACGGCCAATACACGGACTGGGGAAAGGTATGTGCAGTGCTAGCTTCACACAAACGGCCAATATACGGACTGGGGAAAGGTATGTACAGTGCTAGCTTCACACAGATGGCCAATATATGGACTGGGAAAAGGTATGTGCAGTGCTAGCGTCACACAGACGGCCAATACTCGGCGGACTGGGGAAAGGTATGTACAGTGCTAGCTTCACACAGACGGCTAATATACGGACTGGGGAAAGGTATGTACAGTGCTAGCTTCACACAGACGGCTAATATACGGACTGGGGAAAGGTATGTACAGTGCTAGCTCACACAGGCGACCAATACTCGGACTGGGGAAAGGTATGTACAGTGCACACAGACGGCCAATACTCGGACTGGGGAAAGGTATGTACAGTTCTAGCTTCACACAGACGGCCAATATACGGACTGGGGAAAGGTATGTACTGTGTTAGCTTCACACAGACGAGAAAGGGGAGAGAACTCTACGTATTCATTCACATACAATATTTAATTTCACAATGTATTACAAAAATATTTAGTTTTAAATGGAGTGATAAATATTTCTAGTTAAAAAAATCTATTCGTTCATCAAAATCTACTTATTAATAATGGCTTCTTTTTAAATTATCAATCATTATTTATTACAGTTTATTTACTGTTATAAGTTCCCGAAACATTTCAGAATGTGCTGGTTACACTACTTAAACCACCATTCACATTAATTTTTTGTCGCTTATTAATGTATTCTAGCACACATTTTCACCCCATAAAGCCTTCATAGTGCATACATCAAATTTATTATTTCAGTTTATTTTTCAGCTTATTTTATATTTAAAGCAATATCAATTGTAAATTAATCACAAATTTTATATAAAATTGTATTATTTAACTTTTTTTTCCTCTGCATAGTACACTAGGTGGGCTAATTGCTGTGTGGTAGTCTCTTCCAACCAACCAGAAAAAAATAGAAGCCTCAAGTAAAAAGTGGACTAGCACGTTTTTAAGGAAAAAAGAGGACCAATCTGAATCTAACCCACTCCCCCTCGGCTGTAAATCATTGCCTTAACAACTAAACAAAAAATTATATAAAAATAACTTTTTCATCAAAAAAGTCTCGCAAAACCGTCCCAATACAGAATATTATCCAATAAAATAAGATTTTTAAGCGTGTTGAATATTTATAAGAAAAAGAGTCTTAATTGAACATTCATTTTCGCACAGAGGTAGCATTACCCTAGGCATTGATCCAGGGTTTGTATTGTTATACCGTTAGTTTTTAGACTCCCACTCGGAGAAACACATTCATGTTATATTATCCTTGAAAGGTTTTGTTTACCGTTACAGGACTGAAACTGGGGCGGTAGCACTGAAACAGGGGCGGTAACACTGAAACAGGGGTGGTAGCACTGAAACAGGGGTGGTAGCACTGATAACTATCCTTGTTTTTTCTTCTCAATATCTACTCCTTATGTAGAACATTACATTTCTTAAAACTCGACTTCTAGTTTAAATCAAACGTATTCTATTTAAATCAAATGTAGTTACAAACATCCTAAAAAAAGCATCCCTAACTAAAACAAGTATTATCCTCATTTGTTCCTGGACTCTAAATACAGCCGTGAATTGACTGACATACACTTAAAGTGGCACCACACGGATATTAAACCCGTGAAATACGACTACGTTGGTATGGTTACGTGCAACGGCGGGACGAAGGGTTTACATTTAATACAGTTATACATTGAGAACTCCCAAATGAACGCAGATAGACACATAAAAAGAGCATATGTGAGAAAGTATTGGAGGACATGATGAGATTCCAGCACTCTGCAAGTGATTGACGAGATTGAGAGAGATGGAGGAAAAAGGCAAGGAAGTTTTTCCCAACGAATTGGGATAAAGTAAGGGAATATGATAATACTACATACGAGTACACAAATGTCATGTAAGAAATTAAGGTTAAATGAAAAAAAAATGCTAAAAAGTAATAAATCTGTAAAGTACACATACATACATATATAATATACCATCACACCGTCTCCCTGTCGGGATGGGCACAAAGTAGAGAACGCCAGATTTTCCTATTGCTACATACACGCTCTTTTTTAAGACTCTTCGAGATTTTGAAGAGAATTGATATCAAATACAGAGATAGACGTATAATCCAGGCGCTATACAAGAATGAGGCCGCTATAATCAGATGTGACGAGGACACAAAGGAAGCCAATATAAGACAAGGGGTAAGGCAGGGATGCTCTCTGTCACCTGTTCTTTTTAACGCCTATATACAGAGCGCGATTGACGACTTGAGAGAGAGAATGAGTCACAGAGAAGGTGTAAAGATACACGGGCAAAAGGTGGATATGATAAGGTTCGCTGACGATATTGCTATGGTTGCTGAAAGTGAAGAGGAACTACAAGAGGCCTTAACAACTATGGAAAGCATTCTTCAAAATAACTACAGTATGAAGATAAATAAAGACAAAACAAAGCTGCTGACTGTAGGCCGAGCGCAACACCAGATGAGAATAGTGATATCGGGTAAACCACTAAAGAACACCAAGGAGTTTGTCTACCTCGGGAGCAAAATAACATGGGACGGTCGGTCCAAGAGCGAGGTCGATAGCCGTATACATCAGGCTAGACTTGCATTTAATAAAAGGTCGAAAATAATAGAATCAAATAATATAGACCTAAAACTGAGAATACTCCTCATCAAGACCTATGTATGGAGTATCTTGATGTACGGCTGCGAGACATGGTGCCTATCCGAAAGAGATAGATGAAGACTAGAGGCTTTTGAGATGTGGTCCTATAGAAGACTATTAGGAATTTCCTGGAGAGACCACATCACAAATGAAGAGGTTCTCCAACGAATCGAAGGAGGAAGGCACCTGCTCAGGATCCTGTCCGAAAGGCGTGCAGGATAGATCGGTCATATAATACGACAAGAGGGCCTCTTGCATGCCATAATGGAGGGTATGACCGAGGGGACAAACTCTAGAGGACGCCCACGCCGAGAGTACCTGCAGGACCTGTTGGTGGACGTGCGCTGCTCAACATATACAGATTTAAAAAGAGCCGCACAGGACAGGGAGGAATGGAGGAGAAGAGTTGAAATTGCTGCAAACCAGTCTTAGGACTGCAACCACGCACAGTACGCGATTTCTATATCGATTCACCTTATCATACAATTCCTACAATTACTTTTACTTCTTACATTTTCATCTTTCAAAATAATGCACTTGATCCAACCATACTTTCCTTGTTCATTCTCTACCAGATTTTCTACTTACATTTGCTCAGTATGTTTGTTTTGTTTATATTTTTTCATTAATTCCTTTCACGCGCCTAAACCATCTAAAAGTGCTCTTTTTCGTTTTATTCAATACTACATTTTTACAATAAACGAGTATAAATAAAAACTTTTCAATTCAAATATAAATAAATTTATTATTTCGGCTTGTAGAATTTTGCCATTACAGAATATTTCAAAAAAATTTTACCTCATATTCAAAATGAAGTTTATTTTCCTACTTGTTCCTATTTCCTACTTCTTCCTATCCTACTTGTTCCTATCTCATATTTCACTCTATAAAGACGAAAGGATCCCGGTTTGTTACGAAAACAAATAAAAAATATAAAAAACTTCAGTAATAAACAACCAAAATATCCAAAATATCCCCACTTATTGATAACTATCTTTTGGATTATTAAGCCACACATATTTTCTTTAAATCACGGACACTAGTAGAATATAAGTAATGCTCTCGCAACAATTTTTGTTCTAGCATACTCGTATGTAAGCGTTGTTCCACTAAAAACTAATCTAAGTTCTTTACCACTAGAAAATAAGTCTTCGACAATTACGTAAGTCTGTTTGGTGAAGTTTGGTAATATTTTGTGGTATCTCTCTCCGTGGTTGCAGTCCTAAGACTGGTTTGCAGCAATTTCAACTCTTCTCCTCCATTCCCCCCTGTCCTGTGCGGCTCTTTTTAAATCTGTATATGTTGAGCAGCGCACGTCCACCAACAGGTCCTCCAGGTACTCTCGGCGTGGGCGTCCCCTAGAGTTTGTCCCCTCGGTCATACCCTCCATTATGGCATGCAAGAGGCCCTCTTGTCGTATTATATGACCGATCCATCTTGCACGCCTTTCGGACAGGATCCTGAGCAGGTGCCTTCCTCCTTCGATTCGTTGGAGAGCCTCTTCATTTGTGATGCGGTCTCTCCAGGAAATTCCTAATAGTCTTCTATAGGACCACATCTCAAAAGCCTCTAGTCTTCGTCTATCTCTTTCGGATACATACATATCATACATATTCAATATATGTATGGATACATACATATTCAATATATGTATGGATACCTTTGTGGTATACATACATATATTGAACTTAAATATACACGTAATTATTAAATAATTTTAAACAATGTCTGTAATTTATTATTACTACTGCTTTTTGTATCTTCGTGTTAGTTGAAGATAAACTTTTGTATTTTTTGTCAATAATTTTAAGTACTTGTATCATAACATATAACCTGTCACATGTTCATTAGTATATGAAGACACTGTTGTGTCGTTAATTAAATAAAATAAAAATAAAAGAAAGCAAACCAGGATCATTCCACCTGGATATACGATTAGCTTGTGATAAGGGGTGGAAAGATGTATCGCGGTGATATATGTAATTACTTGAAAAATATAGTAATTTCTTATTAAATATAATAAATTACTAACATACATACCATCACGCCATTTCCCTATCGGGGTAGGCAAAGCATCAGACTTTCCTATCTCGACACACATTTTCTCCTTCATCTACAATATATCCGTACACCTTATCAAACAACTCCTACGATTTATCTGACTTAAAACCTTTCCGTATTTTAAAATATAATTAATTTGAGCAAACATACTGTTACCACGCGTTTCACTGATATTTTTACTACATATTTGTTTCGTTAATCTTTCTTCATTTATTCATTCCACATGCCTAAAATTCATGTATGCAAGCTGTTGTACTTCTGTAAGCTCCCATTCTTGAAAGGTCGAACCCAAAGCTATAATGAAAATGAGATAACAGTTTCAAGACGACTGACAGTATTAATGTGTTGCAGCCTTTCGTTGGCAATATTTTAACGTTGCTTGGCAGCGCTATAAGAATTTATGATTTTACAAGAGAAAACGTAGGATGGCCCCTGTGACGTTTGAAATGTCGTGTCTCAAAGGGATGGGGTAAAATCGTTTTTTTACAAATCGAATTGTTTTTCTTTTATAAATCGAAAAATGGTTTTTCTCTAAACTGACGTTATAAGTCCTAATTTTCATTATAGTGACTTTCTAATGTATTGTATGATTTGTATCTATCTTTTCTTTAAATAGGACAAGATCCACTGTGAATTAATACTAATTACGAATATTTAATTTTAGGTATAAAAAAATGGAAAATCAAATTATCTTATACCCCATCCTTAGCAAATGTAGAGTAATGTAGTGACTTTTGACAAACTTCACAAAATATTATTTGATTTTAACAAATTTTTGTGAATTTGTAACAAGATGTTTTAATTTGTCATTATTGTAAGTTTTATGTAATGTATTTACCTAAATACCTTGCTATTTATTAGAATCGAGGCTTATATTAAAGTTTATAAAATAACTGAACACTGTTACAAAACAAGTATATAAACATCCAAAGCAAGGTGAGGATATACAATACCTGTGCCCGCCTCATAATGACATACAGCATAGAGTCCAGAGCCGACACTGTCAGAACCAAAAATCTCCTTGGAACCAGCAAAATGAAGGTACTCAGGAGTATCGCTGGTAAAACTCTTCGTGATAGAGTACGAAACACAAAAATCCGAAGGACGTGCGCAGTTGAAGTTATTGTCAGATGGAGACGACAGAAAATAAGGTTCTGAAACGAACATGTATCCAGAATGGCGGAACCAAGAGCTGTAAGAATGACCAGGGACAGTCGCCAAGCAAGCAGACCTCCAGGACAACCTCCCAAAAGATGGAAAGACAGCTGGCAGTCGACGTCACAAGAGGCAAACAATGATGCTGGACCATAACAGGGCAAAAGGCCCAAAATAAGAAAAAGAAGAACGCCGTTACAAGGTTGTATTGGGGCTAATTTGTGAACTGTCACAGCGACCATGCTACATTTTCTCTAGTATAACAGTATATAAGCAATAAAAAAAGCAGATGCAAAGCGTTCTAAGAAGAAAAAATCAGTCCACTTGATTCTCGTTAATGCTATTATACCACGACCCTTGAGAGGAATCATTCTAAAGATTGAATGGATGATTCGGATACATTAATCTGGACCATGCCAAGATGTTCACAGGGTATGGCAAATTGCACAATTATACTAGTTTCTGAAAGATATAGGTATATTTAGTTCCCATGTCACTCGGTATAGACTATTTGCCTATTATTAAGTCGAATAACACCTTTCTTATCTCATTACACGTAACAGCACGTCGGCTCTTAACAGCTCTAGAGTGATGAAGGATGCTGGAGTGTGAGTATAGTGCCGGAAGCATTTTATGTTCACAGGAACAACATAAATAGCGTTTCCCAGTTTCTAGGATGTTCACTTCGTAGTTCAAAAGAGCTTTATTTATCAGCGACGCTTTTTAACACTTGCTGTGAGCTTAATGTTGTTTAAAAGCAAAACTTTACTTTCGTCTTTAACCAACATTTAATTTTTTTCAAAATTTTACAATAATACAAGTGAAATTTACCATACAACAAACCCGAAAATTGTCAAAGTGACCTTGAGTGATAACCAGGCCGGAAACCAATTTTTAAATAAATTAGACTACAACGGGAACCGAACCCGTAAACTACGCGTATGAGAACATGTGTATCATCAACTTAACTACAAATGTCGTATTTGTAATTGTAAGGTTTCAACGAATACAAGATACTCACTGCTTCAACTGTGCTTCTCTCTTCGTAAATCGTGAACTTGCACTGTGCTTCCCTCTTCGTATATTTTGAACTTGCACTGCGCTTCTCTCTTCGTAAATCGTAAAGTTGCACTGTGCTTCTCCATTCGTAAATCGTAAACTTGCACTGTGCTTCTCTCTTCGTAAATTGTAAACTTGCACTATGCTGCTGTCTTCGTAAATCACAGCAATTGATGATTAAACTTTTTTTCTTATCATCAAACTGCTAAAACTTGTATTTAAAATAACAGTTTTATAAAATAACGATAAATAAATCGTTGGCTATGTATTCAAAATTGTTTTACTTAAAAATTAATCACAGTACTGGAGCAAGTGACAGACATCTTCCAAGATGATGCGATGCTGCGTGGCGCCTCTTATTGGCACTATCTTACCCTTCTGACACCCCGTTTCTCCATATCAAATGATATTACCTCTTTAATATTGTAACGTGATGCTTCTAAATGGAACTTAAATATTGGGCCCAACCATAACGGAGCCAAACAGGGCTGTCACGCTCCTAGGCTTTTAAAATTTATAAATGGCATCACATAAGTGTAAAAAAAACTTGTGAAAGGAAAAATCAACGTGGCCTTTACTATAATAACACAAGCTTTAGATGAAAAAGTTTTGGCTCTCACTTATATATTTAAAAAAATAATAATATTAATAACAATATAATTAATATAACATCATTTACAGAGCAGACTCTTTTCAAGAATGTTTTACCTTAGGATACGAACCCATTATTATTGACAGATTAAAATGTAATTTAAAAAAAGAGTGTTAGGATAGGAAGGTAGTAGCTGCAACCATAAGATGTTTTTAATGCACTTTCGTTGTATAAATAACCACATAGTTGACTACAACCCTTTTTAAACAAATCTGGCTCCCGCGGGAATCGAACACGCAACCTCCGGGGTGGGAACTAGTCGTCTGTCAACTAGGCCTTTAAGGTAATTAGGAACTTTCACACATCTACATATGTTATGAAAAACGTATTTAGTAAGTTAACGGCAAAAAGCTTACCATAGGAAACGAACTACAATGAAACCTTTGAAAACCTTTCTATACATAATATAACGTGTTATGTGATATTAACACATATGGCTTCAGGTAAAATAAAATCTATGTGTGCAGTATTCATATCATATATACAATTATAAATTTTGAAAAGGCATCCTAAAAATGGTTGTCTACAATTGCTTCCTTATGCTGTAACAAATATCAGTTTGAGGCACAAAAAGATCGATGCAATTGAAATATTACTCCAGAAAATAAAGAGCATTAATTAATCCATTTAATATTTTAATGTCCTAATATGACTGTTGCAATAAAACGATTAACAAGATAAAATGGCAAAAATTACGCTGTTATCGACTAAAAAATCATTAAATAGACTTTTTATAAATCTAAATGTCGTATTACGTACACAAATAAACAGAGTACTGTTTTTCATTGAAAATACAATCTGGCGGGTTTATTGTCAGCTGACAATCTATTTCAACCAACTAAACAAAAGTAAACAAATCGAGTTACATGGTCACAAAAAATGTTCAAAAGATTATTCATATTTATAGACGTATGCTTATTTAAGTAAAAGTGAGATTGTAATTTATTTTTATCAAACACTATTTATTCCAATTTTTTGAAACGGTATAGCCCCACCGATTTCAAAGCTTTCACCTCATCTTCAGGAGAGCACAAACCAGACTAAATTCTGTTCGAACCGATATACACGCTTCAACGGTTGGGGACTGAGGGGTAAGGGAGGCATGGGACGATTTCGGCCAAAAGCAGGGAGATTTTTGGGATATAACTATTTACCAGATGTTTGGATCGATGTACTGATTTAGGAATTTCTAGGGCCTATAATCTGTCCAATTTATTCGGTCCAATTTATAACGGAAATAAATTGGACAGATTAGAGGCCCTAGAAATTCCTAGGTCAGTACATCGATCCGAACATCTGGTAAACAGTTATATCCCAAAAATCTCCCCGCTATTGGCCGAAATCGTTCCATGCCTCCCTTACCCCTCAGTCCCCAACCGTTGAAGCGTGCATATCGGTATCAGTTCGAACAGAATTTAGTCTTGTTTGTGCTCCCCTGAAAATGAGGTGAAAACCTTGAAACCGGTAGGGTTATACCGTTACAAAATAAGTGGAATAAACAGTGTTTGATAAAAATATATTTCAATGTCTTTAAACCTCCACAACGTTAATGCCTTAACTATAAACAACATATAAAAGTGAGATATCATCAATAAAATTTAAAGGAAAGAACGGTGGATTAGAAAGAAAAGTATATGACTTAGTTTTAAGAGTTTTCAGCTTGAACAAGCTAGAACGTGTATGGATAGATCACGCTTGTCACTCCTATCGCATGGTTAAACAATAAAATAGTTAAAACTTGCTAACTATCCTCAGTGGTATATGAACTAGAGTGATTAGAAGAAGTTTGTAGGTTATTTAATTTTAAAATTGAATATGACGCTGTTCTCAACTATTTTTCAAAAGAAGGGAAAATTCTGGCTGAAGTTAGATGACGTCTTAATCTAAAGTCGGAAACTTTTCGACCTTAGTTTTACTATGAAAGAAATAAACTTCAATAGAAAAAATCATAGGTACCTCATAAAAAAGGGTGATTACTTGAAGGTTTTAAAAATATTAAACGTCGGAAGTCAAAACAATGTTTTATATACCATAAAGGACTCAATACGAGTATTATTAAGTATCCCTCAAAAACGGTTCAAGAGGCCAGAAGCATTGAGGTATTTAGTAGATTCATTATTTAGTTAATTATGAATATTGTATATATTATGGTGTATATAAACAGTTCATTATTTAGGTTTGCAATACAAGTTTAACTGAAAACTGAAAGGAAGTTGCTGAAAAAAGCAATTAAGTATTCTTTTATCTTCTTCTTCTTCATCTTATTTTAGGCCTGTTGGCCTGTTATGGTCCTGCATCATTGTTTGCCTCTTGCAACGTTGACTGCCAGCTGTCTTTCCATCTTTTGGGAGGTCGTCCTGGAGGTCTGGTTGCTTGGGGGATACTGTCCCTGGCCATTCTTACAGCTCTTGGTTTTGCCATTCTGGATACGTGTTCGTTCCAGAACCTGTGTTCCCCATCTGACAATATCTTCAACTTCGCACGTCCTTCGGATTTCTGTGTTACGTACTCTACCACGAAGGGTTTTGCCAGCAACACTCCTGAGTACCTTAATTTTGCTGGTTCGAAGGAGATTTTTGGTTCTGACAGTGTCGGCTTTGGACTCTATGCTGTATGTCATTATGGGGCGGATACAGGTCTTATATATCCTCACCTTGCTTTGGATGTTCATATGCTTGTTTTTCCAGATAGGTTTCTTTAAACATCCGGAAACTTAATACTTTTATACTTTTTAATATAATCAATGTGGAATCGATATTATAAGATGTGAAGGCATTTTGAACCACTGGGAGGTTGATTTTACTTCATAAAATAAGTGAATATGATTCCAATAAATTTGAGCTATTATTCCTTTCTTCTTTCGTGTAGCACCCTTCAACATATTTGTATCGATACTTCTGACACATTGATAAGCGGGCCGGAAAGCGAAATTATCATCAATCTCAGTAACCGAGCTTTGGTTTAAGAACCACTGACTTAGACACGGAACTCGCGGTTTGTCATTTCACATATTGGCATCAGCACCTTTAACATGTACTCGGTACGGACGAGTATTGTTACCTGACTAACGTTCTAGCATAGACTGCGTCCCTTTTTTAATTTTTCCTCGGGTACCATCGAGAATCAAACCTGAAACCTTCGAGGGATAGTCAAACGCATTACTAACTAGACCATAAGGATCGCCATTAATAAGAATTACTTTGACATATTTAATTATTTAAATTAAACATTTTATAATCATCTTCACGAGATCTGAGAAATTTCATGAATGTTGAAGAAAAAAGAAAAAGAAAATAACAAATATAATATTTCAATAAAACTCAAAATTTTTACAAAAGTAATTCGTCAACCCTAACTGAGAGAAGAGTACGGTATTCAGATCAGAGAGGCAAAGGATGGGTGTTGAGAGGGGCGGAGGAGGAAGTAAGGTTGGGTGGGTGGAGGCTGCATGGGTGCAGGGCTGAGATCCAATTAACACTCAGGGCTATGCAAGGCCCGAGGATGGAACGCCAGCCGTAAGGGGACACGGAGGAATGTCGAGACTCTTCCCCACAACTCGAGAGACTTTTAATAGAATCATATCTAACCGGACTCGTGCAGGAACGGGATCAAAATATATATTTAGATATTCAGACGTTTCGTTTGTGTTCGAATGAAGTTATTAGAATGTTTTTTTTTATATTGTTTATAGTTAAGGCTTTGAAGGTTTCAAGACATTGTAAAATAGTTCGTTAAATAAAATACTGGTTTTTGTACTTATATTTTTTTATTTATTATTACACATGACAAGAAATATACACAATTTGAGAAAAACAACAGATAATTTGATTTGGACATACAATTTTAATGGATCTGGGTTTGTTGCCTTTCATTTGTCGTATCTCCAGTAAACTAGGCTTTTGCCTGTATCTCACTGAGGATATTTAGCATGAGAAAAATAAATCGATACTTCTTTCCGATTTTTGATTACACAAAAACAAAACCCCGTTGCACGCTCTCATCAACCTGACAAACAGTAACACTCAACTACAACTGGAAACATCTTGCGAAATTCAACTCCTCACACATCATCACTCCAGAAAGACCAAAAATATTCATCCCACACTATACCGCACACAATCATAAGAATAAAAATTAAAATCAAAACAAAAAAAAAAAAATACACAGAAACACAAATACAAAAACAACCAAAATTAAAACAACAAGAAGAAATTCACACTCATGAGCTCACATAAATCCCTTCCACTCGTCATTCATCCTGAAAGCCCAAGTACTCAAAATCCTGTCGCAATAACAACCACGCTCCGATCGACTGTCTAAATGGTTTTCCTACCTTTACCTTTATTGAAGTCGGCACGCCATTGTATGTAATGGGAGCCAAATAAGCATATTGCCTTTGGGCAAAAGAGGTTTTAACTCTAGGGATGCTGAACATTTCATTACTTGCCATGCGTGTCATGTGTGTCTACTGAGTCTGCATCTTCCCTTCCTCTCGATGGTAGTGCCAGAGAATGGATTTGAGATGTAAATTGGCTATGTTCAGGACCTGATACTATCTGAAAAGCTCCGCCATGGGATACCGAGCAGGAAGTTTATTAATTATTTTCACAATCAATTTTTGGAAAATCTGCAATATGTGTTTTTGGGTTAAAGTGCATCCCCCCCAAACTGATATACCGTAAGTAAGTGCCGACTGACATAAGGCAAAGTATATACTTTTAAGGATATTTTCACTGAGCACATTTCGAATCATACGGAATATATATCCTAGTTTTCTGATGTTTGCGCTCAAAGTGTTAATATGGACCTCCCAACAAAGGAACTGATCAACATAAACTCCAAGGTACTTTATACTATCAACCCTTTCCAAGGAAACACAACTACAGTCAGCCATGGGGGAACAAGTGTGCAGTGTTATGTATTTATTTGTAGGTGCTTGAGTTCTTGTAGATATGCTAAATGTGATGTATTTAGTTTTTTGGGAATTTATGGTCAGTAAATTTGAGTCCATCCATTCTTTAACTACGCGTGATTCTTCGTTAGGTTTTAAGAATACATCATCCCATGTTCGGCCCTCGAATAGAAGAACCGTGTCATCCGCAAAAGTAATAATCTTACCCCTGATAGAAAGATTACACAACTGATTGATATATATCAGGAACAATATAGGTCCCAGAACACTACCTTGAGGTACTCCGAATCTCACAAAAAAAGGCTCACCAAATACACTATCACCCAATTTGACTCTGAGTTCTATCGGACAAGTATGAAGAGAACCAACTAGAAGAGCACCCACATATGCCCACCTCCATCAATCTGGTAAGTAATATTCGGTGAGACAATGTATCAAAAGCCTTTGCAAGGTCCAAAAAAACTATATATGTTATGTATAGTTAAAATGCTAACTCTGTGAAGGCTTTTTCCACTCTTTTTCTTCAATGGAAGGGATTTTATACAATTTTTCTTTAGGGGAATAAAAAAAGTTTTTAATTAAAAAAAATAAAATATAAAGAATATATATTTATTCGGCTCCTCTTTGTATTTTTCCAGATCCATATTTCACTACCCTACATCAAAGTTGTTACTGTATAATGTGTTTTAATAAAAATAAACATAACCCGTGTTGTGAAATCTAGTATTTTCCATGACTAAATAGAGTGGAAACATGAACGATGAGAAAAAGGAAAGATACTGTGTATTCTGTAGACCGCAAGGTGTATCAACAAGAATTATTGATTACGGAAAGACTTTACACAATGCTTTGGGCATATTGCAAGAAAACAATGAAAGTTTTGAGAATTAATAATTACGAGTAAATTTTAGGGAAAATGAACCAGTGGAATACAATATGGACGGACCTAAAATAAGTTAACAAGATCCTCTTTTAATGCTGCCTGCACATACCTCAAGACCATGATGAATGCAGAAAAATAATATAACATACCAAGTTCCAGACATAGCAAAGGACATTGGGCACGTGCGCGTTCAGCATTGAGCACGTTTAGCATTGAGCACGTTCAGCATTGAGCACGTGATAAAAAAAAAGATTCTTGATTATATGTAAGTATTGCAGCTGGTTTCACAATCAGTTAATATATAAAATCAACAAATCTCGATAATTACCAAAGTCAAGATGGCAACCCCACCCCCTTACGTCTTTGTTTAAGAAAAAAAACGGGTCAATTATCCAAAAGGCTGGAAATAGACCCCGAAAGAATATGAGACTTTTCCATTAGAAGTTTCGGAACAAGATAATGGAATTTGATTGATACTAGAAAAATATGGAATGGGTACCAGAGAAAGAGAAGGTTTTCATGGCTATATTGTAGAGAAATACCCTTAAAGTCCCAGATTAGGACGAAACGGATTCCAGTTTTATTCTTCCGCATTGAGGCGGACAATATGGGTCGGTCGCCTGTACCCTCGGAAAAATGGGTTTAATGCGGGGAAAGAAAGGCGGACGTAAAGGATTCGAACCCTGAGCATTCTCAACAATAGAGAAGGTGTAATTTGGCAGAATTGAGGATTTGAAAGCTCGATTGAATATAACGATATCCTTGATTTTGATAAACACTTCAATAAAAAATCTTTTTTTTTAATTTATTGCGTTCTCAATAAGATACATGCAAAAGCCTAGTTAACTGAGGTCACAAACACTGAAAGGAAGAATTTTACTCGTACAATCCTAAAATTTTATTCGTACAATCTCTGCTCTTTCCGATAGCTGGACAAATTACAGCATCTTCAAAATGTGTGTCTAAGATTTATTTTCAACCCATGAAAGTACGATCATATAACTTCATACCAGAAAGCATTGAACTGGTTGAATGTTAGAAATAGACGCCAAATTCACATACTGTCTCTATTGTATAACATTCTTAACTATCCCGCTGCCCCCTCTTATCTCGCCGAAAATTTTCAGTGTCTTTTCAATCATGGATTAGCGCTACGCTCAAACATAGATTGTACATTGGCCTTTCCAGTTCACCGCTCCTCTTATTTTACGTCGTCCTTTACTGTCCATGCAGTGAGACTCTGGAATCAGGTACAAACTAATATAAGACTCGCTCCATCCTTGGCATGCTTTAAGAAGCGACTGAAAAAACTCTAAATTTCTAGTCAGTAAAATAACGTGTTTCATTCCTGATTTTTCATTTCCTTTCCTCTCCACCATCCCTTCCTTTCCTTTTGATTGATGATATCTCACTTTATATGAAAAATACTGTTCAGGTGATTGTCCGTCTTTGTGGGGTTCGTGGGTATGTGCTGACGTGTGTGTTTATAGATTTCGTGGGGATGCATAGTCATTTGAATGATTTATGCGACCACGTAACTTGCTTCATTTACTTTTGTCTGGTTAGTTGGAAGAGGTTGCCGCCTGGTAATAAACCAGCCAGATTGTATTTGCAATAAGAGTGTTAGATTAAAAAATTAAAAAAATAAGGTTACAAAACCAGATCCATAACAATTGTCTGTTCACATTAAATAATCTCTTGTTTGTTTTCACAAATGATGTATTTATCAAAAAAATTATTATACCATATATGTATAAATAAATAAATAAATAATCAGATTTGGATTTCAAGTGACCCTATTTTTCACAAAATAAACGTTATTTAAGAGAAAGGAATAAAGTGGTTAACGTCAAAAAAAACAGAAAGGGGCCATGTGAAGAATATATATGGAGTAACAATGTATAGTTGAATACAGATTTTTTTTCCTTTCTTTTGATTATTATTTCTACGTATAAACCATCACACTATTTCCCTGTCGGGGTAAACAAAAGGACACAACGCCACACTTTTATATCTTAACATACATCCTTCGCGTCTTCCACATTCATACATCTTCTCATATAGCTCCTGTGATACCTCTGTATTTTACATTTTCTTCTTTCAAAATATCATTCACTTGATCCAACTATACTTTCCTTGGTCTTCCTCTACCACGTTTTCCCTCACATTAAGAACCCCAATTATTAATTTACAATAACAAATTAAGATAATAACACATATTTCTCAGTGAACGCGTTTCTACAGAATCTATTTGGTTGTTTTAATTATTTTCTTTTGTAGCATTTCACTTTTATACATCGAAGCTCATATTCATTATTGAATAAACGACTTTGTATATGTTCTTTATAAAAATATTTCCATTTTCGTAATTTTTGCATGCTGCTAGATACCATACGAATAGATGAAAGAAAGAGGTGTTTTGCGAAAAGGAATATATTTTTTTGTCTTAGTTATCATGACAACCTCTGTGACGTTTTAAGTAAGGCACCTGTGTTTCGAACCAAAGTTTAATTAGTCTGGTTTTGCTTTCAGACATCGTTAACACATTTTTGATTAGTTGTAAGAAATTGCAACATGGCAATTAACCGACAAATGTTAATTCATTAAACGAAAGTAATATTTATTATTATTATACATGACAAGAAATATAATATAATTTGCGAAAAAACCACAGGTAATTTAATTTGGACATACAATTTTAATGGATCTGGGTTTGTTGCCTTTCATTTGTCGTATCCCTAGTAAACTAGGCTTTTGCCTGTATCTCACTGAGGATATTTAGCATGAAAAATAAATCGATTCTTCTTACCGATTTTTGATTACACAAAAACGAAACCCCGTTGCACGTTCTCATCAACCTGACAAACAGTGACACTCAATTACAACTGGAAACATCTTGCGAAATTTAACTCCTAACACATCATCACTTCAGAAAGACCAAAAATATTTATCCCACATTATACCGCACACAATCATGAGAATAACAATAAAAAACATACAGAAACACAAATAGAAAACAACAAAAATTTACAATTAATTTCCGTAACGAGTAAGATGAAGAAGATAAGTCTGAGATGGATGGGCATGAAGAACGAATGAATGAATAAAGGCTAAGAAAACAAATATATAGTGCAAACGTGAGTAGAAAGCGTGGCAGGAAAAAAAATAAAGAATTTATTAAATCATGTGAATGATATTTGAAATGAAGGAAATGTTGATAGAGAAATAGTAGAAACTGTAAGAGAAGGTAAATAGATGATGAAAAGGCGAATAATATGCCTGGCGCTTATTATCTCTGCTCACCCCAATAGTGAAACATCGTGATGGCACGTATGTATGTATGTAACTAAAGCGTAATATAACACAATTGTTCTTTTTATCAATTTGAGAAAACATATATGTTTTTCTATGGGATGTCACTCTTGATTAACGCCAACTCAATTCATCAAAATGTTTCCCAAAGACCCACTTGGCTCGCGTCAAAATGTTTCAACATTTCTGATAACTTCTTCTGAGATCAATGGTATGTTTCATAATGAGATATATTTCACATCATATTTTTCCTCTTATAAATTTACCCCTTTTTGCCCGAGCAATGATTTTTTTTTAAATTTTCTATTTATGTTTATAAAAATAAAATAAATAGCTCAATAATGAGAGTACCGCAAAGAATATGAGTAAAAATAATGTATGATTAGTATAAAGGATGAAGACATTAGAAATAAAAATAATGTATGATAGTCCAAAGGATGAATACATTAGAAATAAAAATAATGTATGAACGTACAAAGGATGAAGACATTAGAAATAAAAATATTGTAGGAAAGCACAAAGGATGGAGACATTAGAAATAAAAATAATGTATTAAAGTACATAGGATGAAGCCATTAGAAATAAAAATAATGTATTAAAGTACATAGGATGAAGACATTAGAAATAAAAATAATGTATGAAAATACAAAGGATGAAGATATTAGAAATGAAAATAATGTATGAAAGTACAAAGGATGCAGACATTAGAAATGAAAATAATGTATTAAAGTACAAAGGTTGAAGATATTAGAAATAAAAATAATGTATGAAAATACAAAGGATGAAGATATTAGAAATAAAAATAATGTATGAAAGTACAAAGGATGCAGACATTAGAAATGAAAATAATGTATTAAAGTACAAAGGTTGAAGATATTAGAAATAAAAATAATGTATCAAAATACAAAGGATGAAGATATTAGAAATAAAAATAATGTATGAAAGTACAAAGGATGCAGACATTAGAAATGAAAATAATGTATTAAAGTACATAGGATGAAGACATTAGAAATAAAAATAATGTATGAAAATACAAAGGATGAAGATATTAGAAATAAAAATAATGTATGAAAGTACAAAGGATGCAGACATTAGAAATGAAAATAATGTATTAAAGTACAAAGGTTGAAGATATTAGAAATAAAAATAATGTATGAAAGTACAAAGGATGAAGACATTAGAAATGAAAATAATGTATGAAAGTACGAGTACAAAGGATGAAGACATTAGAAATAAAAATAATGTATAAAAGTACAAAGGATGAAGACATCAGAAATAAAAATAATGAATGAAAGTACGAAGGATGAAGACATTAGAAATAAAAATAATCTATGAAAGTAAAAAGGATGAAGACATTAGAAATAAATGCAAATTGGTAGAAGATGCAAGGCTCAAGACGTCGCAAAGAACATTTAAGTGGTTAAGTCACATAGGAAGAATGAACGATACAAAAATTATAATAATAATCTATTCGCGTAGTATTAAGGACACAAGAAGCTTGGAAAGATCAAGAAAAACCTAGCATGACAAAATTAATCAAATTCTGAGAGTATAAGATTAAAAATCCTTATAAATAAGATATTATGTATGGCGTAGTGTATGGCCGTTGCATAAGCGAGAGATGTATGCCAAAATAGAATGAAGGAGATATCTATATCTATTCTCTGTTAAAGTTTTTTTCCCTTTTAAATTTCCAATCATTGATTAGCGCTACGTTCAAACAAAGATTGTTTATCGGCCTTTTCAGTTCACCGCTCCACTTTTTTACGTTGTCCTTTACTGTCCATGAAGTGAGTCTCTGGAATCAGTTACAAACTAATATAAGACTCGCTCCGTCCTTAGCATGCTTTAAGAAGCGACTGAAAAAACTCTTAATTTCTAGTCAGTAAAATAACGTGTTTCATTCCCGATTTTACATTTCCTCTCCACCATCCCTTCCTTTTCTTTTAATTGACGATATCTCACTTAATATGAAAAAAAATGTTCGGGTGGTTGCCCGTCTTGTGGGGTTCGTGGACATATGCTCACGTATGTGTTTATGGATTTTGTGGGGATGGATAGTTGTACATGGATCGATAGGAGTAGAATTATTTATGCGACCATGTAGCCATGTTAAAAGAGATTGCCGTCTGGCAATAATCCCTCCAGATTGTATTATACTCGTATTTGCAATGAAAGTGTTAAATAAATAAAAATAATAAAGATGGAGCACATGTGATTGAATGCTTTTGATAATGATGATCTTCTAGTGAAAATATTATTTTATGATTAGTGATTTTATTTCAGATGTAAGCCTTGGACAGCACGGGTTAAATATTCGAAACTAAAGAAACACGTTAACAAATATTTAAAACTTACTAAGAGAACGTTAAAACTTTACAACATTTTAAAACGCCACCTGACAGCTCATATATGTCTTGTCAAAATAGTTCAGATATAACGTTAGCGAGCTCCAAGATACAACGTGTCAGGAAATACGAAATAACAAGGTGTCAGGGAATATGAAATGAAGTGTCAAGTTGACTGCAGGCTGTCAAGAGTGTCTGACTGGGATAGCTAATCAAATTCCCGAATTCCCCTCCCTCATTTGTGATTGTATTTATTAGCGTTTGTTCCCGAATTCCTGATGAATTTCGAGTTGCTAATAAACGGTCGAGGGTTTCGCTCTCTCCAAATAAACGAAATTATAATGGTTATATAAAAAAAATTCAATTATGAGATTTATGTAAATGAATTTCGGCCAAATAATTAAGGAGTTTGTAGAAAAAGTCGAGACGAAATACTTTGAAATTAATTTTATAAGTATTATAATTTATTTTTAACAAACACTGTTTATTCCACTTTTTTATGACGGTATAACCCTACCGGTTTCAAGGCTTTCACCTCATCTTCAGGGGAGCGCAAACAAGACTAAATGCTGTTCGAACTGGCACCGATATAGACACTTCAACGGTTGGAGGCGGGAGGGGTGAGGGGAAGGCTAGGTATAATTTCGGCCAAGAGCGGGGAGATTTTGGGGAAATAACTATTCAACAGATGCTCCGATCGGTATACTGACTTGGCCGAAATTATACCTAGCCTTCCCCTCACCCCTCCCGCCAAAACCGTTGAAGTGTCTATATCGGTGCCAGTTCGAACAGCATTTAGTCTTCTTTACGCTCCCCTGAAGATGAGGTGAAAGCCTTGAAACCGGTAGGGTTATACCGTCTTAAAAAAGTGGAATAAACAGTGTTTGTTAAAAATAAATTACAATGTCTTTAAACCTCCACAACGTTAATGCCTTAACTATAAACAACATAATTTTATAAGGTTTAATGAAGATTTTTTAAATATTTATTGCGTTTACTCGTATGGTTTGAGGTTTTTGCGGTTCTCAATATAAGTTGGGTAAAGGCTTTCGAGGTATTACAAAGGCGCATGTTTATTTTGATATTTGTGTATTATTATACAATACTTCACTTTCGTTGTATACAATATAACTTGATGGGTTTATTTGTTTATTACCTCATGTATTCTTATAGTACAAACATTTTTATTACATATATTTGGCTCCTTTCAGTTTTTTAACGTCCGTGTTTCTCATAAATAAAGTTGATACAAGAGAAAATGTTATTTTATGCGCATATAGACGTGGAAAAGTACCCAATAAAATGGTTGCTCAATTTGTGTTGCTTTACTTTTTAATATTTTTCTTTATTTTTCGTTTATTTTTAATTGATCTCAAATTATTTAATTTATTTAAAAAATTAATAATTTATTTTGAACATTAGTTCATAGTCACAAAACACGAAAATGAGTTGATAGTCAAAATCTTAAATAACATAAAAATTTGATGATAGTCATAATCTCACAAAACATGAAAATATATTGATATTCAAACTCTCGCATATGAAAATGAGTTGATTATCAAAATCTCGTACAAAATGAACTAAATTGAGTTGGAAGTCAAAATCTCACACAGCATGAAAATTTGTTCACAGGCAAAATGTCACATAATATGAAAATTTCTTCATAAGCAAAATGTCACATAACATGAAAATTTATTCATAGGCAAAATGTCAAATAACATGAAAATTTGTTCATAGACAAAATGTCACAGAACATGAAAATTTGTTGATAAGCAAAATGTCACATGACATGAAAATTTGTTCATAGGCAAAATGTCACATAACATGAAAATTAGTTCATAGGCAAAATGCCACATAACATGAAAATTAGTTCATAAGCAAAGTGTCACATAACATAAACGTTTGTTGATAAGCAAAATGTTATATAACATGAAATTTTTTTCATAAGCAAAATGTCACATAACATGAAAATTTGTTCTTAAGGAAAATGTTATAAAACATGAAAATTTGTTCAAAGGTAAAATGTCACATAACATGAAAATAAGTTCATAGGCAAAATGTCAAATAACATGAAAATTTGTTTATAGACAAAATGTCACAGAACATGAAAATTTGTTGATAAGCAAAATGCCACATAACATGAAAATTTGTTCGTAGGCAAAATGTCACATAACATGACAATTAGTTCCTAGGCAAAATGTCACATAACATGAAAATTTGTTCATTATCAAAATGTCACATGACATGAATATTTGTTCATAAGCAAAATGTTACATAACATGAAAATTGGTTCATAGGCAAAATGTCACATAACACGAAAATTTGTTCATAAGCAAAATGTCACATAGCATGAACATTTGTTTATAAGCAAAATGTCACGTAACATGAACATTTGTTCATAGGCAAAATGTCACATAACATGAACGTTTGTTCATAAGCAAAATGTCATATAACATGAAAATTGGTTCATAGGAAAAATGCCACATAACACAAAAATTTGTTCATAAGCAAAATGTCACATAGCATGAACATTTGTTTATAAGCAAAATATCACGTAACATGAACATTTGTTCATAGGCAAAATGTCACATAACATGAACGTTTGTTCATAAGCAAAATGTCACATAACATGAAAATTAGTTCATAAACAAAATGTCACAGAACATGAAAATTTGTTCATTATTAAAATGTCACATGACATGAATATTTATTCATAAGCAAAATGTCACATAACATGAAAATTGGATCATATGCAAAATGTTACATAAGATGAAAATTGGTTCATAGGCAAAATGTCACATTACATGAACATTTGTTTATAAGCAAAATGTCACGTAACATGAACATTTCTTCATAGGCAAAATGTCACATAACATGAACATAAGAAAAATGTCACATAACATGAAAAAATCCCTTTAAAATTTTCCGATGCGAAAGGAAATTTACGGTCTTATATTTATTTTATTTGTAATATAATTTTCTAATATTGATTTCGGACCCATGCGTCTTCTTCCTGACTCCTTTTATATCCGAACGCAATTTCTCGAGGAATTTCATCCAATGAAGATCAAAAAGAGCCGGCAAATTGGAATATCAAAACGAAAGACGGTTTTTACCGTTTCTGTGGAATGGTAGATATTTCATTATTTGGCGCCGAATTAAAAATAGACGCCGCGGCGCTACACGCCGCTGTACTAAAATACTAAAGCACGGAATACGACGAAAGTATAGCTAAGTCAACAATATTATGAAGGCACATAACCCACTTGTCGCGTCCTCGCTTCTAACTGAAACAACCCCTGGGGCCCTTCGGGCTATTTGCACACTTTTTTCTGGAATACCGAGATTTTTTTTCCATCTTTAAATGGAATGAACAGAGTTTAGTTTTAAAATGGCTTTACATACCTCAATTCTTGGTTATTTTTTTAATATTTCAACTTCATTGGAAAACTACCTTGATGAGAGTGCCTTATGCAGTTCAATAAAGCACTTGAAAATAGCCCGTTTTGGGAGGCTCGTCAAAATTTATGGTGATATATGAACACTACACAGACTTAAAATATTATGTGTCACTATCACACATCCAAAGACCTACAAAGTTTGTTTTGTTTAAGTAAGTTTTCTTACCAAAAAGGACTTCCATGCGAAAGTCACCGGTTCGAATCCAGAAGAAGGATACTTAAAAGATGGACCTTTTTAATAAGTAAACAGGATCATCCTTAAACACTGCATTTAACATGGCTCAGGACTGGCAAGGATGGAGACAAATGGCGCTCCAAGTTATAAAAATAACCGAAAACAACGATTGAACACGTGAGGAAGGAAATGGATTTCATCAATATATGGAGAATAGAAATCGGAATAATATATTTGAAAAAAAATAATCATTCATTTAGTTAACATTTTTATTGTAAATACAATCTGGCGGGCTTATTGTCAGGCGGCAATCTCTTCCAACTAATCAGACAAACGTAAAAGAAGCAAGTTATGTGGTCGCATAAATCATTCAAATCCATTCTCATCCCCACGAAATCCATAAACACATACGTGAGCATATATCCACGAACCCCACAAAGACGGATAATCACCCGAAGATTATTTTTCACGTAAAGTGAGATATCACCAATGAAAATGAAAGAAAGGGAGGGTGGAGAGGAAAGGAAAAGAAAAATCGGGAATGAAACACGTTATTTTACTGACTAGAAATTAAAAGGTTTTTCAGTCGCTTCTTAAAGCATGTCAAGGACGGAGCGAGTCTTATATTGGTTTGTAACTGATTCCAGAGTCTCACTGCATGGACCGTAAAGGACGACGTCAACAAAGAGGGTGAACTGGAAAGGCCAATAGACGGTTAAAAATTATCTGCACTCCGACTGTAGAATTTATTTTTATCAAATTTTAGAAATACATTTATTTTTAGAGATAATCTCCTTGTTTTTCAAAACATATTGCTCTTGTATTTTCTAATTAAAACATATTTTTATCTGAGAACCACTGCAGAAGTCACGTAACTCCCTGTTCATAATCCAAACATTTCATCAGCTAAGCCACAAAAGTCGACACAGATGGGTATGTATTACATTCATACAACCATGCCATCACGCCATATTCCTTTTTAAGGTATGGAAAATAGACAGATATCCATATCTTTATATCGACAGCTTTAGTTTCGTCCACATCCATATATGTAAAGGATATTTCAAATTGAGCGGTTTTTTTTATTTTATTTTTTTTAATTCTTGAATAAAACACGCAATTTGCTTTGATTTAAAAAAAATTGATTGGTCTTTTGATAAATAAATGTATTAGGTGTTAACATAAGTTGTGTCCGTTTTTTTTTCAAATTAAAAATGAGCACCAAAAGTAAAACAAAATGGTAAAAATTATACGTCATTCAAAAGAAAATTTTCTGCTCTACAAGATGTTGTGTTTGCTTTTACGTTACATATATCATTAAATTTGATTACAAGCCTTCAAAATGAAATGTCAAGTAGACGAAAGTGAGCATTTTCGACACCTCCTTCTGTTTGCGTTCAATCGAGGGAATAAAGCTGTCAAAGCTGTTCGCGATATTTGCGAAGATTGCGGTGAAGATGCTATGAATGAAAGGACAGCTCGTCAATGGTTTTTGCGTTTCAAAGACGTTAATTTCAATCTGAAAGACATGGAGCGTTCCGGACGACCAGTGGACTTCGATGAGGACCGCTTAAACCATATTATTCATGAATATCCCCTTCAAACCACCGTAGAATTGGCTGACCAGATGAATCGTTGTCACATAACTATATACCGCCATCTTAAATCAATGGGAAAAATCCAGAAGTTTGGCGCTTGGGTTTCACATGTTTTGAGTGAAAACAACAAAAATCAACGTTCGACAATTTCAATTGTTCAATTGAACGCGAACAGAAGGTGTCGAAAATGCTCACTTTCGTCTACTTGACATTCCGTTTTGAAGGCTTGTAATCAAATAAAATAATATATATAACGGAAAAGCAAACATAGTGTCTTAAAGATCAGAAAATTTTCTTTCGAATGACGTATAACCTTTACCATTTTGTTTTACTTTTGGTGCTTATTTTTAATTTGGAAAAAAACGGACACAACTTATATTAACACCCAATAGAAAGATTTACTAAGCAAATAAAAGGGGTTAAGATCGTGGGAATGATATTTTAAAAGAAGGAAATTTAACAAATTAGAGAACATACGAGTTGCATCAGAATGTTTTTTATTTTTTGAAATATTATATATCGCGATAGGTAAGTCTTACGTTCTATCTTTTCTGTCTACCCCAACAGGGAAATGGCGTGATTGTATGTGTGTAGTAATATTATATTAACTACATAAAATAGATACCCAACCATGAGACTCAGTCTAATATCAATTTCGTTTTCTAAACATTTTAATGGAATTCCTTCTGCAAACTGGATTTAGAAATTTGCCTAAGAGGACCTTTCTAAGGAGTGCGGCGGGATATTTGGGCTGCCCCTCCACACGACGCGGTACTCGGCAGAATATAGCGCGATCTAGCGCAGGTAGGATTACAATTCTGAAGGTGATAGGCCGTAAAAAGCATTCCGAGCTTCAAACCAGTATGATCAGCCAATCGCAAAACATTGTAAATGAAAATTTATTTTTAATATTAAATATAAAATATTTTTATTGACTTGAAGAGAAAGAAATATTTATATTTTCCAAAAACGAATTTAAAACTCGTAACATCAAAATATTGTTTTACACATTTATTGTAATAGTATAACCTGGCAGACTTGTTGTCATGTAGTTATCTCTTCCTATTAACCAGAAAAAATATTAGAAAGTCGGAAGAAAAATACTGATAACCCTTATAGAAGATTTTATTTAAATAAATTGGGTTCTAATGTAAATCGAACCCGTATCCCTGGGTCGAAAGACAATTGTCTTATTTATTAGGTCACGGAGATCGTATAAAGTTATAAAGGAATGTAAAAAGATTGTTAATTCATTCATTCCCATCTACTCATTTTCTGTGGTGTGCCTTTAATGCTAAGAAACTTAAAAATGTGTGGCGACCGTATGCGCGGTCACTGAACCCACGAGACGACCTTTGCCCACCTTAACAATGCGAGACAAACAATGCCGAAGTCCACGCGGTCGGTCATTCAACTCACTACCAGTGAAGACCGCATTCCATGAGGAAAGGAGAGGGCAACACATCTTTCGCGCTGTCTCTCAAAACAAAAGGATACCTACGCGCGACAATAAACATATTGTAAGCGCAAAGACGAGACAGCGATATATCTCGTGCGCGTTCCCGCACACGTTCAAAAACATTATAAATACCGACGTTTGTCAATAAAATTCCTCTTTACATATTCCGATTTCGACAAGTTTTTATTTATCAACAATCATCCTCATCATCTCTCTTTTAAGGAACATACGTTCCTAAAAATGTATGTATTTTGTGCATATTCATATTCAGTGCTGCGGAATTCCACTGTCCGCAAAAATTGGTATTCCATCATTATACGCCGAAAGTAGAGCATGCGTTGGAGATGATCGGTGCTTTGAGTGAGTGCTTTAATATTTTGAAAGGCTTAAAGAAAGGATGTGTTATGTTACCGTGGTTGTCTAATATTTACATAGATTCATATGCCATAAAAAACTACAGAGATCAATGGGAGGCATCCAAATTACAAATGGGTATCTATTCTATTGATGTATGCTGATGACATGGTATAATAAACGGAGAATAAATATCAATTACATGGCTGGCTCGTAGCACTTTTACCTGGTTACTCCAGCGCATTAGTGATCTAGCTTACTTCTACGACCCTCCACATTGCCAGTGGTCGTTACTTTTTTGCAAAATGTGATAAAAAAATCGAAGAATGCGTCGAATACATAATATTGAAACGCATTCTGAAATATTCAGTTATTCTAGTAAAAAGTCATTAGGAAAAGTATTCAAAATCAAAAACCAGTATTTTCTATTTTTTTCCTTCGATTTAAAAACTGATTATAAGGTTGTCACTCACACTGCAAAAAAATGTTTTTAAATATCCATCTTTTTCTCCAATGCTTTCCCAACAAATCTTCCTCATTAAAAGTTTCAACTTTTCTTGAGACAATACATTATTGATTTCACAAAAGCAAGTTTATTCGTATATTTGGAGACTGGATATCTTTTAAAACATTATATTAAGGAAGAGAAGAAAGATACGTGTTATTTTGGGATATAAATCTCGCTGAAAAACTTTTCTTATTCTTAAAATCCGAGATTTTACTATAATGTTATGTATGTTTTTAAACAAATTTAAGATTTTTTCCTTCAAATTAGACTTTGCTTATTATTTTATTGACTCCTTGTTTAAAATTCTTTGCTGTCTTAAAATAGCATAGAAATACTATATTTCACATTTTTTCAAATTGTCAGGAGATATTTTCAACAAAAAATACGAAGTATTTTGAATTCTCACTTTATTTAAATATCTCTTTTTTTTCTTTATCGCGTATTAAATGCTAAAAAGTGTTTAAAAAAAGAATAATCCGTCGTCTCTACATAAAAAAATGTATGAACATAATGCCTGGCTTTATTCAAAATGTATTCTGAATGGAGATATTTAGTTACAGATCATTTAAAATTGAAAGATATTTTCGATTGGATATCCATTTTTTTATTTGCTGAGGCATACTTTAGTTGACCCATCCACCCTAAACATTAATGGTTTGAATGTTCCAGATATTCATCTGAGACAACGCAAACATTAATGGTTTGAATGTTCCAGATAATCATCTGAGACAACGCAAACATATATTGTTATATCAATATCACATATGTTATATTTTAAATCGACATGTCTTTGAAAATGTCAGTAGAAAGATTAATCACACTTTTTATCCGAGTGTATGTAGACTTTTTTCATAATATAGACGTTTTTCATATCACTAAATTCTTAAGGAAAAAAATGATGAATTTAGTAAAATACTTCAAGTGATTTTATTTTTCATGTTATTCAAAACGTTCTATAGTTTGTTCAATGTTAGTCATTTAAAGTTATACTACACCTCCCATGAAATTTTTCAAATTTTGAATTTTTTATACACTTTTTTTGTTTGATTTTTTTGCTCGTTTATATTTTTGTTCTTTGTACACCTTTCTCTTGTTCACTTTCTATCCACTGTCCCGTAATCACCAGTTTGTCTGAACTTTCTTTATTCCTTTTGGTAATGTGTCCAAAGTATGTAAGAATTATTTTACTCCATGTTTCGAATTTGTAATCTCTAATTCTTGGATAATAAAAAGCTTTGTACGTTTTGTGGTTCATGTGATACGGAGTTTCCACCTCTAGCACCACATCTTACAAACATCTATCATATGTTTAATCTTCTTACTCATCGTCTAAGTTTTAATTTCATACAGTGCTTTGGAAAACACTTACAATTTAAGTTGTAAGGGTCTTTCAAATTGAACGTTTTTTTTTAATTCTTGGATAAAACACAGATGGCGTGGCGAATTTACCTGAGTCCTGTGACATTTGAGAAGTGTAAAATATGATATTTATAAAAATGAAGTCGTTTACGATACAACAACGTTCAAATTATTGAATTATTTTATGTATTGTTATCTCCGGAAACGTTGATGTTAATTGGCCATCAAGATCATGTGATATGACACCGTTGGACTATTTTCTCTGGAGTTACATAAAAATCCAGGTCTATAAAAATAACCCCAAATCAATTCCTAAACTGAATAACGAAATTATTCGCATTATTAGTGAGTTAGAACCGCAGTTATGCCAAAATGTCATCGAAAATTTTGACAAAAGAGTAGACATCTGTGGAGCTGCAAGATGTGGACATTTGGCGGATATTGTTTTTTGTGTTTACATACTATATAACACATTATGCTTCGATGACCAATAAAGAGTTTTTTTAAATCAAAGCTAAAGAAAAAAAAATAATTAAAAAAACTGCTCATTTGAAAGACCCTTTGTAAGCTCTATCGAAGTGTTGTACCTTGTTGTTTGACTCATGGTACCAACGTTTCGAAAACGGTTACAATTGAAAACTCAAGCGTCAACCGGAAGATGAAAACAGTAACATTTTTAACACGTCTGCATCATAAGCCAAACCACGCTGTCCAACACTCTTATAGACTGATATGAAAATCCGCAAAAGCCTCAAAACATGTCCGAATAAAGATTCAATTTATTTTTCAAAGAATGTTATATACAGTATTCATTATGTAGTGTGATGAACCCTTTCAGTAGGTAATACTCACACTCAACTTAGAATCCCACTCCGCGGCTCTTTCGCGCGCAGAATAAACAATGCTACTTTGGAATATTTATTCCAAGATCCCGTTGGAAATTTACGAACAGTTCCAAAATGGATGAGTTTCCAAGGAATCCATCAACAGATTGCCTCCGAGTGTATTGATAGAGATAAAATAAAAGCGTGACGCGAGATTATTAGCGAAATTCGTAAATATGCCAGAATACCTGCTGAAAAAAACATCAAAGTTAAAAATAAATAAAAGTAAAAGTTATAAATAAGGGATGTTTTCTGCTCCTGAAATATTCCTGAAAAAAAAATACAATCTGTTTAATTCCTCTCCGTAGACTTAATTTCATTAAAACCTTTTTTGTTTCTTAAGAAAACGTAAACAAATGTATTTTTGTAATTTATTTTTACTAAACACTGTTTATTCCACTTTTTTGTAAAAAGTGGAATAAACAGTGCTTGATAAAAATAAATTACAATACCTTTAAACCTCCACAACGTTAATGCCTAACTATAAACAACACATGTATTTTTATTGAGCGATGATTTTGTTTGTTTTTAATTTAGATTGCTTACATTAATATTAAAAAAAAATTTGTAGTATTTTTCCAGTAACATTTTTACTCCCAATGTTATTTTTACATTACGACATATAAAAATAAAAATCTTTTTTGAACCTTCAATGAAAGCTAAAATTTCCTAAAATTTTCATTTGTTGAAATTAATTGCGTAAAAATATTTTTTTTTAGAAAACATAACCTTTTTGACTTACTAAGATACAGAATTTTGTTCTTAACGATCAGAAAAATAAAAAAAATGCACGAAACTATTCTCTACATAATTATAAAGGTGATCATGGACCACTGCGTAGTTGTTGGTCAGACTTCCGTGGTCTGTTGGTCTGATTCGGGGACTATGGGTTCCCATTGGAACCCAATTTCTTTAAAAAAAAAAAAGGATTCTAGTCAGGTTTTCACTAAATACCCCTTTAATTTCTTTTTGATTGGTTGGAAGAGATTGTCACAGTGCAATAAAACCTTTTTGTTGTTTTGTTTACATCAAATGTGTAAAAAAGCTTTAAACGGTCTAAAATCAATTATTTTTTTATTTATTATATTGACAACTAACATTTTTAAGTTAAACATAGTAGAACAAATCTTCCTTGTGTGGTTGGTTGAATTGCCTATTTAAAAACAGTTGTTAAAAAGTTTAGTAAATGTTAAAAACTATTTTAATGAAAAAAATATTAGTTCAAAATTTATTGATGGCGTAAGACGAAGACTTTACCACTCAACAAGGAAATTATTACTTGTATATAACAAAATTCAATATAAAAATAGCATTCTCAGAAATAAGATTTCAAGCAATATAATTTCATTCCTGAGGGAAGATTATATTTTGTAATGTGGCGCCTTCAAATGAAAAAAAAAAGTTCCAAGGTAGTTTATTGACAGGAG
Source organism: Odontocerum albicorne (assembly GCA_949825065.1). Taxonomy (NCBI): domain Eukaryota; kingdom Metazoa; phylum Arthropoda; class Insecta; order Trichoptera; family Odontoceridae; genus Odontocerum; species Odontocerum albicorne. The sequence continues at coordinate 1,732,843 of OX463859.1, forward strand.
GAGAGCGAGGAGCTTTTGGAGGTCTCAACATACACGTGTGAATGAATGAGTGATGCGAGTTTTGCATTCATGCTAATTAATGATCTTTCCCAGATGGTTAGAATATATTAATTTGTACAGAAATAAATAACGAAAATGTGTCGTATAAGTATTTAAAAAGGTGGTTGTAACAAGGGGCGAGCAAAGCCTTGGAGCTTTTGAGAGTATCCACATAGGTAGGTATATGAGGGAATAACATGCGAATGTAGAGCGTATGATGAAGAATTGTTGGAGAATAATGTTGATTAGGATGATAAGCTTATGATTTTGATGATAAGCTTATGATAATGTTGATGAGGATGATAAGCTTATGATACGTTAGATTTGTGTATGTGGTAACATGAAATGCAGAGTATGAGTGCAGAGTGTTGAAGAATTTCGGAAAAATAAGATATTTTCGACCAACGAATGAAACTTTTTTGTCATAGGCGTCAACTGGTAAAAATGGTTTTCTTAATCCCCTAAATAATGGGGTTATGTCTTTTTAGGTATTTGAAACATACGACTTGCATTTATATTAAAACTATTTTTTAACTTATTTACTATTGATAGTAAATAAATATAAAATAACAACAAAATATTGCTCGTATGGTTTTCTCTTTCTAAAGTTTTATTTATATTTATTGACCATTTTCATTGTTTCTATATTATTCAAAGATTTAATGATAACTAAGGTTATTCAGTCTAAAGTGGCATTTAGTAATAACGATCTACCCCTAGGGTGCCTTTAACACTTCTCATGTAAAGAAACGTTTAAGCTTTCATCTGAAAGCCTCTTTAGAATCATTTGATTGACATATTATCAATACTATCGCACTATACAGTAGAGATTTGTTGAAGAACTGGAATGGAAAATTTATCTATGACAAGTTTGACACAATATAGATTAACAGCTCTTTACTCAGTAGAACCAAAATTCATTTAGTCAAATCTTAAGGGGGTTTTTTACTCTAGAGGTGCGAATTTCAGACGTTTTTTTTTTCAGACTAAAAAAAACTAAAAATATGTTTCCTATACATTTAGTTAAAGTTTGTTTATTGATGATTTGAGAATGTACAAAAAAAATGTTGAAGAAAAATTGAAAATTCAAGATGTTATCAGCTGTATCTTGTCTTAAAAAAGGGGTAAGCTGGTCGACATGATTGGAACCTTTTCGTAAATTTGAAATAAAAATCATACACAGTTTCTTGATACGACATAAAGTCGTTATATTTGATACCAAAGAAAAAAAATCCTAAAATGGTCGCTGAAAATTTTAAAAAATTGGGTGTACAAATAAGTCACCGCCGTTTGACAAAAGTTGGCGCCACCAGTAAGTTATGGTTAAAATTATCAGATGTAAAATGTCATTATCGTAAGGTTGGACATCTGTCAACAACATGACCTTGAAATATTAGTGAATTTTTATCAGTATAACATATTTTTTTGTGTTCGAAAATGTCAAGTTTTGAGCCGAATAAGCGTCATTTGCGGGAACTTTTGATTTACTTCTTCAATTTGAAGAAATCTGCAGCTGAGGCGCATCGATTGCTTGTAGAAGCATATGGTGAGGCTGCCTTAAGTGAGAGAAGTTGTCGTGAGTGGTTTCAAAAGTTTAAGAACGGTGAATTTGACATCGAAGACAAAGAACGTAGCGGAAGGCCGAAAGTGTACGAAGACGCGGAATTGGAAGTATTATTGGATCAAGATTCGTGCCAAACGCAAGAAGAACTTGCACTTACATTAGGAGTGACTCAACAAGCAATTTCACATGGGTTGAAATCATTGGGAATGATTCAAAAACAAAGAAATTGGGATTCATATGAACTGACACGGAGAAACTTTGAATGCCAATTTTCCACATGTGAAATGCTGCTTGCCAGGCATAAACGAAAGGGTTTTCTGCACCATATAGTCACTGGTGATGAAAAATGCATCCATTATGATAATCCAAAAAGGAAGAAATCATGGGGATCCCCTGGTCATGCTTCAACATCTACGGCTAAGCCAAATATTCATGGAAAAAAACTCTTGTTGTGTATTTGGTGGGATCAGCTTGGTGTCGTGTATTATGAGTTGCTCAAACCGAATGAAACCATTGCTGGGGCTGTCTACCGAACATAATTGATGAGATTGAGTCGAGCACTCGAGGAAAAGCGCGCCCACTACTACGCCAGACACGACAAAATTATTCTCCTGCATGATAATGCTAGTCCACATGTTGCGGCACCGGTCAAAACCTATTTGGAAACACTCAATTGAGAAGTTTTACCCCACCCGCTGTATTCACCAGACATTGCTCCTTCTGATTACCACTTGTTTTGATCGATGACGCATGGCCTGTCTGAGCAGCACTTCACATCATATGAAGATACCAAAAATTGAGTCGATTCGCTGATAGCCTCAAAAGATGATGATGATGACTGACGCGGTATTCGTATGCTGACAGAAAGATGGGGAAAAGTAGTGGCAAGCGATGGGTACTTCTTCGAATAAAACATGAGGTTCCGTTCTTTCACAATAAATGCCCATTTTTTTTATAAAAAACGGCGGAAACTTATTTGTACACCTAATAAAAAAATTTTTTTTTGAATTTTTCAATGTAGCAACGATATAAAAACATTTATTAAAGTTTCATACCAAATTTGAAGGCAATCGATCGAAAAGAACTTGAGAGTTTATGTCGACCAGGTTGAAAAAAGTAATTTAGAGAAATACACTTTTAAAGTTTTAAGATTATTGTCAGATTCATTCTGGTGCGGCGTAATTGCTGTCTTATTTGTAACTATAACTTCCTAAATAATGATAACATATTTTTAAAGGTCTGAACTTTATATGCAAAAAAACGATTTTTTCAAATTTCTAGAGTAGCCCCTTAAGTATTTTCCATAGCATTGTATGGAGTAAATCATGAACGATGAGAAACAAGGAAAGAATTTTAAAATATGCATGGACGATCTCTATGATCAAGTCGGTAAGAAATCTGTCTTCCGTTCCATGGGTTAGGGGTTTGATTTGCGTTAGAACCCTTTTTTTTTTTTAATATTCCGGTCTGATTTTGCCTTAAGACTTATTTAACATATTTCTGATTGGCTGGAGGCAATTACCACATAGAATTGCGCACTCACGTGCTACTTTATATAACGAAAGTTAAATACAATATAATAGATGTGGTGTTGGGGATAAAGGCTTCGTTTTTCATGAACCATAAAGCGTAACGACGTTCTCTATCATTCAAGAATTAAATATTAATAAAAAAAAATTGACAACATGAGTAAAAGGGTCCTTAAATATGATATTCTCCAAGTGTCCCAAACACAATAAAGTAACCTTTCTAGTTGGTTCAAAGTGATATTACCTTATGGCAATAAGTCCTCCAGATTGTATTGCTTAGAATTAAAGTATAATTCAAAACATAATACTTTGGAATTTGTTTTATCAAACACTTTATTCCACTTTTTGTAACGGTATAACCCTACCAGTTTCAAGGCTTTTACCTCATCTTCAAGGGGAGCACAAACAAGACTTGTCTGTGCTCTCCTGAAAATGAGGTGAAAGCCTTGAAACCGGTAGGGTTATACCATTTTAAAAAGTGGAATAAACAGTGTTTGATAAAACAAATAACAATGTCTTTAAACCTCCACAATGTTAATGCCTTAACTTTAAATAATATTGTATAATAACGAAAGTCTCTAGAAACTGGTGATCATGAGGGAAATTGATGATAAACGAGCAAGAATAAGGTATTTATTCTACAAGGTGGACGGATCAAAGAAAGGAATTAACACGACCCTCTTTAAAACTATATTCAACGTGGTCTAAGACCGAGAAACATGGAGACAGGTGCTTCAACAAGTTTTCCAAGACAGAGGATCCCAAGGCCCTGCATTGATAATGCAATTAAGAAGAAGAATACGCCACTTCTACGGTTTCTCATTTTACTTATTTTATTTTAGTGGCAAAAAAACATTTAGAAATTTCTAAACTATCGAGTATTTAAATATATTTATAGATTTTCTGTTTCAACAACCACAGCACAACATTAAATAGTAAATAATGAATTCGTTTTTGTCTGATTTCTCGCAAAATATTAAAATCTTCTAACAAACAGACATTCATCTTATTTGTCCCTAATATTCAGTTAACGAGCTTGTAGGAATACCTACCCAGATAAATAAATAAATAAATAATTGTCAAAATGAATAAGTGAATTGTTAAACACAATTGAATTAAATTAATTATTGTTAATAATAAACATACAGGGGCAATGACCGATGAAGAATTCAGGGATTGTTACACGCTACGAACAACAACAATATTTACTATTTTATAGTATCTGCGACTCGCCTAGTCATCTCCAAATATAAATAATTAACCTACCGCCAGTCCATGCGCCAGAGCGAGATAGAATATGTATCACGAACTGGTTCATTCATTGGTATAAATTGTCCGCACTCTGAGAAATAAACATACATTTTATTGTCATCCATTCAACTGTCAAGACTTATTTATTTACCTGCTGTCCACTTATCGATTTATATCCGCATTCCTGAGTCTATATTTATCAATACAAATCAAGATCATCATGACTTATAGAAATAAGCAATCCGCTATATTGATGACTCTGTGCGAGAAGTAACGCAAGATCAACTAAAACGAAGAGCGATGTCGATATCAAAATCATCAGCACGTCCTAATGGGACACACGCTACATTGATAACGACCATCGTTACAAGCTTATTATGCCATGGAGACAACAGTAAACAGCACAGTTACTTGGAAAACTTCCACCAGCTTTAAGCTTTCATCATCTTTATATGTCAAAGCATGAACCAAAACTTTGTTTTGCAAACTAAAATGCAGCGTTCTCTTTAATACAAAGCTTGACAAACCTTCAGCATGTTTACATACCGCTTATTATTAGTAATTTGACCTTCATGACTTCTGTATCATATTCCAAATTTTATTTGTTTATTAATTATTTACTTATCAATGCTACATTAAACCCTCCTTAACTCCTCAATGACTTCCGTGGCACAGTTGATAAAGCCTTGGATCCAGAGTTTCCGGTTCAGTTCTAAGAAGTACAAAAAAAAACTCCAGATGACGTACCTCCCCTTTACCTTACCTCAAATTATTGACATGAAACAATAAAATCTGTAATTTATCCCTCAGTTTGTCATTTTTTTGATAAATTTATATCGGAATGGGTCGAGAACGATACTTACATAGTTAAATCCATGCATATTCAGAACCTCAATAATATACCTAATAGTTCTCATAAAAATAACACTTTACTTAGTTTAGATATCGTTAATTTTTATTTATTTATCTAACACTTTTATTGCAAATACAATCTGGTGGAATTATTGCCAGGCGGCAATCTCTTCCAATTAACCAGTCAAAAGTAAATGAAGCAAGTAACGTGGTTGAATAAATCATTCAAATGGCTATCCAACCCCACGAAATCCATAAACACATACGTGAGCATATGCCCACGAATCCCACAAAGACGGACAATCGCCCGAACATTATTTTTCAAATAAAGTGAGATATCATCAATCAAAATGAAACGAAGGCATGGTGGAGAGGAAAGGAAAAGAAAAATTAGGAATGAAACACGTTATTTTACTGACTAGAAATTAAGAGTGTTTTCAGTCGTTTGTTAAAGCATGCCAAGGACGGAGCCAGTCTTATATTGGTTTGTAACTGATTCCAGAGTCTCACTGCATGGACAGTAAAGGACGACGTAAAAAAAAGAGGAACGCTGAAAACGAAAGGCCAATAGACAATTTGTGTTTGAGCGTAGCGCTAATCAATGATTGGAAAGACGCTGAAAATTTTCGGCGAGATAAAAGGGAGCGGCGGGACAATTAAGAATATTATACAATAGGGACAGTATGTGAATTTGGCGTCTATTTTTGGCATTCAACCAGTTCAATGCCTTCTGATATGAAGTTATATGATCGTACTTTCGTAGATTGAAAATAAATCTTAGTCACACATTTTGAAGACGCTGTAATTTGTCCAGCTGTTCTTCCGTAACATCCAAGTAACATACGTCCGCATAGTCCAGAATCGGAAAGAGCAGATATTGTACGAGTAAAACTTTGGTTTTAGTAGGTAGGAATCTTTGCAAAACTTTAAGGGAATGAAGGCTGAAGAAGATCCTTTGGCTTACCTCATTTATTTGATCTCGCCATGTGAGAGTGTTATCTATTTAGCACTGCTAGGTTTTAACAGTTTTATGTAATGGTATGATAGAGCCATCAAGTAATGTTGGAGAACTCCTGAATAGTGCTAATAAAAATAGCACTTAACTGAGCTTGGACATCGTTCACAATATCTCAAAAACCACCTTACACGTAGATCCTATATCAGTTCTTTCTAAGGGTCTAATTTTTGCCATAACGCTTTACATTTTGCCTAAACAAAAACAATACTCTATAAGTTAACTAACACCGTTCATACATATGAGGATTAAATGAAAGCCTACTGTTAAAATGATTAACCAAATATTTTATTCTCCGAATCATTAAACGTTCAGAGTGCAGTTCTATAATACTTTCCGAAACATTAGATCGTTCAGAGTGTATCTGTATTATTTGAAAATTGTTGTGAAATTGGAACTACTAGAATATGAGAACTAAGGGTATTTCATTCGACAGATCTAAGGGTATTTCATTCGTGGTAGTTCAATTTACAAAAGCCCAAAAATGAGAAAAGAAGTAAAGCCATGATAATAATTAAAAACATTAAAAATTAAATATAAATTGGTCTATTACTGAAATGGTCCATTCCAGTTTTCTTAACACATTTATTAATAATAATATTATTCCTTATAAATGTGGGGGTAATTGCGAGAGGGTAATGTCGGCGGCAAAGTACATTCGTTTGGGCGTATCGGCCGGAGTGCCCAATATTCCGAGACATTATCTGAATTTAGTCAACATCCTGTAACAATATTGCGTATTAAGAGGGCATTAATGCTGCGATATCCCTTAATGTTGTAATCCCGGGAGGCGTTTAGCAGTTACACTTAACGCTAATAAGCACCGAGGCAAAGTGTTCCATTCCTTATTTTTATGTCTCTTTTCACAAAAAAATATATGACATGTCGTTGAAATTAATTTGAATCACTTTCTCTGCGAAATTTCAAGTTTTTTGGATTTTTTTAAATCGACATGATTGATATTTTGATTTTGAAAATTGTCTATAAACTGAAACCATGTAAGAGAATAACGAATTTTGTGACCTAATCGATAGGATGCATGTGTTAAAACTTGAGGATGCGGGTTCGATTTCCATTGGTTCCCATTTTTTTCTCAAAAGAGTTCCTAGTTAGTTTTCACTTAAGATGTTTTTAAAACCTTTCTGGTTGGTTGAAAGGGGTGAAAGTGTTTACAATACGTTTATAGAGCCAACGCCATCACGTCATTACCTTGTTTCATTTGAGCCACGCCCATACCTCTTGTCGTACATTATATCTTATTATAAAATACTATTCACTCTTTTCTCTCTGTCAGCATTCAACTCATTTGGTCGTCTCTAGTTTTTCCAGGTCTATCCAAACTTGTTATACTTTCTAATACTTGTAGTATGAAACTTTCCTATCTTTTTGTTTCACTTACTTCTTATGTTCCTTCTTTTCAATCGTCAATCAACTTGCTTGTCCTCTACAACGAACCCTCCTCTTCCTCGAACCCGGCTTATAGTAGCTTCCTAACCCTCACACAAGGCTATCTTTGTTATTTATCCAGTGCACCGTTGATCTCCGTGACGGACGTTTTAATCTGCTGGATGAGTTGCGCCCGATTACGCAAGTATTTTTTATTTCCGAACCCCTAATTCAATGATATTGATCGTTTTTTTACTATATGAATACAAACATGCACGCATGGTGAGTGAAAATTGTTATAAGAATGTTTTCGAAAATGTTCAGCGTGAGCCTGATCAGGAATAACTTTCTAATCATATTTTGATTACTCCCTTTTGTTTTTGTGAAGACGTTTTATGATCACAAGTGAATTTGAATTTTACATTCTAAATTACGTTTGAAAAAGTGCTAGCATAGTGTTCTCTGATGTTAAGTTATTGTTTTTATTTCGTCACATGAACACCTACCTTATGAAAATGTAACAGTGAATTCCATTACTTTTATTCTGCTAAATCTTTTGAAGAAACCTATTGTGGGTATTAAATGACTGAAAAAAATTGTGATGTTTCTAAATTGCATTAGTTATGTTGATAAGCTGCCAACAAAAGACTGAGAATGTTGAAAACTAGTTATTTTCTATTTTAAGAAAACAGTATGAGATTTTTTTCATTTTGTTATTGAAAAGTGCAAAGAAATGTACAAATGTTATATAATCATGTTTGAGTGAAAAGTTCAGTTTGATAAGCTTTCCCTTAAGTGTAAGCAGAAATTTAATTTTTAATCTCACATATGAGTTGCGCCCGAACGTGTTAGGATTTGTATTGCACCCGACGGAGGGTTAAGTATATGTCTTAGAGTGTCCCATTGACTTTGGTTTATATTGCGACTGGTCGTTCAATATGACTTTGTCTCTATCTACAAACCATTTTTAAGAGAGATTTTTAAAGTAAAATATTATAGCAACGGCCCTAATCGTATTGTTAACATTTCCTCTTGGGTTCATTAAAGATGTCTCGAGAGTTAAAAAAATAAGGTTTGAAGTCCATACATTGACTTGTTATTGATTTTGTTATATACCATATATTTTGTGTAAATGACTCACAATCTGCTCGCCAATATTGTTAATTTCGTTTAAATATAATTAAAACCTTATATAAACCTAATTCATTTACATCTTTTATTTTACAATCGAGAACTAACATGCATATATTGTTTTCACTTCAACAAAACAAATACCTACCCTTAACATATAAAACCAAGAAAAAAATTTAAATTTCATATTTTTTCAACCTGTGAAATACTTTTTGGTAAATACTCGTAGTTAAAAATTTGAAAGTTTTGTGGTAAAAAATGTTTTGAGTTCCTTTTGTTTTTTTGCCTTTTTGAAGTCGAAAGTCATCTAAACTCCTCAATTTACAGCATACGTTTTCGATTATTAAACTTTGGTTATAAATTTGTATGTAAGTTAAAAAATAGGCTTAAATGCGAAAAAAAATTGCTGTACTTTTAAACCTTGTTTGAGAAAACTTTTTAAACCCTTAATAAAACAACAAGTAATTTATGGATGATTAGCAGTTCTTTAATGGTTTATCGAAATAATAGGAACAAAAATAAAAATCTTAAATCAGGAATACTTTATAAAAATCTCTCAATTTATTTGAAATGAGAGTACCTCTTCGCTAGTAAATAGGAAAACAAAATAATCCGCGGAGAGACTTGAGGAAAGAGAACCGCGGTGATTAATGAGAGCAATGAAGTGTTCATTTTATCGCAAAACCAATAAATCGGAAAGCCACCCCCTCTGCGGGGCGGGACGGTTGTTCACAACCAGATCAACGCGGACGATTCTCCGCAAGACGTTTCTTATACCATTTCAAGACAAGGAATTGCTACCACGTTGAGCTACCATCATAACCAGATTTTTAAAACAGTTCTAAAGTGAACAGCATCATCTTTTATATATGGTTTAAAATTTCAAAAGGATTATTTTTTATGTTTAAAAAAATATACTTTGTTTCTCTTCCAGTTACATGAATCAATTACACATTTTTTAAAGTGAAACTTCTATCGGCGCGGTAGAGCAAATTGGCCTGAACGTCACGAAAAGTGAAACGGTGTAGTATATTATTATTATTAAATATTATTAATTATAATTAAATATTTTATTTATCAATAAATTTGTATTAATTATTTTAATAATAATGATTATTTATTATTAATATTATTTAAATATTACTAAGCGTATTGTATTATTATTAAAATTATTAGTATTTATTATTAAAAAATTGAAAAATAATATTTTTTTTAATTAAGGGACATTTTCTTGAATTAAATTCCACATTTCCTAATCCTAAAAAAAAAATCGTTAACAAATGGAAAAAAAGCAATGCATAAAATCAACTTTTCCTAGGAGCTAAGAAGTTTCACTTCTACCGCGCGAGAGTCTCACGCATCTGCTTTATTTAAACACATTAAAGGACTTTTATAATATCCAAGGCTCTAACAAGCATGCCTCATTCGGTCATTGATTACTCTATCACGTATTGCAATACCACATATACTTTGCAAAGAACGAATATACCATATATATATATTATATATATATATATATATATATATATATATATATATATATAATATATATATATATATATATATATATATATATATATATATATATATATATATATATATATATATATATATATATATATATATATATATATATAAATATATATATATATATATATATAT